>JAYRBT010000082.1:27779636-27875071 GCA_036023395.1 Myiotriccus ornatus | reverse complement strand
TCTGCCAGGTGTAAAGTTCCATCTGCAGTATCCTAGCTTACAGAGAGCCCAGGGCCAGCTGGGCTCCCCCACATTTTCCAACCCAATGGATTCTGTGATAAAGTTGATGAGTATATATTATCTGAAATTTACAATATATTCAATGAAGTTCACGATATATTCCGTGAAATTCACAATAAGCAAAGAACATGGTGAAATAATCATTTGCTGATTGAGACCTGACCAGCAACCATGGAAGAAGAGTGACCAGTAGCCAGTGAGGCAAACTCTCACATAAATACAACAACCAGGAAGACATTGTAACGTTCTTTATTACCTTGAGAAGGAGTTCCATCTACACTGTTAGCAGACCACATACTGGCATGGTCAAAAATGCTGCTAAGATGCATAAAAACAGTTCTTTTAAGCTTAGGGATAAGTAGCTTAGTTGTCAAGCAGTTTTAGTTAGATAATAATCACTTAAAATGAAGTGACTGTCAAGGCTGTTCATCTCTTACTGGGAAGTTATTAAAGGATATCAAATATGTAGGGGAGGTATAATGCTTATTTTTAGCACTTCTCAAATGATTGTCTCAAAGTGAGACAAAGTGGGTATTTTGATAACTCAAAGAATGCCTCATTAAATGTTCCATTGTAATTAAACATTAGAAACCTTGACTTTCACTAAATGCCTGGTTGAAAAGAGGGGAAGGGGGAAGAAGCCATCTTATATACTTAGGGGTAGGAAAAATGTGTGAAAGAGCAAAATATGCTCTCTGTGCTTTCTCTTCAAAGTGAATATTCAAGAGAAATGACTCAGTGTTTCTTTCTACCAGCAGCACCTTCTAATAACTGAGAGGGGCAGGAGAACCACAGGAGTCCTAGGAACAAGCCACAGACAAGCAGGATGCATGATGGAGACAGAGTTGTGTAGGCAAAATCACAGTGGAGGTTTAAGGTTTGAATTAATTCGTTAAAAGTTAGGAAATACTATGAGCTAGGCAAAGTCTATTCACTCATACTCTTTTTTTAAAATCGTTTTTAATAACTCATTTCTACTTGGATTATTCAGTAAAAGTACCTGGAAAATTGCTCAAAAAGCCTTAATTTTCTAAATGTGGGCATATTTGCAGTATTGTAACTGCCATACATTCATGGAAGACTAAGAAAAAAATCTAAAAAACTAAAAAACCCAGAGAAATCAGGCAAAAACTATCATTAAGTTCTCTAAAAAAAAATCTCATTATGATTTGATATCTCATAATTAACAATTTTTTTTCCTAAAGAGAGGTGAGTTCTTCAGAGACTCCTCCTTGAGCGGTGCAAATAGCTGCAGGCCAAGCCAAAGGCACAGTTGTAGTCATCTGAGAGCCAAGCATCATTCTGCTGCAGCCAACTTAGCTAGACCCTGATTTTTTACGCTTATTACACAAACAGCTTAAAAATATTCAATAAAAAACAATCATTGTTCTTAGATAATGGCTTATCTAAAAAAAAGGCTAAATTTTTTTAGACCCTATAATTCATCTATTTCCCATTGACTTCCTTTATAGTTACTAATAACACTTTGCATTTCTTTCCATTTTGTGGGTAATAATGCTGAAAGAAACTATGAATAGATCTTAAGATGAGAGTCCTAAAGTAGGTTTCCCAGAAGCAAGCATAATTTTGAATTTACTGTTCTGCCACTGAATTAGCTTAAGAGTTTAGCCTGTATGGAGCCAAAATTAGGTCGACATGAATCAGTACTGATCTTTAACCACAAACATTTTATTTCTGTTTTCTTTAATTGTTTTACCTTTTAAATACATCATAAATTTGTCTGATGCTAATAGGAGATAAACTGTTAACAACACTGTTTAACTATCATTTGAATTTTTTGTAACTGCATGGGGTATTACAGAGCATATGCTGCTAAGCCTCTTGCAGTTCTGTGATTAGAGTGTCGGAGCATCATAAACTGAACTTGTAAACATCTGCATTGTCTTTTAGTACAAGTCCATATGGAAAGAAATATTACTGTGACAGATTTTAAGGCAATTTATACTAGATAGTGGCACAGTGCAACCTTCTCTACACTAAAACAGCAGATACCATTCTAAAATGAAAGTAGGCCTTATGTTTAACTAGTAATGTTCTGTATGAATGACTGATTAGGTAACTCTCTGATTTTCATCTCTATTTTCTTCCTCTTGGGCCAGATTCCATGAAAATTTTAAACCAGCTTATATTTTTGACCACATTATGTAGCTGTTATGTATGTATGTTATGTATGTAGCTGTTATGTAAAGAACATACATAGTCTCTCTGTTAACACTGAGGTGTATTGCCTAATGTTCTGTCCAGGAGGACTGCAAGGTTTGCTGTCTCTTAGGAATGCAGTAGAGTTCCCTAGAGGCTTACATTCTTTGTAGATCCAGAATTGCTTCTCCCTTCTCTAGACTGATCACCTGAATACATGCTTTAGGGTAAGCCTACTTGGGAACTTGCTATTGCTGCTCTTTTACCTACACATACTGAAGAGTCGTTGTCAGCAGAGTCAAACTCCCTAGGAAGCTTAAAGCTGTAGCTGATTTCATTCAGACTATCTCATTTGCATGAGGTATTTAAGATGTGGAAAACATCTTATCTGTCTACTTACTGAGACAGGATTTAAATAAGAATCTTCCAGACTCCCTTCAGCTGAAAATTTGAATACGTGGTGCAAACACATACACAAGAACATATTGGAGGGGAAAAAAAGGAGTGGAATGCTCTAGGACAGTAATTAAGACAGTAACCTGGAAGAGAACAGGGATATCCAGATTCCTGTTCCATCTGTTGTTTTTGTCCATTTGAATAACTTGTATATGACAATTCAGAAACTTACATCACTAAGAATGACTTCTTTTCTGATATCAATAGGTAGAGAATTTTAATGCAAAAACTGAACTTATGGAAGTAGAACATCTCGGTCTTTCATTCAGTCTTTACAACCTGTGATAATTTATTTCGTAGCTATATGGTGATCTTCTCACTTGGATGATCTACAATAAAAATATTTTTTGTGAATGTTTTTAGAATAACACATTAAAGGTATCTGAATGTGCCTGGAAATGTTCTGTAAGTTCTTCAAGAAACAAGTCAGTACTATATGCTGGTTTAATAAAAAACCCAAGCAGTTATTTAGGTAGAGGGGAAACTTTAATACTAATAAGTAGTACTACCATCAGGATGTGTTCTCTGAAGAATTATTTTCACGAAGTAGCAAAGGTCTAAGACAAAGACAAGTGTCCTTTTGTGACACCTAGTATGTTACTATCCAAATGCACTATCAAATAGATATTTGCATGGTCATGACTTAATATCCTTCAGTCTTAACCAGTCACTAAGAGCCTCTTATTCTGCCAGTAAAGAAAAATATGACTTCTTAATTCTCTTAATCATAAATTTGAACTTGTTAGGGGTCTGCTTCCCCATACTCTGTCATCAACCTCCACTTCCATTAAATCTCCTTAATTTTATTTTTTTTCAAGACTGGAAAAAAAAAAGAAAAAACTTACATAGAAGCCATATTCTTGGGAAAGAACATTTTGCTAGCATTAATAGGAACTTTGACTATCAGAATTTTTAGTCTCAAATACCTGAGTCTTAAGTAGGGTTGTTCCTCTAACTGACTAGGTAGTCCCATAATCTTTTATTTTCTATGTAATTTTATTATCTATGCTATTTTAGGTTATATTTATTACTACAAGAAAAAGGAGTTTATTATGGTATATAATATTTACAACTAGGAACAAATTTTAGTTTTATGGTGGGCTCATATTTTGGAATTTCAAAGCCTCATAGCATTTTCGTGCTTATGGCAGCTAAAAGGAAATTTCCCCCCCCTAGGAAAATGTTATAAGGACATTTGCTGATTCAGTGCAGAATTTAAGCACATGAACATTTTAACACTAATTCAGTGTGACATTTAAATATGTGTTTAAACTTTCCTGATCTAACGAAGCAGTTAAATACTTGGTTAATTTTTTTAAGCATTTTCTGCATTTTCATCAATATGGCTCGACAAATGCACATGTTAAATTCTGGGCATTTGGTATAAGCTCATTAATTATTGAAGTGGGATTTGTAGGTATACAAAACTAAAAATCATGTTTATTGGTTTGCTGAACTAATATGAACATAAACACATGCCTAAGTGATTCTGTGAATCCTAATCATCACTTAGAATGTGCTAATGGAATGCTGTGATATATTACATTATTTCTGTGCCAAAGAGGAAAAGAACACCTCGTAATAAACAGTGTTATTGCTTTGTAATCCAAATCACTTCTTTTTTTCCTGAAAAAAAGGGTTAAGAAAATGAACAGTTCATCCATGTGTGAATGCAAATGTAATATTAAAAGATTCATATTGATATTGGATATGTCATAGCCTTGGTCTTGTAGCCAAATGTGTAAAAGTGTTTTTTCTATCTGTGGAGAGAATTCTGATCTCTGTCAGAAGAAGTGTGTTCAGAAGAACTTCAATCTCAGATTTAAAATACTGTCATATTGAGAAGTCATCAGTAGTTCAATGTATCATTACCTTGTTTAATTTCTTCACATTGCTAATTTTTACTAATTAGTTATTCTTACAGGTTTTTGCTACTTTTGTGTTTGACTACTCTTTAGTCTTTTCAGCTTTATTGCAATTGAAATTCCTATGCAGAAATTTTGGACGTAATACATGACAAATAAGATGACATAGGGGTTTTGTTGCAGGGGGTTATTTTTTCTGTATGGCAGAAATCCACAAGCATACACCGTGAGCCACGTAAACATGGATCTGTAGAATAATTAATAAATAAGAAGCAATAGAAGCCTATCTAAAGGTGTCCTCTTGCTAATGTGCTGTGATATTTCCCTGGACATGGAGAATGTGAATTCCATAACTAGAACATAACTATTAGAGTTATTAGAGTTGGTAATAGCTATATTGCAATGCTGCTGGTGGTGTTTCCTGTCAGCTTTTTTCCTTCCACCCCTATGGATTTAGTTTACCTTCTAAATCCCTCTTGCCATCATAGCCTTCCACCATTCATGAGGTGTATCAGGATACTGTCACAGGAGGGTTTCACTGTACCGCATAGAATGTGTAAGGTACTTTCATGCAGAGAACCAAAGTTTTGTACCTTATTCTACTAGGTAATGAGACTTACTACTACTACTACAAAAAAAGATGATTTCCAGAGATACCATTTGTTCTATTTTATATAAGTACAAAGAAATTGACAAACTTAGATTATTCTTCCTGTTTGCTTGGTTATTTATTTATTTTTATTTTAATGCCAAAGTGTGAAGATATGGCAGTCTGTGCTGGAACTTTCTGAAAATATATATGTATATCATATAGATTTATTAAGATTTGTGTGTGTGATTTCCCTTGCAGTGCAGTAAGAATACCAAGGTTTGTGCTGAATTCACTGTAGGTTTTGTCAGGTTCAGTGAAAATACATTTTTCTGGGCTATATTTAAAGTACAAGTAATTTTGCTCAGTAAGAGTGTAGCAAATGATGCTGAGTCCCTTCTGTCTACAAAACATGCAGTTTGGGAGTCTTAATTCAAACTAGATATGGTCTGTTCCCCTGCTGTGAACTCTCCTAAACATGTTCATCCTAAAGTGACCTAAATGACTATCACTGGGTTGGCCTGTGTGTCCCCATACTATGGGAGAAGCACAGTGGCCACAATAAATGCGTTATCTTCCAAAGATACCTGGCTGAGATGCACTAGTCCTTGCTTCAAAAAGAATCACAGGAAATGGGAGTAGTTAAGAGATTTCCTTTAAAATTTAGTTGCTGCTCCAACAGTTTTGCAATAAACTTGAAAAGGTCATATAGGTGTACAGTGTGTCTAACTTTGACCTATCATATACCCCTTCTATTTTCCCATGTAGATTTTTTCTTTTGTCAGTTTAGGTATTGAGTCTCAGTTAACTTCTCATAATGAGACAAGAACAATGCTGAAAGCCTTGAACTAAGAAAGGCTTCCTTGTTTTAGATTTATGAGTATCTCATGCAGTTGCTATCACTGACTACCCATTTCTGTCATAAAATTATTCTGTTGTGAAAAGTGACTTGTTTCCTGTAGTCAGTAAAAACTTTAAGAAGAATCATGGAGAGAGTCTTTGGCAGTTACCTATATCCTTCTCTTTAATTTATAAGGGATTTGTAAAATAGAATAATTTCCAGAATTCAGAAGATTTATGTTAAATTTAATGATTGGGAAAGCAAATTATAATAAATAAAATGCAATTAGGCATTATAAGTAAGCAGATACTACAAAGGATATTTTTTGGGAAGAAGTACAGTGACATGAAACTTGCAGATGTTTTGCCATTGCATGCCTTAGCTAGTAGAGATTTTGAGTCTTGTATATTCAGGGATTTTTCCTGGGGTGGGGGTGGGTGTTGTTTTGTTTTGTTGTTTTAGGGGTGTGTTGCATTTGTTTTGAAAAAGGAAGGGTCTATAAAGCAGCCTAGTCAACAGCTACTGTCCAAAGTGACAATTGTAAATGAGAGTATATGCCTAAAGACATAATTAATCTGCAGTGAGCTCAGAACGGCTCCTTAGCTAAATGCAACTGAATCAGCTACACAGTGTGTAATTAACTTACAACTATATTAGTCCTAGTACAATATTATTCATTATATATGTAAGTTATTTGCTCCATATGAAATTTGTAATATTCTAAGTAATGATTAAGAGTTGATTATAGTATTTCATTTATATTATCATAATATAATTGTGATGTATGTTCATCTTGTTAATGTTGTTATTCCTAGTTGTTCTTAAAAGAAATGTCAAGGATGTCGGGAAAACATGATGTGAGGGTTTTTTCCCGCAGACTGAGAAGCATCTATATTCAAATGACACTGAAATTTTAGTCCTTGTCTAGATTTTGTAATTCTGCTTGTGATGACAGGAATGTATCAAGGAAAGTTAGAAACCAACAAGACTTTATACTGAAGTGTAAGGAGAATAAGGTTTAAAGTTGGTCATAAGATTCATTCTGAGCTTAAAGTAGGAAGAAGCTTAGAGGACTGAAAAAATTACTTGAAAAAAAAAGGTAGATATTTTGAAGACATGTGAGGCTACCAATGGAGATAACTTGCATCTGGAAAAGGTTTATGAAATGTGCAAGCTGTACAGAACATAAGGGAGCTGCTTGTACTCCGATACCTTCACCTGGTGTGTGGGGTTGACCATGGCTGGATGCCAGGTGCCCACTCAGCACTCGGTCACTCCCCTTTCCAGCCAGACAGGGGAGAGAGTAAGACTGAAAACAACTTGTGGGTATGGATAAGGCAGTTTATTAAAGCGGAAGCCGGGTGAAAGCTTGTGCGCGTGAAAGCGAAGAGAAAGATAACGTGGTTTATTCTCTACTTCCCATCAGCAGCGATGGGCGGCCATTTCTGAGAAGCAGGACTTCAGCACGTGTAACGATTCCTCAGCAGGCAGCCACTGGAGACAAGGAATGCCTGCCTTCCTGCTCCTTGCCTTAGCTTTTATATTTGAGATGATGTCATATGGTATGGAGTATCCCTTGTCTCCCCTCCCAGGATCTTGCCCTTGACTGAGGAAGGAATGTTACAGTGCGAATGCTGTGCTCGGCAGTAGCCAAAACACTGGTGTGTTATCAATACCCTTCTAGCCACCAATGCAAAGCACAGCACTGTGAGGGCTGCTGTGGAGAAATGAACTCCAGCTCAGCCAGACCCAATACACCTGGATAAGCTTCAAGACACATGTCTCTGTGTACACATGTAAAACTATGTGAAAAACAGCTCAATTGTAATCATTCTGTTTTCATGTGAGAGTTAATCCTGATATGTGTAAACAAGTTTATGTAAATTAGTTGCTTTACCAACTTCTCCCTGACAACATCATTTACCTTTTTCCCATGCCATTAAAGATCCTGTCTCAGAACTTTACTTTCACAGGTCTGCCAGAGCCCTACTGAGTCTTTTCAGACTGCCTGTCTGTAGCTGAGAGAGACCAAAGAAATCAGAATCATGCTGACTCAAGTGCCCATTGAGGCTCTGAAGTACAGTTATTTCTGAGAATACAGTATAAAAACCATTCTATTGCAGGTAACAAAGATGGAGATCCATTTTATAGGCATTTTAGATAAAGTTAAATGTATATATACATTTAAGAAATACATTCTTAATTAATTGCTTAGAATAATTTATTGCATAGAAAATTAGCCATTGGATTTTTTTCCTCTGCCTTGTAATTCTGATTGTCTTAGTTCAGAACAGTCTACCTGTTGAGTATATTCAAAATTGCTGTTAGCACTAGAAAACCTATCTGAGATATTGATCCTTTGGTGCATAATGAGTAGGGTATGACGCTATTTTAGTGTGTTTTATATAACCATAACTGTTGTGTTCTTGGTACTATGAAGTAGAAAGATAAGCCAAAAAAGAGTAAAAAAGGCATTCTGGACACAGACACAGGTATAAAGAGGACAAATAATCAAACATAGAATTCTGAGATTTAAGATGGGCACCTCTGCAGATTTAAAGGAGAAATTTGATGTGTGAATTGCATGTTAAATAGGCACAGGGACTTGCTATTTTGGCATCCAACATACAATCATATGTATAGTACATATCTGTAGTCAATCTTGAGGCCAGATAGAGATTCTTCTTTAGAATACTCAACAAATACTATTTAGGAAGCATTTTTAGTTCTGAAAGATTTGCATATATCTGAGAAGAGCTCATGTCACAAAATGTATTAAAATAATAGTAGTATATCAGACATTTAAATTATGGACACTATTGAATTTACAGTGTGTGTTATACAAGGGGAGAATTATCTAAAAATCTCAGAGACCTTGAATTGTCTGCCATTTAGCATTATGTGCATATCTAGAGAGTTGATAGCTTAATTGATATTCCTGTGGTACAAAAATATTCTTTATATCTCCAGATCTGCATGTTTTCTACATTTTGATGGCAAAGTCCCAAAAGGAACATGATTTAACTAAACTGAAAGTGGGTGGATTTAGCCAAGAAACACTTAGTCTTATGTTACCATCTGAACCAGGTGGAACTAGAAGCAAATTACTGAACATAAGTTATTCCATGTCCTTACTGGAACAATTTGTACTAAAGAGCCTCTACAGACACATAGCCAAGGAACTCTCCATTCACTGTTTGTGATTTTACAGTTTCTTCGTTTAAACTGGAGCTCTGAGGGTATAACGTAGCAAATTCTTAATTTCTGTGACAATCCAAAGACTACTTAAGCTTATAAAATGCCAAAGAATGAGTCAGAATTGTTGCCCTTACGCTGCCGTTTTGTGTTACTGGTGATGTCACCGAGGCTGAATGGCTGATGTGTCACACTGGAGTAAAAGTCATAGGACCACGTATTTTAGTCAGTGCTTTCCAGTGCATCCTGCTAAGCAATCTCACCACAGAGGATGCTCCCATCAAAGTCTCTGGAAGCACACTGACACGTGTGGCGCAGTGTGCTGTGGTACAGTATGCACCCACTTGCACCACCAAGCGACATACACACTCTTCAGTAACTGTGTAATGTAGACAGAGCACGCCCTCTATGGCAGCCTGTGGTACCATCCCAATAATGAGGCTTCTGCCTAGTGGACTGTCCTTGGTGTTACATGCAGTATTGCTGCAATGGAAAGGCTGTTCGTGCAGCCATTCCAGTCCCTTCACTGACGAAGAAAGAGCTCTTGAGCTGCTGGGTTGTCTAGGCTGTTCACATGTGCTTTCCTTGCTTTTCTGCCCTAGCTTTTCATGTTTTCCTTTTCACTATACTCTGTAACTCATGATGTTTCACCTTATAACTTGTGTTACACCAGGGGAGCTTTAGATTACATATTCAGAAAAATTTATTCACTGAAAGGGTGGTCAGGCTGCCCCAGGAAGTGGTAGAATCACCATACCTGGAAGGATTCAGAAAATGTGTGGATGTGGCACTTTTAGGGACGTGATTTAAGGGGTGAATATGGCAGTACTATATTAAGGGTTGGACTTGATGATCTTAGAGGTCTTTTTCAACCTAGATGATTCTATGATACAAGAGAACCATTAGAATTGACACCAGTCACTTCAGAACTGATAATTGTACTGGCTGTGTTCAGTTGCTGTCTAGAGCTGTTATCCTAAAAATTCTTTGCCATATTTATCCCATATTTAAAAAGTAATTAATCTGTATGTATTGCATGTTACTGCATTACTTCTTTCTTAGGTGTATCTTTTCATTCAAACAAATCAGATGATCCAGAATGCTAAAGGAAATAAATAGCAGAAGTCTTGATATTGTCTGGAGAAGCAGATGTAAATTAGGATTCTCTGGACTTTTATACGACTAGTACTTAGGAACAGCAAGGTGCACAGATTATATAGATTCAGCCTTGTCAATCTTGGTCAAAGGAGAAAAACAGATCAGTAAAACACATGGCCTGGGAAGCCAATTCTGATCAAAACAGGACTTGTCTAAATTACCCCAGCATTTTGATTGTTTTGTGGAGAAGTAGGAAAAAAGATCTGCTGCCTTGCATCGGTAATATCCCAAAGCTGGTGACTAAGAGAACTTCTATTGCCATTCTTCCACCTTGGGCAAACTCCATCTCAAAGAGGATGATGTCAGATGTTCACTGCTGTGTTTCCCTGTTTGTCTGTAACCTGACACATGAAACTGAGCTTATCACCTACCTGAAATAGCCAACCACATTTATTTCTGCTAGGATTACAAGGAAGCAAGCAACCCTACTTTCCAAACAAGAGTGGAAGTGAATATAGCCAGTCATAAGGCTTGATACCTGGGTAGAAGTTGGGTAATATTAAAAATGTCTTTGCACTCTGGGTTTCTATTTGCCTCTCTTGATTTCAATGAGAGTTTCGCCATGGTGATCCTATTTATTTTGTTCTGTTTCTTTTACACTGAGTATGTTATGAAACTGAGAGAAGGAAAGGCTCTGCCAGTGTTTAGAAAAAATGCTATGTTAAACCAAAAAGAAGCACGGTGGCAGGAGGGTTCTTTGATAGTTCTTCATTTCAGGAAGATAAATATCAGTTCAAAAACTGACTGTTTTCTGCTTTCATTGCAAAATGTCTCTGAAGAAAGAAAATTTTTTTCAAGGCAAAAAACTAACAATGGGAGTTGAATGAGAAAAAAGTCATTTTCTGTGATAATTTTTGAAGTTATTAGATTAATAAGCACAGCCTTAGTTAAATGACATTTCCCTTCTTAGGAGTGTTATTGACATTTTGATATGAGACAGAGCGACCTTTAATGAGATCTCAATCAAAGGTAATATTTATATAATGATACATGAATTCATAAATGCTAGTCAAATAAAAATGCTGTAGTCCATTTTGGCCTCCACCTTATGAAAATCTGTACAGGTCATAAGATGAAAAAGCTCAGTGAATGACAACTCTCGCTTGACTGTCTAATTATGTCTGGCTAATTGTGTGAGTTAATGTTTGAAGCTGAATCTTGCAATGTAACCTAATCCATCACCCAGGAAAATGCATGGAAAAAGATACTGAAATTTTCTCCTTTGTTCAACATATGACCTCCTTAATGTTTGAGTTTATGGTGATTTCTCTTCTCATTTTAAAAAAAGTTTCAGTTTAAAAAAAAAAAGATAAAATTTATGTAAGCTGTATGTTAGCTACCAAAGAAATGTGCAGACTACTAGATAGATCCTTAAAATTCTGTTTCAGACCTTAGTTATTACTAGTGATTTTTGTCAGGAAATGCTTTGTTTTTCTAGCCAAAATCACAGTCTCTTACATTTTGTTGTGGCATCAGAGGACAAAAATCTATGAAAAAATGAGGTTACCCAAGATACACCCAATCTGACCTTAAACATTTCTAGGGATGAGGCATCCATGGGGCATCCTATAACTTTCTTTGCATGTTTTGAATTTATACTCTTAAGCACAGATAAAATAGTGATGCTATTCTTGTACATTTGGTCATCTGCAAGTAATCTGTGCTGTGGATTTTCCATTACATGGGTAAAGATACACATCGTGATGCCTGAGCATGAACCCAGAATCAGAGCAGTTTACTTCATGTAATGCTGTTTAGTGTGCACATACCAGATCAGCTCAGAGATAGCTTAAGGCAGCTCAGTTACAGGACCAGACTTTTTGTCTTCATTGCATCTTTTTTCCTGTGTTCATAGCTTAACTGACATATGGTTTAATATGGCTCCTTCTTTAGTTATGCCAAGTCCAGATATTTGAAAATGCTTTATAATTACAAATTTTGACCTAAAACTTAATTTACTTTTTTATATAATATACAAATTTATATACATCCATATAATCCTTCTACACTCAAAATGTGAAGAAAAAAAATTCCTTAAAATGTTTCTTGATAAGGAAAGAAGGAATATTGTGTGTGGGATTTTTTATTGTCTAGGTTATAGAGCTTTTGGAGATAAAATGAAACGATAGTACAGAAGTTGTGGTTGTATTTTTAAAACACTATTTTCAGTCTTGTTATATAGTCTAGATTTATCTGCTTGATTGAGAGAAGCTACCAGTGTCTCAAGAGGAAATTTTCCTTTCCAGGGCTTCCAAGAAGTTCTGTGCCACTTCAGTCTAGTCAGATTTATCTATCTAATTCTAGTATTTTATTCTGAAAATTTCTAATTTCATTATACCACTGTCAAATTCTTTTCATGTTGTTGTGGGTAATTTTTTTAATTTTTTGTTTGTTTTCTAAGAGTGGATTTCTGTTTGGTTGGTTTTGTTTTGTTTTTTGTTTGGGGTGTTTTTCATTTTTTTCTTTGTTCTGTTTTGTTGATTTGTTTGGGGTTTTGTACAGAATTTCAGAGGACAAAATATGTCCCTGCCAGAAAATGACATGAACAGCAAATAATCATGAGGATTAATATTTCTGAATTGTCACATCAGATATCAAAATGAAGCTTACAATGTAAAGCAGCACTTAACCTTGTGTGCACAATATTAGCTGTCAGTTTTGCCTATATGGCACCAACACGAGTGTATGCGAACAAAACATTAAAAAGTCATGGGGCTAATGAAATTGGTTCTTGTAACTTTTTGTCACCACAATATACCTTCATTTCATAAGTAATTTTCAGGAATTTAAGTAACTACCTCACCTCATTTCATTTTGTAGCCCCAGAAGTAAGTACACTTCATGTCACTTGATTCGCAACTACATTCACGTTACTAGTTATCCCTTAAAAACGGCTCTCATGAATAATGAAAATAAATTCCCTTTCTACTCCCATAGCAAGAGGTTTTAAGTGCTACCACCTGGCATCTTAGCAAAAGATCATAATAACCATGTTTTCTTACAATAGTTCATTGAGATAGTACATGGCAAGAATGAACAAATTTCCACTCTTAAAGCCAAATTAGAGGCTCAGTCTCTACTGAGGCAAAAATCATTAGCAACTTTGCCAGACCAAGACATAAATGGTTGTTCTTAGAGGCATAATTTGTGAAATCCTTATTTTGTCTTAACTATTTGTTCTTGTTTGTTCTCTAGGAAGTTTAAAGTCAATCTGCTCTTCTTTCCCCACTGTGTGTTCCATCTTCTTTTCTGCTTTCTCTGTATATCTATCTATTCTATCTTCATTTGTATTCAGCCCTTCACTCCTTTTCCCTCTTCATGGTTCATTCATTTATCCTGTAGTGCCCATTTATTAAGACCTCATCTTCATGACTCTCTGTTTTTAACTCTGTCATTTATCTGTCACTGTTGTGTGATAGGAATTGTTCCTGCTTAACAAAATCAGTTTCTAATTCCATTTGCTAAGTAGGTTCAACTGCTTTGTGTGGACGTTGAAGCAGTTTAAAAGTGGCTAAAACAGTTTTAGCTTAACCCAATTAAATTAAATCAATTTTGACCACTCTTTAACCACTTTAAAAGCAACCACACAAATGAGTGCATCAATTTTGTCCAAATTAAATTAGATTAATCAGCACATTTCAAATCTGTAATCCCTTTCTATCCCTTTTCACATTCTTTTTCACCAGATCACAGAGTCGCACCCATTTTCTTTTTAATCCAGTGCTCTAATTTCCAGACCAGTCTGATTCTGGAATACCCCTGAAAATTGTTTCAGATTAACAGACTGCAAAATACAAAATTTCAGAATAGAAGTAGCAGTTTCAGATAAACTGTTTCATTACAAAACACTGCAATTAACTCAGTACTAGAGAACAGAATGTATTCTTGGAAATTAAATTCACTCTCATTGACCAGTGTACACTTCAGCCTGTCAGAAAGGTTAGCAGGGTTTCTCAGATACCAAATATTGGAAATAACAAGGACAAATCTCAAAGAATAAAGTAGTTAACAAGAATGTTGTCTGAATCAACCTCAGTCTTTCCTCTCTTCTTATTTCTGGGTGATAACAGCTATTCTTATTAAGGGATTTCTGTTTTAAGACTGTCAGTTATCTAGTAAGGAAGCACAGGACTTACAGTTGAACGATTGCATACCATAAAGCAGCAGCTCTAAAGCACTAATTGTTCCTGTTCAGTAATCACTTGAATATAAGTTCTTGCTAGAAAGGCAAATGCAATCCTTGAATTTCTTCAGAGGGGAACACTGAGTAAAGATAACATGCTCTGGATGCAGTCTTGGTAAGTTTGTCCAGCTGTGACATCCATATTTCAAAAAGGATGTTGAAAGATTCAAGGAAGTTCAGAAAAGTGTGACAAGATGGTTCAGAAGGTTTAAGAGCTTTATTGCAAAAGGCAGTGAGGAGACAACTTGATCAGTCTAAATGCACCTTAATGGGAAGAAAATATGTGGTAGTCAGCAGTCTGTTAAGATAGTGAAGATCCTCAAGATATAAGCTGAAACTAGACAAATCAAGGTTGGACATGAGTCACTGAAACTTAAAAACTAAGCAAATTAATCAGGGAGATAATCGTCTGCTTACTTTCATCACTTGAGCTTGCAGTTCAAGACAGTACTATTTCTGGAAAAAAGTTACATAGCTCAGGAAGAAATGATGTTTATTTAGGAATGGCAATGATGAATGTTATTTCCTATTTAGAGAAGAATCATAATGAACACTGCATATGTGGTGAATCCTTGGTCAGTGGGACCTTTCCCACATATTTCAATTAAATGACGAATTCTGGTTCCAAAGGAAAGAAGGAGGGGAAGCAGCAGCGAACAGGTGGGCTCTTGCTGGAGATAGTCCTTCCCATTCCAACTTGCTGGAGATCCTCTGGCTGCTCAGTTCCTATGGTTGCTTGCTGCTCCAGTGTACATTATGCTATACTGCTGCACATGTATAGCAAAAGAAATTTTGAATGGCAGAGTAGATACAAAAATGAAAAGAGGCATAATCTTATGAAAGCAACAGAGTAGCAAAATAATGCAAAAAGTATAGTAATAAGAATTAAGGGTATCATAGAATAAAGCAGATATAATAGTATGATTATAGGGTCACCATGACCATAATACTTACTAAGCAATCTTTTCTTTGATCCGTAATACTGTGGATTTCTTATCTGTCAGTTATAACGAGAAAGAATATTTCATGCAAAAGAAAATGTCTGGAATAGTAGTGGGCAATTTTCCCATTTCTTGCAAAGCTAAAATATATAGCAGTTTGATGTTTAACGAACTAGCCTACTTGATTTGAACCATGTTACATATTTCTTCATGGGATGGTTCATAAAGTTTCCAAAGTATTGTCAAAGCAAATACTTTACTTTAAAAACATTCTGTTCTTTAAATGTACTCCTTCATCACTTCATCTCAGTCAATCTCTTCAGCCTTTACTCCGTCTTCTGTTTAAAATCTCAGAAAGTCATTGCAGTTGATATGTGCCATGTGAGTCTTCACTGAAGCTATTTAAAGGCTACTGAATTTAAAAGACCCAATTGATTCGTATGAATCAAGTGGGGTTAATGGCAAGAATGATTTTGTAGTTCACAGAAAAAGTATAATTGAAAATGCTGCACAAAAGAGCATGTACACATGTGAAATTCAGTTGCAAAGCAGCATAGAATAATTATAGGTCTTCCTCACCCTTGGCTCATTGCTTAAACTGTGTGGATCTGTATCGTTTTGTGTACCATTTCTTTTTCTATAGTTGAAGTTAAACAGCATGTATGGTGTCTTTTTTCTGTCAAGAAGAGTGACAGCTTCTATAATTCCCTTGTTTCACAGAGTATAAATATTCCAATGACTGTTTTGATGGCTACAGTCATTGAGTTTTAACATGTATATTTATTGATTGCCTTGTTCTGATAATTTATGGTCAGCTGCCAAGAACAACTAAGCCTTGCAGTTAAAGATGTTTTTTCAAGTTAAACTAAAAAAAATAAGGTTTCTAAATGTAAAACACATGTTAAATAACACAGAATTCTTGTATTTGGGTGATAAAAGAAGACTGGGCAATTAATAATTCCCCAGGTGGTGACTTTGTGGAAGCCCCTGCCTTCCATTAATTTGCACAGAGTTTCATATGCAAATAGTTATGAAAGTCTGCTGAGGAATCTCTATCTCCAGGCTGTATTTAACATAGATTTGCTGGTCAGGTCAAGCTAGATGATTGCATACTGGGCCTATATTCTTGAAAATGTATAGACATTTACTCCTTATGGGTGGAATATAAATGCCCTTAGGATGGCTGCAAAAATCTGCATTTTCCGCTAACTTGGATATACACAAACATAGATATTTAACAGCTCACCAGTTATAAATGCTAAGTGGACTTAAGAATTCTTATCTTTGGGGAAGTTTTATTGCATTTCCATTCTTGATTTAGGTCTCAGTAGCAGAAGCAAAAATTGGTATTGTTAGTTAAAGTACTGTAACAGCTACAAGATTCCAAGGTCAAACTGGTAGTTAGTGTCTCAAATGGATGCAGAATGCATGGTAATTGCAATGAAAGAAAAAAAAAGTAGACTATAGTTTACTTGCAATGAGGCTCTTTGTAATTCAGCCAGTTTATAAAGATGTCTTATGTAATTGCAAATTTAGTGAAATGGTTAATAGGGTTAATGGTTAATAGCCCTTTTATTTCCAGTGCTGTGCCCAAAGCAATACATATTTTAACCTTTCTGGTATTCAGCAAATCTAATATCACAAACATTTGACTATGAAGGCACAGTCTTCATATATGTAAAACTGATTATGAAGTTGTACGTTAGTTTGTCCTGGTTTAGAACAGGAATGAAAGTTTGTCTTCTCTTAGATAAATACATAACATCATTATCACACTTGCCAAGGATAGCATCATTATGCAATATTATTTCTACCATATGTAAGCTAAAGGACTAGAATGTCTTCAGCTTATGGCCCCATCAGATATTGGAGAGAGTCAATACATTCCTCTCCAGATTGCTTTTCTAGCCAGTTGGTTGAATCCTTATGTTCTGCTATGTGCATCATTCTTGAAAATGAGCGGCCCGAAAGCATGATAGAAATGAGAACCAGGGTTTGTTCTCTAAAGTTAAACTGCAGAGCCTCTGAAAACTGGCATTTTTAGGCCACAATGGGTAAGATAATTTCACCAGGAAATTTGCCTATGGGTTTGCACTATTGCGCTCTTTATAAGCTGCTCCTTGTAAAATGTTCTTTTGAGGATCGTACAGAATTTCCTTTGGTTTTTAAGGGTTTTTGACAATTCTTTGTTTGAGCCAGATTGTATATGTATTTTGTTAAAAGGGAAAGCAAAGACAAAAAACATATTAGCAGAGTTCTGTTTTCTGTGGTGACCTATATTTAGTTCTTGCGAAGTCAGCCAAATGAAGGCTTTTCCTAGAAAAGCCAGGGAAACTTATTTTCCACCCAGACTTTCTAATGAACTAAAGGCTTTTCCCTTTACCTGGCCAAAGTTCTTTTAACTATTCTTTTAAATTTGCAGTGACATAAGACATCTTATATACTGACTGAACTATAAAGAGACCCACTGCAAGTAAAACTGTAGTCTACCTTTTTTTTCATTACCATTGGCAAGTACCTGCCAATAGGAATTATAGCATTAACTAATTAGCAGTCACCACCAAGGCATAAATCACTAATATAGTCCTCAGTCAGTGTTTTTTTTCTGGATATGGGGTTTGATTGTGAAGTTTTTAGGCACATGATCAAGGTCTTACTGATTTCATAGGTCTGATATAAATCCAGGGTCCCATAAAAATGTTAAAGAAATCACGTGTTTAAATTTCAGTTGTTCTGGTTGTCATTCTAACTGCTGATTAAACACTGCAGGTAATTCTAGCTGTGGGTGCTGTGTTAATATTAATTTGTGAATTATCTATGCTGCATTACAAAAAAAAAAAATCTGAAACTGACTGTTTTGTTCTTTCACTGGATCAAGTTTTAAATAATATTTTTGCAAGCATCTAAGTACAGTACACCACTGAACCCGGATGGAGTACATCCAAGTATCAAAGGTACTACCTAACACTGTCAATATGTCATCTAGACATTAATTTCCCGCATAAAGGGTTTACTAGCACTTTGCATGTAAGTTGTATAACTTGTGACCAGCTGCTTCCGTGTGCAGTGCGTAACTGAAGGGAACATATGGCTTTAATTAAGTAGCCTATTCTAGCTGATTTTTAGGCATCTATCCACATGGCATAAAATATTTGTTGAATCCAAATCAAGTTTCACAGCTGTCTCTTGAGATAAACTGATTGACTGACATGAGCTGCTTTTAAACACTGTCAGGTTAGTTCCCATAACCTCAGGAGATTCAAACAATGGGAAAAAGACATGGCCATATAGATGAAGGTGTATATGACTAGGCCAGATATATATGTATACACATATATATATGTTTAACATTTCAGGCTAACCTTACAGCATCTCTGTAGCTACTGTTGCTGGCATGCAGCAACACAGAGCCCAAATGATAGAGAAATCTCCATGTTTTTCTGATTTGGCTGTATCATGTACAGTGGTTTGACACCAACCAGAATTATCACAGTAAGGACATGCATAGAAATTGTGAAGTGGAAAAGGGTAATTATTGAAGTGCAGAGCTGGTGCCTCACTGGCTCATATCAGTGTAGAACTGGCTGGTATTAACTACTAGGAAAAAACAGTAAAAAAGACAGCCACTAAATACAATACTACTCTTGTTGTGTTAAATAAGAGCTTGTTTATTTGTTAAGTGCACTGAACAGCAGCTGAGTGAATCTGCATGTGATTAACTCTGATCGTGGGATGTACTTGCTGATGTAGATGGAAGAATGTAAAAATCAAGGTTATGAAATATGAAGAAATATTCATAAATCTCATGAAAGTGCAAGTGTATTTTCAGTAGTCTTTTAGAGCAATACATGCTAAAAGAGAAGACAGATAATCACAGCTGATGTCACATAATACACTGGCCATAAATTTTACTAACGGTTTCATGTGTAAAATTAGAAGTTTTGTATTTCATTGGCAGGATTGGGGAACATCTTATGTGTCTGAGTTACATCTCTACGTTTGTTTCAAAAGGCTGTGTTTTATTACCCAAGATGTAGAATGGGAAACATGGGCTAAAAGGGATTCTGAAAATAATTTTAGAGGCCATGAAATTCTTCTTGGGTAAATGAGGCACTTGGAAAACTGATTGAATCATATAATGAATTCTGACTTACTGATTTTCTGTAGTATAGTGGTGATGGCAAGAGCCCAAAACTGACAAGTGCTGTGAGGGAAGGGTGAGAGCACTTTAAATGGCAAGTTTGGAACTCTGTAATTAATAAGCTGCCTCTGGTCTCTATGAAGATAAACTAAAGATTGTGAATTTGAGAAGATGTATTAGTAATGATAACTTTTTACAGTCCATGATTTATACAGCCACGGTAGACCTGTACTCTGTGACTTTTAATGCTCTTGAAAATATTGTGGTGAGCTGGAATGTTATTTAAACCAGAAGAAATAAGCTTAGTCAAAGGATGGAAGGGGAATATAACTTTCTTGACACATCTACATTGAAGAGTAATATAAGCCAGACTGAGAAAAAAATGGGTATGTGACCCTTAAACAAAGGAATAATGAAGGTAAACGTAAACAGTAAACCCTTCAAGGCTTTCTTGTTCCTGGGGCTTAGGCATGGAATAGTTTCCGAAGCCAGACAAGATGGTATAGCAGTTAGGAAAGATATTTATTACTAAAAATTGTCCTTAAACGTGTTTTATTATTATTTGTTATGTTATATTCAACTCTTGTAATGACTTCTGAATTTTAAAATCGAGAACATACTTTTTTTGCTAGAATACTTCCTTTTCTGTATTTAAGCTTATTTAGTATTTATCGTGAACTGTGACGTAAATAAATATCAAATGCCAGATTTAATCAGAGCTAATAAATCCAAAGAAAATGATGTTTCAGATAAAGCTTTTCATGCCTCCAATCCAGGACAGTCATGACAAGAACTGACCTTTTATTCTGTGTTTGTATAGTCTTCTTTGCACAGGGGATCATGACAACAATTCTTAAATGCTGTGTTAATACAAATAATAAATAACTGTGTCCTGGCATGGGACAATAGGAAGAACTTTTGGGAGGCAATCACAGTATTTTTGGCTGCAGAAGGCAGTATTTTTGTAGGGCAAGTAATACTGCTTTCTCTGTTCACACCAAAAATTTCTAATCAAATAGAATTAATCTTTTAGAATTAATCTCTATGCAATTAGATTCAAAAGCTGGGGGATTCTAGAGTACCCATGTCAAACTGCTTTGCTCAGGGTTTTGCATTTGGAATAACATACCTGCAAACTTCGTGGTTCTATCATTTAACAGCTAAACCCTTGCTATTTGGAAACCATGGCAGCAAGATATGATTATGTCAATAAGAAAATGGATGTGTATCAGGCTGACAGTAATAACTAAAGACAGTTGTTTTATAGAGAAGTGTTTAATATTGAAATCTCATATTAGAAATACTTCTAATCTGTGATCAGGGATTCTTAACTGCTGTATTTGACTTGTGTAACTGTGTGTGGTAACAGAGCTGTGCCTAGTTTCAAGGGAAAGAGTATGGTAGGAACTTTACCTCAGTGTTACAGAAGATCAAATAAAAAAGTCAATGTGATGATAGGAGAAAGAATTGACTGTTTTAATCCTGTGAGTATCAGCAATGAATTTTAGTGCTGGCTTCCTCTACATAGCGAAGAAGAAAGTAACAGAGTAACAGCACAAAAGTGATTTTAAACTTGCCTTTCCCTCAAAGTTCCTTGTACACTGAATTACTGAGAAACAGTCCTGTATGCTTCTGCCTGTGTTTGATTTGGCTGTACTCTCTCTGCAGTTCCAGTTTTCCATAGCTTAAGAACTAGAAATCCTGTTTCACTGAGGAAAGGGGTTACCTGCTAGTACGTGATAGGAAGGTTTGGGTTTTGTTTTGGTTTTTTATTTACTTTATCCAGTTAGGGTGTCTTGGTTTGATTTATGAAACAGTGTTTTCATTCCCCCAGAGAACAAAAAGAAAATGTTGTCCTGCAGAGTCTGCACTTGGCTGTAAGTTAAGTCCAAGATACTGTTGCTTGGTCTGCTTTTGACTCTCAGGGGGTAAATGTGAGTTAGTAGTGCTACCAGTGTGAGAGAGGAGTTTGCTCCCCTCCCTGCTATCTGCTTCATGTGTAGAACACTCCAGCTTCATCTCTACAGCTTGTCAAATTTGCTGTGTATGTAGTTCCCCCTATTTGACATACCTGTAGCTTGCAGATTCCATTTTTTCAGTGGGATGACATCAGATAGCTGAGAATAAATGTAGGCATAAGAGAATAAAACTGAGGAGGCATCTGTCTAGTTACGGGGGGTATTTTTGTTAGATTGGGATTGAACCAGCTGAAGCCAGTTTTGTGTCATGGTTATGGAGGAGGGTTCAAATTCAAGCCAACCCCCAGTCTGCCTTACAAAAATTAGTGCCAACTTTCTTCACCTGAGACCACGAGCAGGCCAAAATACGGTCAGATTGTGTGAATGGAATTGAAGCTGAGTTCAAGGTAATAGAATGATGAAGAAAAACACTGGGCAACTTTAGGATGCTGTTCAGTGTACTAAGTTCCCCTGCGAGATGAGGAATCTAATACTTACTAAATGCGATAATGGACTTTAGCACTATTAAAGTCAAAGAGAGTGTTCCTGTGGACTTTAATAGAGTCCACACACAGCCTTTGAGATTTCAGGTAAAATGATTGGTCAAGGAATCCATTAGTGCTCCCATTACCATTATTATTGTTCTATTAAAAAATAAAAGTAAAAAATCAAACAGAAACAACAAACACCATTTAGTAAACACATCTGAGGTAGTAATTTGACTATTTACAGACTCATTTGTATTTCTAGTGGTTTCCTGTGGTAGTGAAATCCTGATAGAGGGATGGAAAAAAACAAATAGCATAAAACCTTAAAGAAATCACTTAAAAATGAAACAGCAACAACAAATATTAACAATAGTTCAAGGGATTTTGTATCTCTTTTTAGCAGTAATAGATGTTTTTCAGTCTTGATTATTTGTATATGGAAGTTGTTATGTGCAAAACCCCTCGTTTGCATGCTTTCTACATTAAGCATGTTAATGTAAGGCTATCTAGACAATAATATGTTTCTTTATTCAGTGCAGTCTCAGGATTCAACCTCTGCTTTCTAAGGATGGGGTGAAAAACATTTATTTCAAACATTTTTAAGAAAAAAATAAGAAAAAGTATGAATGTATGATAAGATATGTATTGCATATCTAACTCAGGTCAAAACCAGAATTTCAGTGGAATGAAGATTTATTTTCATTACAATTGTAGTGATAAAAGTACCATTTCCTGACTGCATAGGGATTTTTGATCATTAATTCCACCAGTATTAAATGTTGTGTATTTAAAAAACCAAATATAGAGGGCAGAGTGGGCTTCACATGAATCACACTTTAAACACTTGTGTAGTCAAAGAGCTACAGGAAGATCATTAGAAAATGCTTTTGAGAGATTTCTTAAACTTTGCTGGTTTTGTTGTTAAGGATTGGATGCGTGTTTTGGAGTAAATAAATTCTTCTGAAAATACATAGCTGACACATACCTGATATGCATTAAGATGATTTTAACTACAGTAGCTTCACAATTGTTTTACTGAAGTAAAGATGGGTACTTGTGCTCACAGTACTTATTTCATTGTGAAACCTTTTACAATCTGCTGGTTTACTTCACAATTAAAAGAATAAAAAAATAAACTAAGCTACAAAGTGTTTTTCTTTTGTTACAATCACAATCTAGTGTGATTGAAAACAGAAACCTAAGTAGAGGAAATTTCTTGGTAAGGATCAAAAAAATTGATTGAGTCATCAATTGGATATGAATATTTTTAGTAAGTCCTAATTTGATTCTCAGGAGCACTTTTTGCCATATTACTGGGGATACCCTGAAGTTGGAAAGTGAGCAGTTTTTCTCCAGGCAAGGTGAGGAAAGTATTGCAGTAAGTTAATTACTGAAAAGATTGCCTCTCTGAATTTGTTACTCGGATATTTTTAGGATGGTCTTAATTATAAAAAGAATGCCGATAAAAAAGAATTTATGATTGTAACTAACAAATTCTTCTCTAATCAGTAGCCCTAAAGCAATTTGAATCTAAGTCATACAGGTTGAAGTTACGGAATTGGATGTTTCTTTTTAACTTCTAAATAAGTTAGCCATCTATTTCTTGATAGCTTAGAAGGTGAATCTGTAATATGCAGAGCTAAAGTTAATTTTATTGTTGTTATCTCTTGTAGTATTTTTTCAGTAATTTTCCCATGTATATTGTCTCATGATTCTTCAATTTGCAATTTTTGGAAAGCACTTTATTAATCTAATCAAGAGTTTCTAAAACTTATTTATTCACTATATGTTATAGTGCATTAGTTGGCAAAAAAGCAAACTACTGAAATGCTTTATATGTAGTTGTCCTAAGTTGGGTATTATGAAGTCAGTTTTGCCTGGTAATTTTTCTGTTATAGCTTCATTTTTCTGATGTATTCATCAGAAAAGAGACTCCATCAATAACATTTGTGACGTCTCCTAGGTAGGCTTTCATAACCTCTGCTGAAGAGGCTTTCAGAACAATACATAAATTAGCACTGTTGAATTTTGGGAGCATTCATCTGTGTGTGGTCTGCCTCTGTGGGCATAGCTGCAAATAATAATGGTTTGTCCCTGTTTACTTATTTTCCAATGATTCAGTATGGAGTCCTCTCATACAACTGGAGGGTCAGGTGGGAAGGAGAGTGAAAGAGTGAAATAAATGCACCGAAGTGCAGTTTCCTTGTAACTGAAGTAAATTTTGAAACCTCAGTCTACTATGATTCAGTGGCTGAATTGCTAGAGCAGGAAGTTTAAATTAATGTTTTTCTCTTTGCCTTGCTGGCTGAGGTTTTTCTTAGCAGGTTAATCATCCTTTTTCAATCTACATGTTCTGTTTTACTTGTATTATTTATCCTAGTGCTTTTAAAATATATATATTTAAATTGATTAAGAGTCTAAATTGGCAATACTAATCCAGTAGGTTAGAGTGCAAACACATATGCTGACTGTAGAACGCCTTTAGTAGCTTTTAAGATTGATTAGTTAAAATAAATAACTATTCTGTGATGCCCAGTAGCCAGAAAAGGTTTAACTACACAGCATTTTACTGTGGATATTTCATAAGATTTAGCATTTAATAAATTGAACTTTTAGTCGTGTTTAAAAGAGAAGCAAGAGTAATTTGTATGCATTGGCTACTGATTGTAAATTATAAATCTGTGGGATTGAGTTCAAATTTCTAATTGGTGGAAAAAAAATCAGTAATTAACTGGGAGTACAGAAACGATTTTCTATCAAAGCTGTCTTCCACAGAGAATTCTACTAAAGCTGTTCATGATTATAAGGGTTATGATACATGGAAACACTATAATTTGTATATAAATGTCAGCATGGTATAATCTGATTATAAAATGTTTTTGGAAATTAGAGTGTTCCAATTGGGTGAAATAGTTGAATATATAACTATCTGCTTAGAGTTGGGTAACTGTCAGGTTCCACAACATAAGGATGTCTTGAGAGGAAGGGTGGGTGTGAGTTATAGGCAGTAGGAACAAAGAAAGCAAAGTAAGATATTTGCATTCCCTGTAGTTTACTCTAATGGATGCCGATAGAAGCATAAACTTCATGGTGCTGCAGTGTCCAAATGCCTGCAGTTCTGCAGGGGCTTTTTTGGCAACTATACAAATGGGCATTAGATTTCCTGATTTTTCAGTTGAAATTTATGTTTAATGTCTGTTTACTCATCTGTTCTAAATATTCTATGAGGTGTTTAGCACTTATGAAATGTGTTTGGTTTTGGTTTTTTTTCATAATTCTTTATAATTCACTCTCCTCTTCAGCAGATGCTAGAGGAACTAAACCTTTGCTTTTGTGAGTCAGCTACTGAACAGATTAACAATTACTAGATAGCAAACATGCAGCCATACCCACTTCCTTATTTCACTCATGCCTTCATTTCCTACAGTGGGCAAAGTGACATCTAAATTAAAATATATACTATTGAAGTTTTACAAAAATCTGCTTGTAGAGACTGCTTACATTGGTGGAGGGACAGTTCTTTGATGGGGGGACAGTTATTTGGTGCTTTTTTTTTCTTCAGGAGAGTGAGTGGATGGTCAAGAGGATTGGTGATCCAGTTCAGGTAGAAAGTCTACATCAATTTTTGATTTTGCACAGGTCTACTAGAAGAGTTTAGCCATCTCTAGAGACAGTGTTGAAAGAAATGTAATCTATGTCCCTGTGGGGTTGTCTGGGTCCTGCTTTCAAGTAAGTATTATTATCTTAACCATTTGATCTGGGGTTTTTCATCTGGTTCAGATTTTAAAGTGAAAAGGAAACATTATGACAAAAACAAACCTTTTCTCATATTATCAAGTTATTTAGAAATGTAACTACCTCTCTTCTCCTTTTTAAAGTTTATATTTCTGTCTTCAGTACTGTGAATTTTATAAAAATTTCATTACAGATATTGTAATGATATTCTACATTGAAAATTCAGAAGTGTTGAAATTGTATGGTTTAGTAGTATTGGTTTGCATGAGGTCAGGGATCAGAATCTGGTTTGTCTGTTGTGGGCAAATGAAGAAACAACATTAAACAGTAATGAAAATGATAACTTTAGCAATTGGTTTCTTTATGAAAACAGTAATGTAGGAAGATTCCATTTCTTTATAGTCTTATGTTGTACTGCATTAAAACTTCAACTGAAGATGAATAAGTAGTGAATCTGTAAAATAATAACACACATATATAAATGTTATAAGGACTGTAAGAACTTCAACTCTTCTTCATTTTTTTTCCTTTTGCTTGAAAAGTGTAAAATACAACCTTGCTGAAACTCTATGTGCCAACCTATTGCTATTATGGTAAATGTATTTTTAGAGAAAAGGAAAAGTGCTAAGAATGAGCATCACAGTGAAAATACTGTGTTTATTTGAACAGCAAATGAAGAATCAAATGCTTAATATATGTCAGTATTTCTTTTAAATTCAGAAGCAGCAGGCAAGGTGACTTTCAACCCAGGTTTATAATCTCTGCTCAGCCACATGAAACTTGGTGCTAGAAGGAGTCCTACAAAAATCAGAAATGTCATGAATGCTGGAAAGCAAATGAACCTTCCCTCAGTTCTCTTGCTTTGTTATTCATTCTCTGTGATTATTCACTCCCGTGTTTCTGCATAGTGTTCCTAAAGGCAGAATTGACTGCCTTGTCCATCTCATCACTCTGAGGAATCTTGATGCAGGGGCAGAGCTTGAGGAGACAACAGGAACAAGTGGGAGCAGAGAATACCAGAAAAGCGTAAGAAGGTTTATTATATATATACATATACATACATATATATCTCAAAGATATAGGATGCCACAATACCTAGGAAAGACATCTTGCTTAAATCTCAAAGGTAACAGTCACAGATACACATCAGATTAAAATTTTGCACATATCTGGCAAGGATTTGTAGCTTTTTTTTTTTCCTTACCTGGATCTACCCATTCAGCTACATAGACCAGGGAACTATGCATCACTTAAATCAGTCCTTGGACCATTTTGAATGTCTTAAACTAATTTATCCCTCTCTTCACATTCTTATATAGCAGATAAACATATGGGCTTTTATCCCTTAAGCTTCCAAACATATTTTTTGAAGCAGAGTTGCAATCTAGTGTGGGCAATTATTCACTGAATAAATAGGATTTACAGTGTTTTTTATTTATAGACTTTTATATGACTCTCTTTGCAGTAAAAATGGTTGCAAATTAATATAATTTCAAAGTGAGTTTCAATATAAGAAAATAGTATTTCCATTTTACAGAACCCAGAGCCTGAAAACAAGAATATAAAAGCACCTAAATCTCCAGGAAATCATGTTGTGTAGTGAATTGGTTTGTAGTAACACAGGTAACATTAGCTGATGGTCTAGAAAAACTTATTTTTAGTTGTTATGTTGGCATTCTGCAGAAAAACCTTGTTTATTTAAGGTTATGTGTCTAATTGTACTCTCTTTAGAAAGTGCTGTGCTATTAGGGAGTTCCACAGATACAGAAGGCAGATGTATCAATCTGTGTCAATCTTTCTGAGTTCAAAGAGTGACTTGAAATCAAACTGGTTGTTTTCTCTCTTCTCATATTTTGTATATTTAGCAAGACTGTTGTATGAACCTGACAGGATGAGATTAGTGGGAGATTCTCTGAATTTATCTAAAATGTATTCAGACAGTCTTGTCCTTTCAGCTTTGCTACTGTCAGTTTTGTTGGGTGTGAAATTCATGAACAAAATATTTGGTTTCAGGAGGGTTTTTTTGTTTGCAGTGTTTCGTGGGTTTTTGGGTTTTTTTTGTGGTTTGGTTGGTTTTTTTTTATTAAAGGGATAAAATGTATCTTCTGTGATTTTTTTTGAGGGGTTTACAGGATGAAAGGTCTTAAAACCATTTTCTGATGTCCACATCCATTGAAAAATGTATGAGTGATATGTTCTTAAATCACTAGTGAATTTTTGCAAGTCCACTTTTCTTCTAGCAGCCCTGTTGGAAAAAAAAAAAAAGGCCACTCATTTATTTATGTTAAACAATATTCAATCAATTAGTGTGATATTTTACATTTTTGTAAACAAAACAAAGAACTTAAAATAAAATTGTATTAATTCCAACTGTAAGCAATCAATTAAAGAAAGAAAGTCATTGTGGAAAACCTGGCATAATCATAAGTAATAATTCTTATACCTGATGTGAATGAGAAAAATTAACTTTTACTTTTAATTAAATATCATGCCAAAAGGTATTCAAGCCATTCTGACATATGTAGAAGATAGAATAATAAAGTACAGACCCAGTCTTAATCACTCTGCATTATTAAACATTAATATACTGTCATTAACAGTACCTGTTATAATCCATGTCATTTTGTGCCTTGCAAGTGAAGCACTCATCTCATTTCAAATACTAATCACAAAAGCAGATGCTTAAGGTTCTTGAATAACCCTTTTATTGCCATGCTTTGAACAGATGTTTCCAAAGGGAGTCTGAGCAGTGTCAGTGAGGTATATTATAAAAAAAAGTATTATGCTTTGGCTCTGCTGTGGAGGGCTTTCCTAATTATATTTTATGTTGATTCAAATACTAAATTCCAATTTGGATTCATCTCATAAGCCCATTTTGCCCAGTATTGGCCAAGGTCCCTAGAAATGTGGCGACTTACAGTCCTGCAAGAGATCCCTTTTTTCTTTTTTATTGTTTTTCTAATCACTTGAGAATTGAGGGTGCAGTGTAATGCCACATTTTTCAGGGAGGAACAGGAGCTGACACATTACTTTCTGGGTGTGAACTGAATACTAGATATTGTAAAATTGCCCAGTTTGCATAAGTAAAATGAGTCACTATACAACACTGTTGTATGAGATGATGTCCTTCTCTTTAGACTACATAAACATTATTGTCTATATGTAAGGATTGTAACAGAATAGTATTTTTTTCCTACTTTCTCTCTGTGGTGTTAAATCATTTAACATTAAGTCTTATAATACCTCTTTGAGTTAAGTATGTAATTGTCCCCTTGTTAGATTCAGTTAGATTCAGAATAGAAAAAGTGTGCAGTTAAATCCAAATCTGGGCAATTTGAAATACTGATGTTAATGTGGTCTCAATCATTATGCCTCTACTTAAATCTCCTACAGGAATTTTTAAGCATCGTGGAAGATAAATGGTTTTCATTTTTTTAGGTATTTATTAATTTTACTATCCTCCATCACTGGACACTTATACACACTCATACTTAAGAACAGAAATTACATGTGTAAATACTAAAATACAGGAAAAGACTTCTGAAGTTCACTATATTAGCAAGATGGAAAATGGAGAACATTATTTTTCATATATGTCGTAATGGTAGAGATTTATGCATACTAATACCAGACGAATCGTAATAACAGAAGCTAAGTCATTCTGAGGCAGAAGTGTATGAATTACTTTTTTTTAGTTGACAGTTTCCCTGTAAGTGACTTGAGCAAGGTCACAAAGACACACTAGTACTTTCTAACTCCCAGAAGGTGCTAAATGACCATAAAACACCCTGCCCTTCACTGTAAGCAATCCTGGGTTTAAGCATAGAAATTTATGATCCACTTTTTGTAGAAGCTACTGCTTTAGTTTTAAGACTTTGTAGGAATGGGGTTTTGCCCAGTGCCAGACTGAATCTGCAGGTTAGATAGGCTCCTTATTATTGTAGGAAGACTGGATTTTTTATTTTTTTTTTTTGGGGGGGGGATGGTTAGCAGTTCCAGTTCCTTATAGTTTTATTCACATTTACGTTCACCACTAGAAAAAAGAATAGTGCTCAGCATAATTCTCTACCTTTGGATAAGCTCAAGAGATACTCTTCTGAAAAACAACTTCTTCACTCCTTCCCTGTTTTCTGTCCTCAGCCATCTTTGCAGCTTCATTGATTTTAAACATGATCCCTAATGAAATAAAATGTACATGAGCATATTGCTATATTTGTGTAAGCATCAGTCTGATTTCTGAGTGAAGTGAAAAAGATGTGGAAATATCTGTAATTTATGAAAATCAGTAGCTGGTGTAGGAGAGAGACTGCTTTTGAAAGAAAAGCTGAGTGAACTCAGCTGCAAATCTAATTCATAGCAATACTGCATTAACTATCATACGTTTAGTTTTGAAATAGCTACAAGATGGCACAGTTTCTTGGCCCTCGGAGTTGTCTTGGTAGTTAGAGATATGTAAGTATAACAGACAGGCATGTAAACATAACAGACAGACATATCAGTAAAAAATGAGTTTTCATTAGTTCTGATGCTTGAAAAACAGTTTCTTAAATTTCATTTATCCGTACCATTTTTTAATCTGTTTTTTGAGTATCTAATTGGCATAATACTCTCCTATAAATAGTGCTTTTGGGTTTTATTATAGTGTTCAGCCTTCTTCCAGCACTTGCCATCTTTAATGCAGCAATGGCTGCTTAAGTTCTTTCTTGACATCTTCATAGTTTGCGTTCTTCACCACTTGATCCCAAAATGTCCATGTTTTTTTGATTAGTCCTAGCTTTTTGTCCTAAATTTTTGGTCTTCAGATATAAGTAGCTGTCATTTGGAGGTCTCTTGTGGGTTCTCATTCTGAATTTTTCTCTTCCATTTTAATCAGTGCTGTTTGCAGGTCTTCCTTGGTGAGCCTGAAAAGATAGATGTCATTCATTTATCTATTTTTTCACTATCCTCCTACATAGGACAAACAGTGCATTTTCATGTCATAATTTCAAATCTATTATGGGTTACAGGTCTAAATAGGGCAAGTTTAGGAGAAATGTGCCTTCTTTGGGATTCCTGAACCATTTACACTATCTGCTGTTGTTACAGCTGTCCTGTACAAACAGGAAATGTGAAAGGCTTTTACTTTTGCAGCTCTGGTAGGTATTAGAGGGGACAGATGGATGCCATCACCAAATATTTGTCCCTCTGCTCAACTGCAACATCTCTGTCATCTGCATGTATACGTAATTTATTCTCCTTTGTGTGCCTGATCAGTTTAACCATCCAGGCAATATTTGTGTTTCTGATGCCACTTACTGAGCTAAACTTATTCTTCAAGGTATAGTGTTAGCCAACTGAACATTTAAAATTTACTAAAAACTACTTGAAACTTTTAGCTCTGTGGACAAAAATATGTTTTGTTTATGTCAACTTCATCTCTGCTAGCTTATTTTACGTATAGTTGTACTGCTGAATCCTTTTAAGATTTGACAGGCTCTCTCTGTAAGGTTGAAATGTTCAATATGTTCAAGACATGCTGTGAAAACAAAGATCTAATTTAGCAGGTTCTTGACAATTACAGTTTTGTTTGGGATTGCATACTCTTTTTTTTCTCCTGAATTTTGTTTTCTAATTCAAGCAAACTGCTCTTTTTTGGTCAGTTCCTTGCACAAGTCAAATAGGCAACTGCTAAAGTTAACACGGCCTTTACACCACAAATATTCCTACAATTCTCTGTGATTCATTATATATAAATCTTGATAATCCAGAGTCTGTAATATGTTTATAGGCCATTTCCTGCACCTATCAAAATCTTTAGTAGACTTTTTGTTGTTCTTGTTTCAGTTCGAGGCCAGCAAATTTGTCTTCTCGCTTCCCAGATTATTTGGCATATGCAGAAATCATCCATCAAGACATGTCTTAAAAGACTATAGTTGATTGTCTTCTGTACATTCTATTGAACAGTGGTAGGTGCACTATTGAATCGGCCCAAGTTATCACCCAATCCACAAAAAGTCGACTTATTTATACTGGTGAATTTTTAGGGACAGATCATTTAGTAGAACTATTTAAATTCAAGCTGGCAACATTTTCTCTGAAAATTGATACTATTGTATGTAGTTGAACAGAAAGATCTTGGACCATTGGATGGATGTTAATATAGAATATAATATTGTTGCTTGAAAATAAAGTTTAATAAGTATCATAAGATTGATTTTAAAAAATAGGTGAGCCTGTTGGTTTTTTTTTTCTGATAGTCAATTCTGTTTACAGAATGGTGCCTGTCTTTTGTGGTTTTTTTCCCCCAACATTCAGAAAGATAAAAATGATAAGTAAAATAGCGAGGTAATGCTTATGTTGCATAGATGTACATTTTTAGCAAGGACCATTTTTAAGAAAAACAAAATGTATTTATGTCAAGTTTTCATCTGGACCTTGAAATTACAGATGTTTGTATCAAAATTCTGATTGTAGAATTTCTGTGCATTCAAACACAGGGCAAAAACATTGTCATTGTAACCTTTGTGTACAATCAACAAACCAACTGAGCTCTAGCTGCTAAACATACATAATGAAAATCTGTGGAGATTTAAGGATAAGAACCGATCACTGAAATGACATGGAAAATCATTTCAAGTAACTAAGGAGAACAATGATATCCTAATCTGTCATGTGCAGTCTGTAAGCAGAAAATTCTGTTAGAAAAAATAGCTGGTTAATAATTATTAGTAGCACTAGAGTACTGAAGAATTTAAGCAAAATTTGCTTAGGCAAAATCATTGCTTTGGATCCTCAGATGTAGCTGAGGCACACTGTAAAAGATGCCAGGCGAAGCTGAATTAGAGATGTTTTGTAGTTCCCTGATTATGGACAGATAAAAAAAAGCTCCAATTGATTGTACCTAGCCATGGGTGTGTTCGTAATGCTTTGAGTAATTCCTGTGAATCTCCACAGTAGAGAAACATTTTTATTTTTTGTTTTCTGGGCCAGTTGTGTAATCTGGGCACAAGAAGAAAGAGGAGGTTAATACAATCTGTGTGCAGTTTTGCAGCACAGGTCACATCAAAATCTTTGGCTGCACAGTATTACCACAGCAGCAAGCAACAAGTAGAATGGATCTGGGAAAGTGGGGCTTGTTTTCATCACTGTGCCTTTTTTTCTTTTTTTTTAAAGTAGTTAAATGAAGTAACAAACAAATGAATGTGGGAGTTTTTCTGAAACTCAACTATCTGTCATTTTCATCTCCAGGAACATTTTTTATTTCAATTATAATTTAGTACAAAGCTGGATTATTGATGACAATTCTCTATAAACATGAGCTTTTAAGATCAGGATGGACAACTGTTTAGACCTTCATGGCTGGGAATCATGCCATTACTACCCACGGCCGATGAACATACATGGCTATTTGGCTCTGTACCTCATGCCATCTGTTCAGATGGCATTTTGCCTGCTCACAAATTGGTTAGACCTGTGCCAAGAGCAATTGCTCTAGATGGTTACACTGCAAAACACTGCAAGTGGTTCCTATTTTGTACAAAGACTCTCTCTTTTGGACACCACTTTAACACTTTGTTATATCCTGTGGACATACCTGTATACTGCAGTGATTGGACACAGAAAAAGATCATGTCCTCATCCTAACTCTCTTTTACTACTGAATCTACCTTTTTAAATCTTAAGAGGGGAAAACAAAATGCATGTCATTTGAGTTGAAGGTGTTTCTCCTTATTTTCCATCTGAAAAATAATCATTAATTACAAGTTGGTAAGAGATAATGAAAAGCTCACAAAAGTTAATAGGAATATCAGCACTGATATTAGTGTAGAGTTGTAAATTATAGATTACAGTGTGTGCTTACTAGTGGACAAAGTCAAGTCAACTGAGAGTTGCTACTTGTGATTGGTGGATTAATTGGTTTCTGGAATAAGTTTCTGAGAGGAGTAACAGGTTACAGAATTAAATTCAGCTTATGTATACCGTAACCAGAAGTCATCACCAAGTGACATTTAGACAACCTATAGAATAATTCTGCTGAGTCTTCTCTATTGAATAGATATCCATGTCATACAATTGGCACATTTGTTGACAGCCTTAACTGTGCACCATGGAAGTGAACTTATTGCTTGCCAGCAGAAGCAGCTCCCGTAGGTAAAAGCCAAAGGATATTGGCAAGGAAACCTAAGCTCAGTGGATAAATATAGGACTTTATGTAGAAAATGCTGTCATCCTGCCAGGTTTCATAGCCGCTAAAATAATTTTAAAATCAAAACTAAAGTAATATTTTTGTTACTTGCAAGAGTTACAATGTAGAATTCAAAGTATGTGCAAGTGTAAAGCAATTATTTGCCTTTCTGTCTTTGAGTGTAATTAAGTGTAGGAGTATTGTTATTTTCTTTCTTTCTGTGGACTTCTCCCTGTGCATGAATGTCACTGCTCACTTTGAGCATGCTTAGTTGAAACAGGATGATATCATTTACGTGGGTGAGTTTCCATATATTTGCTAGTGGGAGATATGATATTTTGCTGATTATAATCTGAAAGTGTTGCCAAAGCCCTTCATCTAAGTTTCACATAAGTAATACTGACTAGGTTTTGATTCCCAGAGGAAACCCAATGGGAAAGAGCTGTGTAAACCTTAAAAAGGAAAGCAAAGAGATCAAAAGTCAGATGCATTTGGAGCACAGGATGTAATTTGCTTGTCATTTGGGTGGGTATTTTCTTGTTTTCATAAATCACTATAAAGGTAAGATAAAGCTAAGATCAAGTCCTTATACAGAAGAATTTATTTTTACTTGTAAGTACTTTTAAGTTGATTACAAATTTTATATTGTGCAGCTCCTGTGTTGTGAGGTGACTCATAGAGCTGATGAATCCCAACCAACCGAATATCTGTAAAAAAATAATCTCATTAATTTAAAAGAGGCTAAGTTGTTATTTCTCAGTGAAATTTTCATATAGTAGAACAATTGATAGTTGTTCTGATGATTTAAACCATTTGGTTCCACTACTCATAACAGATGAAATTTTGTCTGAGGACTGTATCAGTTTTGAAGAATGTAGAGAATGCTTTAGAAGGTCTGTCACTATCCCCTCACATTAAGCATAGTGTGACATAACATTTTATCCCATTTTAGTATGTTGAGGAAGCAGCACTGCATGTTCCATATTCTAAGGGTTAATAATTCAAATTCTGTTCAATAAAAACAGATGACAAGAAATACAGAGCTTAAAAAGATAGTGGTAATGATTTTCTGAAAATTGGCACATTTTGTTCTTTTCCATTTATCTGTACAAAAGATGGTTAATACAGAAATCTGTTGTGTTCACACTGAAGCTTTGTGGTGGTACAGCCGTCCCCCCAGCCCTCCTCCTCAGTCTGCACTATGATCTCAGAACAAACTGCAGAACTGGCAGGGCATACCTGTGTACTAGTGTTAGTACTATGAGGCTAAAAAGCAATAATTTGCATCTACCTGTATTTTCATAGTAGAAAATTGCCTTCTTGTGGGAATGGTGAAACTTCACTGTTTTATGTGGCATAAACATGCTAGCAATTGGATGGGCAAAGTAAAAGCTGGTAAACTCTCACAGGTCTAGTGTGCACTGCATTCTAAGTTGAAAATTGGACATAGCTGAATGCCGAGTGACCCTTTAGCTGCGACATTCTGAAGTAATTTGAATAGCAGTATTCTTCAAAAATCCCTGAAACATTGGGAACTGATTTGTTTTACTTCCACGCAAATGAATGGGAATTTTCCTTTCACTTCACTGGGAGTAGGGCTGGGCATTTCTCGAGTTGACCAGCACAAAGTAACATTTATAGGCAGAAAAAGGAGAGATCTTTTTAAGCTCCAACAAGTTCATTTTTAAAAGGCACTTTGCTGTAACCATGTAAACCTGTGTAACCCTACAGTTTGTTAACACTGAACTTTAATGAGTCCTGATAAGAAGCCAATCAGTGCATATCCATTTTGCTAGCGATGATCTGAACTCCAGCTGATTGTCCTAGCAGCTGTGTGACTTCATTACCATTAGAAAGGCATACAGCCAAGCCAGCTGGAATCCAAAGAGACTACTGAATTCACATAGCATGTCAGTTTTTTGGTTTACGTATCAGAATTAAAAATTACTCATATTAAAAACAAACAAACAAAAAAATAACCTACAAACAAGGTTCTTTATGAAGACATATTTTAAAGGCAAAGTTTAAAAGCATTATTATATGAACTGGAGGCTACTTTGTCATATGGATGATGAGGATTTTTTGTGCCATGCTATAGTTGTTTATATCTCTGTAATGTAAACTAGACAGAACATTTGCACTTTTGGTTATAAACAAAACCCTAACTCCTCATTTCTTAGTTAAGAAAAAAACATTTTGAGACCACATTATTAGTTTCTCTTCTTGTTAACAGGGAAAAAAACCCTGCTGCTCTTTGACAATACAGATTTGTGAAAAACACCCAATAACTGTTGTAATGAATAATATTTAACTGCTAGAGACAATATCCCTGAGGAGTCATTCTACCTGGCTGTGGATATTTTTAAAGCATAGAATAGTACAGCGTGCAAACGGTAAATACAGAAGTGTTATCACTGATTTGTACATATAGCACACAATCATCTTCTCTTAATAAAAAAAAAAAAAAAAAGGAAGAAAAAACCAACACAAAAATGGAAGGGGAAAAAAATTGTGCTGATCTCCCTGGTATCCCATGATAGGATGCATGGAAATAGTGCAAAGCTGAATCACAGGAATGTTAAACTGAACATTAGGAAACATTTGTTTAAGGAAAGAGCAGTCAAACCCTGGAATAGGCTTCCTGGAGAGATAGATGATTGAATTCCTGTGCTTGTCAGTGTTTAAGAGGCATTTGGACAAATCCCATAATAATATGCTTAAACTTTTCGTCAGCCCTGAAGAGGTCAGGCAGGTGGACTAGGTGACCATTGTAGGTGCCTTCCAACTGTTCTGTTCTATTCTGTTCTAAGTGATCCCAGGAACTATCTTCCTCAGCTTGTGTTTAAAGTAAAATTTTATTAATGAATCTATTATATTGAGGCAAGTGAAGAGGATATAATTATATGCTTGAAACTTAGGGAAAATATCCCCGCACAAGCAGAATGAGTAAAGAGTCATCTTGTTAGTCTAGAAATGTTATTGCTACTTCATATTTACATTTTTTTTCCATGTACTATAAAAGTAGTCCACATAAAATGGACCAGAACACAGGAAGGACTTTCTGAATGAATTACTTCTTTAATCCCCTACATCTGTTGACTCTCTTCCTTGCATGCACGTGCACCATATATGTGTGCAGTCATATCTGCTTTCTTGTTCTCATCTTTTCTTCTGTATACCTTTTCAATGAATCTTTTATCCGTTCTTCAGAAGAGTATGACTTTCCCTGTAAAAATAAAGGAAAAAAATTTAGGCTGTTGATCTGCTGCTGTTAACAATGAAAATGTGTGTTTCACCAATAAATATCAGAGTATCAGAGCATATTATTGAAAATGGGCCTTCTCATTCCTGGGGGACTGATTCAGACTCTAGCTTATTGTATAAAAGGTTGAAACAGCAGCACTGTTCTCTTATTAGGAAAAAAAAAAAAAAGGAGAAAAAATGCTATCATGCTTGAGCTGTATCTACCTGTTAAATTAGTGTGTACAGTTTTGGTCCTCTCTGTTCACAAATCTTGTCAAAATGGAAGAAGACTGAATGAAAGTCAAGAGGAATGATCGAAGATATGGAATAGCTTCCATCAGAACAGCTATGTGGACTCAAATTCACTGGTACAGCTATGGTCTGTCCAGAGTGAACAGTGCTCCCAATGTGGTATCAGAGCTGCTGAGCAGAGGTTAGGGATCACTGCTATGTGCATGGTGGATACACTCTTGCTGATAGAGCCCAGGACGCTGTTCATCTTTGCTGTAAGGGTGCACTGGTGACTCATGTTCATATTATAGTCCACAAGGACAACTGGATCCTTTTCTGTAGATCTACCTATCAGACATTCAGCACCTGCTTGTTAGGTAGCATTATTCTACTCCAGATGCAAGTCTTTGCATTTGCTCTTGTTGAAATTTAGGATGTCTCCATCAGCCTAGTTTTTTAGCAAAAACAATTTTTGGAGGCTGAGAGATTATACTGAGTCAGTGTCACTTCATGCTTACCTTTCTAAATTTTGTATCAAGAATCCACTTTTAACCCCAACAGGAAACCAGACATTTGGACTAGATGGAGTTATTTTGTAAGCTCTGCTAAGCTCCTTTAAAAAATGGGCATAAGTACCTCCTTGCAGGTCTCTGTCTGCTGAACTTTCCTGAAGGCTCCAGTGAAGAGGACGTAGTGGTTTGGTCAGATATATTTGACTCATAAAACAAATAGGATTTTGAAGTCAAGTTTTGAAGTACCTGATTATATAGAGCTTGGGGTATAGTTCTGGGGTTTCTGTTCTGCACTTCGGCTAAGATTCTGAAAACTAAGTGTTGTGGATTCTTCACGTCATCTAAGTGCCTCAAAGAAAACAATATGTCAGAGATCTTTAAAGCAGAAAACTTAATGAGACCAAAATTTGTGATGCCTCAGCATTTAGAAAACAGCTTGACTTTCAGTTCTGAGCTGTATCCTTAGCTAGTCTGTTTGTGCTTTCTAGGTAAGTTTATAATTTGCTTTGGAGTCAGGGAAACTTCAATATTTTAATTTTTATATATATACATATATTGATATATACATTGTTTATCGCTTGTTTGTTTGTATGTTTATTATACACTACAGGAATAGTTGTGAAATAGAAAAAAGATTTCTAATGCCTGAAAAAAACCAAACCAAAACCAAACCAAAACCAAACCAAATAAAAAAACAGACAAACAAACAAAAAACACAAACCAAAAATAAAACACCCCCCCAAAAACAATTCACAAGCCATAGTATAAGCTATCCAATAGATTCTCTCAATTAAATGTTTCTGTAATATTAAAATGAAAAAATATAAAAGAAGATATATACTTCAGTTGTGCAGTTCAACCTAAACCACATTTATGAGAAATTTGCTTCCTAAAAAATTTTCATTAATAAAAGACATTTAAACATATGCATCAGTCCATTCATTGTCAAAACTGTAAGCTGGGCCTTAGTTGTGAATATATTTTAAGAACTGAATTATTTCTTTGTCAATAGCAATGTTTGTAAATTAATGGGAATTTGTTTTCTTGAACAAAAATTTGAGAACCAGACTCTTCGTCAAATGCAAGAAGTAAAACACTTTTCAAGATAATATTGGTGTGACAAAACCACACCCTGCTAATGCAATCTATTTTGCAGTAGTACACTGACCATCACAGAAATGAAATTATCTTTATGATTAAAAAGTTAAGTTTTAGTTTATGTGACTGCACCTACAGTAGGAGGAAAATGGCCCAGCCAGGAAACTCTAAAATCAAACCTTTGCACAAAACTAAATGATTCCATAGTTGTTCAGAAGTTTGTAAAGTAAATATCCTTAAAGACATCTAATGTTTCATCCATGCCAGTAGTAATTAAAAAGAATACTTTAATGTAAATAAACTTAATAAACGTTATTACTTTGGTATTCATAATTTTTGTTACATGTATGTTATGCCTCCCGAGTTGATTGATATTAGGCATTGCATAAAATTGGTTGATAGTAGACTGTTGGTTTTAGAGGTGAAATTAGAAAAATGCTGCTTAAAAAGCTGAAAAAACCAAGACATTAGGTTAAATATTAATTTGAATGTCTACAATAATGGGTACATATGCTATTTAAGGAAGTCATTATTCCACTCTGTAGTCAACAAGAGTATTGATTAGAATTAATTCACTACAAAAAGTCTCCAATCATTTTTAACATAAGTTTTTCCTCTTTAACAGTACCCTGAAGCTTGTCTTTTTCGTGGTCAATTTAGCAACAAATTTGCAATTAATCATTTGTTGATTGCAATGAATGGTCTGTCGATAATATGCAGCTTACATTGCTAAAAGGGTTATACAAAGCTTTATTGTTTTCCTTTTGTCTTGGGAACACTTTGTCTAGCTATGTTTCCTAGAATGGGCTTTGAATAGATATTTTGGAGTAACTCATGCCAGTTTTAAAGACACACCATGGGCTGCTCTGAGAGTATTAATCAAGATATGCCCTAACTTTCCTCTGGCATTACAATATTTGGACATCTGTTCTGACTCCTTATATGTGAAGTAGGACACATTGGCATAAATGAAGGGTTTCATTATCTTAAATGTCATAACATTTGTTTGAATTACTTTGTGTAGATTTTAAACACTGAAATTGTTATCTTGGTTCTTTATAGAATTCATTGTCCTTTAAAAAGACTATAAAAATGGAAGCCTTTTAAAAATTCCTTCCATAATTCTGAAAGCATAATTTACAATTTGAGCAAGAACACTGAAATTGTTGTAGATGATACTTTAGTAATTTTGAACAGCATAAGTATTCTTACTGAAAGAAAACTAAGGGGAAAATATGCTTTTATTTCAGAAACAGTATTTTTGTCACAGATAATGTATACATGAAGGGCATTATGAAATGTCCCTTTGGGAAATTTTGACGTCGATTATTTGTTTGGAAAGTCATGGCTGTTTGGATGGCAACTTTCATTTTGTCGGAAGGAAATGTCTGTTACATCTGTTGTCCTTAAAACAGTGTCTCAATAGTATACTTCTTCTGGCTAGGAAATGGCTTTGAGCACAATGTACATGACTGAAATTAAAAGAAAGATTAATCCTGGTTTCAAGCTTTTCCAAAAGTTTGGAAACATTTAAACCTTTAAATTGCATGTATTTGTAGTTTTTGATTGTTCATTAGCAAAAAAAAAATCACTAGGAAAAGCAGGATTTAACTGATTTACATTGTCCTTATTAATGCTAGTATTATACAAAATATTTGCAACCATTAAGATAATCTTACTCTGAAATGATTTCTGATGTCATATGGATATGCTATTTTTTTCTTGAGTAACAGTTAATATTAACAACATTTGTCTTGGCTATCATTATAAGGATTACTTATTACAAACATCAGCAAGACAAGTGTCTGCTTACTGTGCAGCAAATTTTGGAATTCTAGCTTGTCATTTAGTATTGATTACATTATTTAAGTAGTTGAGCAAAGCAGCACTTTACAAACAGGTGCTCTTTGATTTGCAAATTTATAAAAATCTAGGAGCAGCTTTCAGCCTGCTGCATTGTTGGTTTTTAAGGTAAAAAGTTGAAAGGTGATTTGATTATGCTTTCATTTAGACCAAAGATTTCTTTAGATCTCTCTCATAAAGCAAATTGATTTATTGTTATTAAAAAACAATGTGGTTCTGCATCTGTAAAATATTTTTATAACATCATTGTCTGGCCTAGAGTTCAGAGAAACGGTCCTGTTCATGTTGTTTGCAGTGAAAATTCATGGACCTAACTTTGACCATGTGCTTTGCTCGTCTCCTGAACTCACTCTGCTTATCCTGCTTTTGCTCTGCAGCTGGCTGCACCCTAAGTTTGATCAGTTGGAGAGTAACTTTGTAAACTAGATAATTAATTTGCAGAATTGTATGATAGTATTTAGTGTAAACAACTTAGCCTTCTAGAAAACCTCATATGTGTTGGAAATCCTGAGTAAGTGGGACTTATGCAAGGAGTTTTTATGCAGATATAGAATCCTCCCAAACAATTTGAGACTGAGAAGAGGATGCTGGCATAATATATTCAAAGCTACCATGCAAGCCGTAAGTTGCTAAACAACCGTGACGCACTGAGTCTGTCCAGATGGTTAGGCGAAAAGCATTATGCAAGTGCACTCTTGGGAGGGGGAATTTTTTTGCTGGGGAATTTTTTTGCTAGAAGTTTTAAGGATTTTCTCAGTTCCATTGCACTTCCCTAGACTTTTTCACTAATATTCTGCAAATTTGGATCCTTGGGATGTGAAAAGGCAGCAAAAGCATTTCTTTGACCCTCTCTGAAGGATCAGTTTAGCACTTCGAAAGCAATGTGGACATTTTTATTTTTGGGGTTAAAAATTCTGTACATGTTAAATCATAACAAAGGGCTTTTAAACCTAATTTTTTTTGTTGTCCCTAAGTATCAATATTCCAATAATAACCTGTGACTTACTCTTCCCTTTATATCACATAACAGAACCTCTCTGTGGAATAAATAAATATGTTTAACCTCAAAGCTTTTTGATGTCCAGAGCCTAAACAAATAGGTACTGCATGACCTCTATATGTTGCACGCTGGGTAAATCAGCACTGCAAAATATTTTACATATCTAAATTATTTATTCAAAGCAGCTATAAAAAAAGCTGAATTTGCTTTGAGAGGAAAATATATGTGAATTGATTTTGTAAAATTTGACTACACATGTTCATATTTGGACATATTTTAACACTTTTCCATATATCCAAATATTAAGTTCAGAAAAGACTTTTCGTTCTCTAAGCCGTAGCCTGTTTTCTGTTGGTTGCTTTTAAATACAACCATATATTATTTGGTTAGCAGACATATTTCAGAGAATATTAATCCTTATTTTCATGGAAATATTGGTCATTACCATGTAGTATGGGATTGAGTTTTGCACTCCAGAAAGGAGTCTGACTTTTTACGCTGTGTATGAAGACAAGTATTCATTCACCTTGTAAGTTACAAATTTGATTAACAGTAGCCGTAAAAACGGTGTGTGATCAAGGTGATCTGCTAGGGTGTAATCTCTTCAATCTAATACTGCAATGAACAGTGCTTATTTCTGCCCTACCCTTTCAGATATTCATAGAAACCACTCGGGTGGGGGTAAACTTGGCACGAGTAGCTCACATGAATCTAGTGCATTCTTAGAGGCTTCTTAGTTGCCCAGTCATTTTCAAGCTTGCTATTAGATAGGTTTGGCTCAGTTTGATACAAAACTTTTCTGCCATTTTCCCTGTGACCTCACCCTGCTTTAAGGCACTCTGGCTCTTGTGCATTAGCTGTAAGCACTGTGGAGAACCAGGCCATGTGTGGGTACTTGCTTTGGACTCTTCCACTGCTTCTTCAGAGCTTAGAAGCCCTCATAGCGTGTAAAAGTATTTAATATGCTTTAACACCTGAAAAGAGTCAAATACCTCTCACTCTTTTCCCATGCCTAGGGCCTATAATCCCTCCAGTTGCTCTTGTTGCCTTCCCACAGCTGTGTCATACTTTGACCTTAAGGTCTGAACTGGATTTTGAATTCTTACTGGTACAAGGAGGTGCCTACATGGGTAGAGGACAGAGGGAGTAAGCTTGATGGAACCTCCACAGAAGTGAGAATTACAAACCTTATACACCTTAACAAGAAAAAAAAGTAGAAGCATTCAGAAAATATTTTGATTGATGCAACATGAGAACAAATGCAGACACTGAGCAAAAGTCAAGATCCTTCTGGACCTACGAGAAGGAACAAACAGGCTGTGTGAAAAATGTAAGAGAGAGGATCTTAAAAAGTTTGTCATAAATCAGTGGAAAGAGAGAACATCTGTAGCTAAATAATCCAACATCTAGCCCTAATTTATGAGTATGTTGGGGTTTTTTATAAATTAATATTAGTTTGTCCAATAGGGAAGATAATAAATAATATTGTAATGCGAAAATTTAAATTTCAAATAGAAAACATAATGAATGAGGAAAACAGTGACCTTTTTCAATTAGGAGAAAAATATTCTTTCAGAGTGTAAATCAATGAGAGATGTTTCAGTGGTTTGCATATTTCTTATAAAAATAAATATCTGCTATGGAAACAAATGAATAACATAAATATTTATTAAAATTATAAGACTGTGTTGCCAAGCTTTTGACTAACAAGTTATGGGAAGTTGCTAAGGAGAAGTCAGGTGAACATTTATTATTTGATCCCTATCAAGCAAATGAGCATATAAAATGGGTGGTGATACAAGATTTGGCTTGCACCCCAGTGAACATTTCAAAGGACTGCTCAAACTGTTGCATTTCAGGCATAACTTCATAAACTTAAGAAGTTAGGTGTGCTCGGTTTCTTGTATGATTAATAACAAAAGATTTTGAAATGGCGATTCAGAGCAGAAACTTGTCAACGTGCCTTTTGGAAGAGCCTTTCCAAAGAGCTTTCTTCTTACTTTTAAGCATAGTGGGAGGATAGAAAGAACATCCTAGCAGTTTAGGCACCTAAATTAAGGGCATGAATTCATCCCCTGAGAATATGACTGTAATGAAAACTTAAACAGTGTTCAAGATGAAAATACTCAAAAGGGTTTGTGTTGGTTTGGGATTTTGCGGGGCTTTTTTCTTTTTTTGGAGGTGCATTGTGATTTCTTTATTAGGAGAGTGTTTGAAAACCATATATTAGGTTGAGTATAATTTTTCAAGACAGTACACAAGCAATTATTCCTTATCCCAAGTTTGTATTTTTAAGTTTTAATGCAATGGCACTAATTAGTATTTAACAAAAACAAAAACAAAAAAAAAAGCTTAGTAATTGAGCAAATTACTCTCTTTACTCTTCTAAAAACTGCAGAAGTGCTGGCATGAAAGTCTAGGCATTCATTTCAACCCAGACAGACTTTTAATGTAAACTTTGTTTCTGTGCCTTTTACTGAACATACATGTGAGCCATTTCTGTGTGTTTCTGAAGAGCAGCTAAAGCAACAACTCAACTGCATTGTATTGCTTATATTGACTTTCAGCCCGAGTGCGTTGTGTCCTTGTGTTATGCTCAAATTCATTGTGCAAGATAGTTTGAGCAATTTCAACATAGTTCTCAATCAGCAGTTATCAGAAATGCTACTGAAGGTTTACCACAGAGATCTTTTTAATATACAAGATACTTAATGCACTGTCTATATGGCTATGTTTGCTAATTGCCGTGATTGCTTTTCTTCGCTTTTTAGTGACTACATAAACACTCAACATGGACCTAGAAAAAACCTACTCTAGTTACAGCAAATTTAGGCTGACCAAATATAAAGAAAGGAAGATGTGCTCATTAACACAGTGTATCCTCAGCAGAGATCATCTTACAGGGTACTTGTCCTGTGTACTGCATTAAGTCATGTGGCACATGACACATCTGGTCTGATAATAGCCTGTCTTACGTCCCAGTCTTCTTTGATGGCCATTGCATTTGATTAATAACTTAAAAATATAGATATATAGAAATGTAGTGTCCGTTTCTAAAACCCAAAATAGCTCCTCAAATAAAGTCCTTGAGATACTGGTACAAAGGCTTGTCTTGTAGGCCTGGTCACTGTACTGGTCTTTACGCAGTGGGACATGTGGTCACTCTGTATGAACTAACTGATAGTAAATGCTGGTGAGTCAGTTTCTGTGCATGTCCACATGTTACAGAGTTGTACACAGGCAGAACAGGTTGGTGGTTTTTTCCACAAAAATATCTTTTCCTGCAAAATGTATTCCACTTTGTGTCTGTGTGAAACAATTCCAGAATCAAATTGTGCATTGACAGTGTCAGAAACTCAACAGAGATCTGACTTCAAATGAAAAGGGAGACAAAATATGCTTACATTTGAATGCTTGTTCCAATTTTTATGTTACCATTTCCAGATATACCATCCTCTGGTCTTTTGTCTATCATTTGTAAATACTGTGGTTACTGATGTTTCATCCTGGATTTTGAGGTATTACCTATTTAAATGAGTATTTAAAATATAAATTCTCCCTTGACTTAGTAATACATGTACCTCTGAAATATATTTAAACATGACCATCAGAGGGCTGACTGTCAAGAATATCACTGGCAAAATGAATAGCATTATCTTGACAGTTTCTCTGTTTTTTGTGGAAAGACAGGAACACAAATGTTTCAAATCTTTGTTCTCAGATTTTCTCGTAAGATAGTGAAGTATCACTATCTTTCAATGAAGCTGTTTTAAAAAGCACTTGAAATCTTCTTGCTCTGATGTTCTCAAACTATCACCTTTCTCCGATATGAGATACTTGCTCAGAATATCAATAGAAACTAATTATAGTAACTAGCATTTCACCAATACTAATGTATCAATGAATTATTTTTTTTTAAATCTCTTCCTCTCTCAGGTTAATTCATGTAATTTAATCAAAAACCTATGAGTCAAATGTGAAGTGACAGCTGGACTCAAACAAGGCAGGATCTGAAGCTACTTTACTTACTTTTTTTGTACTTGGTTAATCAGTGGTTCGATATGACTTGTTTATCGGAAGTTGTTATTATGGGGGGGGGAAATACTAAAACAAAGGATTTACCCATGGTTTTTGTGGGTTTTTTTGTTTATTTTCAGAAAGCAGAATGCATAATCGTAAGGATGTTTGTTTATCAAGAAAATAACTCTTAAGCCACTACAGCAAAGTTTCTTAATTTATTTTTAGTGATTTTTTTTTTTTTTTTTATATCTGTACTGTTTCACATTAATAACTGATGTGAGCTAACTGGTTGTTCAGGTTAGATTTGCATTCTGATCCAAAGATTGCAGGTTGCTGAATTATCCCTTAAGCTTCCTAGCCTTGTGGATCCATTAAGCCTTAATTAAAGAAACATCTTAGAAAAAAAAAAATAATCAGACCATTTATATCCAAGGAAGATGCACACTGGTCATTTGTTTATTCACCAGCATAAAAATTATTATTTAATGGAAATTTTAATCACAGCAAGCTTATAGATAGACGTATATTAAATACATTAATCTTTCTATAAGGTTATTCACAATGTATAAGGTTACTCCTCTGAAAAGACTGCTTCAGATTGCTTTCCGGTAATGCTAATACCCATTAAAAAGATGAATATATATGTGTGTAAGTCAATCATAAGGTATTAAAGAGGTGTAGCAACTTAAGCTTCTTTTCTTCTTGGCAGGTCACTTTGAGAAATGTCCTAGTTCAATTAAAATATTTTTTCCATTTCCTAGGAGTAGATTCAGATATGCTCTGTCTGTTCTCTATCTTATCTTCACTGTCAGGATTTAAAACAAACCTGAGTGAGATGTAAGGATAGTCCAGCTACTTCAGACGCTGAACAGGTTCAAATGCAAGGGTGCATTTATATGTTTTTGTCTGCATTTTCGTCACATGCGAGTCCAGGTTGAATATTTGTGTGATGCAGGGATACATTTTTTGAGAGTATGTGTAGAATTTTGTAGAATTTAAACTCAGATAAACTGCATTTTCTGTTATTCAAGCAGTCATTCTTTCATCTCTGCTTTTAAAATGCTACAGTAGGGAGTGGAAACCATATAAATGAGATCGACATACAAAAGAGCACACGGTGTGGTAGTTTTTTTCAGATTAGATTGGTACTATGAAATTAAAGTTAGCAGAAATTATCATCTAGGCCATTGTCATATAACGTTAATGACTGAAAATATCGTATATCTGAAAAAAGAAGTGCAGTATTTTAGAATAGTAGCATACAACTCAAATATTCATATAATAGTTTCAGAAACACAAAATAGTCAAATTAGTTCTTTGGTTCTGCCATAAATGCTCTGTATTCAGCATTACTTTGTGTCTAGCATTGATTTTGATGCAAAAGTGTTCCTGATAAAGATCTCAATTCTTGGATGCTTTGGAAAAATAGTAAAGTACTTTAAGTATAACATGAGCTCTGTGGCTGAAGTATGGATTAAGTGAAAGCTAATAGTTTCATATTAGAGTGGTACCATAAGACCTTCCTTCTCCTTTTGTCTTGCAACAGGCTTGACAACAACATTGTATCTCCTCAGATTATTATTATTAATAATGAAGTTTTTGCAAATTTTAGGCATGTTTGCATGCACTTAAGGTGTGTTACTTTAAAAAATGGAAAATGTTTAAATTTAGATATATTAATGCTGGAAAGTTGAATTTCAGGCCCCTGTACGTATCAGTTTATTAAAATATAAATATTGCTCACAGGTGATGTTAGTTATATACTGATATCTGACGGTCATTTGACTTTTCTAAAAAAATCCTGTTCACTTGTTACTTTTCTAGGTAATATGATGAAGTGTGTGAGTTTGCTTTACTGAATACTGCTTTTTCTCTTTTGCATTGATTTCATAATAAAATGCAAAAATAATTTCTCATATTTTACTGGCCATCCACAATATGGCACACCAGGAAAGGTCAGCATAGAAAGGCAACAATATGCAAACAATATTTGATTCACCATACATATGAATACTGCTCCATTTCTCAGTATAGTTAATTAGGTAATTTTAATATAGTTTGTGACAGAAAAAAAAGAATTTAATTTGCCATTGGTCCATCAACAATTGTATCCTCTAAACAGGTTAGGCTAGAAGCCACTATTTGAAATGGCTGAATGACTAAAATTAATCCTGTTTCTAATGTAGCCAGAACAGCTCACAGTGAAGGACCCTCTTCTCTCCTCATCCAGCAAACTTCTAATGGTTGTTCCTCAGGATTTGGGGGTGGCATCTGGTAGTTCCAGCAGCTCTTGGGAGGCAGTACTAGCATCCCTACCCATCCTCAAGTTCCTCTTACTTTCAGTTCTTCCCATTATTTTTCATTCATATATGCCAGTCTATATGCTACTGTCATAACATATAAAAGAATACAGACATTTGAAAAACGCTGGATTCGATTCAGGGTTTGAAAGAACAATTGGGCAGTATAAAACATTTGGGCAATATAAATTGAAGAAAGCCTTAGCAGGTCTCCTACTTTTGAGCTTATGTGTTATTACTATTCTGGTTTACAGTTTCCATTAATAAAAGTAGCTCTTCAGCAATTTTTTTTTGTGAAATTGGTCTGATGTGTGCCTGTCTTGTGTTGTGCCTGTCAGAATTAGCTTTGTGTATTACTTTTTTTACCCCTCAGATCATTAAGTTAGTTGATTCATTTTGGAGTCAGAAAATGTTCAGGGAGGGGAAAATTTTGATCAAATCAAACTTCCGTGGAAACAACTGCCTGTTTGCCATCTGCAGTGGGCATTGATCCCTAGCTTGTTTGTGCCTTGCATTTGTTATGCATGAGTAAGCGCATTAGCCTTTTCATTTCATTCATTAGACAGTTAGTCCTTGATTAGTGTTTCCTAGTTTCTGTCAAAAACGCTACTACTTCTTTATTCATTTTGTCTTGGATCTGCCTTTTGCTTCAGTGTGTAGAAAATGAACAGTTAAATACAACAGTAGTCCTTTTATTTCTTTTTCATATAAAACTGGCTAACAAATATACTTTTCTAATGCTGGCACATCTAATGTGGGATAAAGTATGAATGATGGGTCTTTCTAAAGTTAACAGAGTTATTATTTTAGTTCAGCTGTCAGGCTTTGTTTAGAAGTGTGATGTCTCAGGGTTTACTGTCAGCTTTATTTCATCCATCTCCAAGAACTGTGGGATCACCTGGATACTTGTGGATATTTGCCTTATAAAATTGCACAAAAAAAAAAAATTAAAATAATGATGAGTGCAGTTTGAGAATACAGCACTGAAAATTTCAGGTGATAGTTTGGATGAAAGGACAGAAAAACAACGCATTTTATGACTAACATCAGTCCGTTCACTGGAGAATTTTGCTGTGATTTCCTTGTAGAACAGTAAAATGTTGAATGACCATTCAATTCTTAAAAATAATAAAAAAATACATAAATAATTTTGTTCAGAAAGCAAGGAACTACGGACATCTTTAGAAACTACGTAGCAAGATCATGAATAAAATTGAATATTTTCATGCAGTCAATAACACTCATTTGTGATTTAGATTAACATTTATCAGTTTAAATAAAATCAAAACTAAAATTATTTTAAACAAAAATTTTGTCATGTTTGGAATCATTATTAATATATGATTTAAGTATTTAATTTTGTTTTTTTCCTCCGAATTCTCATTCTCATTGTTTGAAAATAATTTTTAATGTTGCTAGATATACCTAATTTAATATTTCTCTGTAATTCTTAGGTTTTATATTTCCATAATGGCTAAAGTTGATAAAGAGAGGGGGAGGAGGTTCATGTACATGATAGTTGGTTATAGTAACAGTTTTATTTGTAGTTTTTCCAAATGCTATTTACATAGAAACTGAAATTCATTTAAATTTCCTACTAACTGGACTAACTCTTCTTATATTCTTACATATCCAGAATTTTAAGACATAATATAAAGACATGTTCTAAATGGATTTCTCTGTGTTTACTATCCTTTGCAAGACTCATGAGTTGGTAGATTTCATACTTTCACCTCATTTAATAAATACATTAAAAGATGAAAAATCGATTCCCAGTTTGTAAAGTTTTAATTATTAGTATGAGAAATAAATATTACATGATCTGGACTGAGGAAAATATTAACTTCATACCTGCAAAGGAGATACAAAAGTGCTTTGAAATCAGTTTCAAGTACTCTATTTTCAACAATTCCCACCAGAACAATGATTTGATTCTCATTTAAATGTTATAGACATATAAGTATTTCATACAGCTATTTCATTTCACATACAGGTTATTTGTTATATTACTACCATAATTTACTTAATTTCAAAATGTTTTGATAACGTATATTTATTTCAAATAACAAACATCTTTTTTGTACTAAACGATGTTTCCGCCTACATGATTTCACACCCTGACATGTAGCAAATGGGGAATCTTCTGACATTTATTCCAATTTTCCACCAAATTTTAGAGAAAGCTATTGAATGGCCTTATGCAAATATCAACTTGTATGCATATAGAGTAGCTTTGCTGACTCTGTCACTCCCCTTTTTTAAAGAAAAAGATTTTAAATACTTTATTTAGTATTTCCACTAGGCAGAACTGTACCAATGGTCTTATTGGAAACCTTCACATCTGGATGATATTTGCTGTCTGAAATTTGAAGACACTTTCAGTAAACAAAACTATCATGTCTGATTTGTAAAAAGGAATAATGGAGACTGCAACAGGAATAATAGGTTATTAAGTTCAGATATATCTCATTCTGGAAGTAGTGTACCTGTAAGCTTTCTAAGTGATAAGAGTATTGCTTATTTGTTGCTTATTTGTTGAAAATGACAGTTCACAAAACACCTTACAAATTATATGCCTTGTTTACAGTTTTGGTCTTCTGTTTTGCAATTTTCTGTCACAATAGATTTATGGTGGGGTTTTTTTTTTCCTGTTAGGATGCTTCAATTGCCCACAGATTCCACATCATGAGAGAGAAACATCCAGAGAAGTTCAACAGTAGGTAAGAATCTAAAAATATGTGCATATAAAAATGTTTTTCCATGTTATTAAGGTATGTTCTGTGAGGGGTAAAGTTTTGTACTTCCTTTAAAATACTGATTCTTATAAAAGAGAGGAAATTGGTTCATTTTATATTAAGTATATGCTTCCAGACCACTTGTAATGTAACTGTTTCATATCTGGTATTTAAACTGAAATCGAAAGCATTGTAAATAAACTGTTCTCATGGGTGAAATGTTTGACTTGTAAGACTAGCATGGACAAGATGATGCATTGCGATTGTGAGGATCCCTGAATTGTCACTTTGCCTTTAGGCACTGAGGAACACTTCTTAGACAGCTGCAGATGGTGATCCTTATGTTTCATTCAACACACACTGGTACATTGACAGTGGTCTCTTCCATGTATACTCTAAGTAAGGGCAAGTGAATGCCATTTCACACATAAATGCTTTTATCTTTAAACAACTTTGTATACGTAAAAAAAGTCAGGAATGAGACTTTGCATCTGTTTCTTGTCTTGCTTTTTGAATTTTCAGTATTATCGCAGAGCTTTTATGGAGGTTAAAAATGTATTACATTTAGTGTAAATTTGCCCTTTCAATATCTGGTTTGTTCAGTGGATAACATTCATAATGCAGTGTTTATGTTTGTCTCTTCCTATTTAGGTAATTTAGCACATAAGTTGTGATGGGTAAAAGCAACATTTCAGAAACTTTAATTAACATTTAAAGACACATGGGGAGAGGAAAGTAAGATACAATGTTATTTGGAACATATAGGGGATGTCTAGGAATAATCATTAACACAAATGTTTTGTCACTGTGAGCCTAGCCATGGATATTTAGGGTTTTTTTTAGTTTAATGGGTGACCAAGAATGTCTTGGGTGGATGCAAATCTTCATAGACCTTAGGATGACAAAATATGCTCTTTGTGTTCACATCTTGGAGCTGCATAGAATGATGTTTGAATATGTGTGAAAATTATCTTACTTCTTGCTGTTTTCACATTAAAAGTATATATTTTACAGCTAACAGTCAGAGATGGGGGCTTTTTTCTCCAATACTTAATCTGTTTAGTATCTATGCAGTGTCATACTATGGACCCAAGTGATGGGTTTTTTTCAGGTCCCACAGTACGTTTGTTTTCTACAATCTCCTTTTCCTATCTCTGATGCTTCTCATTCTCGAAGAATTATGACAAGGTCTGAACTCAAACTTGATCTGTGCATCCTAATGTATTATACCCTGTCAGCAGGACTAGAGATACCAGACTTTTCAGCAAATGCAGATATTCTAGGCCCTTAAGATGAAGCTAGTTTATCAGTGGTCTTTCTACATATTTTCAGCAGTTGGCAATTATAATTTATAAAAAGCTCAGCTAATAACATGAGTTTCAGATCAGATTTCATGTCACAATAAATCATATGCCATTAATAACATCTGCTAGCAGACTCACCTTGAAATTCATCTATATTTTAAGGAACCTGATATTTCTAACATTATCTTAAGGAAATTAATTACAAAAATATATAGTTCCAGTCCCTACGTACTTTGGTACTGTGATATTGAAAGAACTTGAAAAATGCAGTGATTCTCTAGGTATTCAAAGGCTATTTAGAAAGATTATGCCTTTCTAAAAAGAATATAAAGTCTTGAGCAAAGTATTGTAATAGAAACTGATTTTTTTGTGTGTAGTGAGAAAAAAATGTGCATTTCTATTTCTGTTGAGTAGAATTTTCCAGATGATGTTGTTTCACAAATACTTTGTTCCACTAACAGTTACTTGCATGTGGCAACACTCCATAATATGTTGCAGCAGCATTTTCCTGCAGTGTGTGAAAATAAAACCCTTTTTTAGATGTTTGCTAAGCCAGATTTAATTCACCAGAATGCAGAATTTTCTATGCAATCTAAATGATTTAGCATCAGCAAGTCCAACTCTAGTCTGATTAATAGTGAGCTCCATAGTTAACAGCACCTGCTCCTTTGAAAGTCCTACATTACTCATTTGAAAATCCTACACTGTCATATGTGCATATCTCTTGTGATTTAAAAAAAAAAGAATTATTTTTTCTTTTTATGTAGTTTGCTCTTGCCTGATTTTCCAACTTTTTTAGCTTTCACAGCTGTCATTCAGTTTTTCAGAGCAGGTCTTTGCACTGAGGGTCTACTCTGAAAAATGAACATGGAAAACATTTCCTTACTGAAGAGAAACTTGAAGTTTATACAGTGTGCAGAGATCTTTTGAAATCCACAGGTGTTGTATTTACTTCAGTGAAGTAAATTAGGCTGTTTGGGGTTGGAGAATCTTTTGCATTAAATCCTGGTAATGATCCTCAAATTCCTGAGGGTATTCCCCGCCACTCTGACCACAAGGTTCATGTGTAAATAGAGCATACTAATAGGGAAACTCCTGACCCATTGTACTTGAGTGGAAGCAGAATCTTCCTCTGTTTATGTTCTCAAAATGAAGGTGAGAGAGTATCACAAGACATAGAAAGGCTTTTTTAATGACTACTAGCCAATTCTTTAGAATTGTTTGGAACTAAGTGACTAATTCCTGGGAACTGTGATACATTTTGAATGCAGTGTTCATACATTTTGGACACAAAGACTTAGTATTACTAACTTATTAAAAATAAAAGAAATAAATTATGGTGTAGATTTGTAAATTGGCTAGAGATACGCATTTAAGTCTTTGGAAAATCTAGTATCTAAGTATTTGCAAATACTCAAGAACTAGAAATCCACATTGTCAGTTGTGTCCTTTCCAATGAAACACTTGTTTATTTGAGCTTGGTAATAGATTGAAATCTAGTCTGTTTGACAAACGGATCTTCTCTGTTCAGAAGCTTAATTTTCAAGGGAAAGATACTTAATACATACCTTAATATCTTGGAAATTTTATACTTGTAAGATGTGCTATGAAATGGCTCCATATTGTTTTCCAAATAAGGCTCAGCATAAATGTCTACCACTGATTTTAAAATATTCTTTACCTGTTCCTAAAAATGGATCTGCAAGAAAAGCATTTTTCTAGTGGTAGTCAAATAGCAAAGAATGAAAGTGAGAACACAGTAGTAGCATCCCCACGTCAGTCAAAGGAATAAATCCTAATATCCCATTTTAAGTAATTATGTCTTTGGATCATTAGCACACATTATCAGAAATCAGGACTGATGTTGCACTGAGATTTAAATGTGTTCTAAATCGCAAAATCTGAGCTGTCACATTACCCACTCTACAGGTCTGAAGTGCTGACAACCCTGTGCTTGAGGATGCAGAGTTTCCTTCCCAGCATCTCCTGCTTAAGAGTAGGGTCAAATTTTCAGATTTAAGTGTGGAAAGGCTGAGTTTATGCCAGAGGGAAGAAAACTCACAAAAACAGTATTTCAAGTAAGTGTCATTAAACTAGGACATACAGTTGAAATAATGATTCAGTTAGGCCAAAATGCCCTATAGGGATCTGTGTAAACATTGTAGGCTCAATGCTGGGAATAACAGATGTTATGAGTTATGTGACTGTACACAGAGAAACAAAGAATACTTCAACAAAAAAATAATTAAAGTTGATATTAGCGATTCTAAAATAATATTCTGTTCACTTAGGTATACTACTTTGACTCTCGAGCATCCTGTAGCATAGAAGATATTTCTTAGTTTCAGTAAGCTAAAGTAGGATTTATAAATTTCATTTACAGTCCTAAGTACATTGTCTTTGAGGTTTTCAAATATCAGTCTACTCCCATATTTCATAAACAAATTCTACAGCATAAAAAGTTCATAATAACTTGATTTGCATCATATTCCTGACAAGTACTTTTAAGGTTCCCTCTGAACTTGCTTAATTATGCTTCTTTTTTTTTTTTTTTTTTGGTGATGCTGTCTATACATGTAATCTCTAAAGAAGTTTTTAAGTAATAGAAAGTACTGACTTTGTGTAAGTATTCACCAGAAGAATAAGAAAAGGTTGGAGTAAGAAAGTAAGAAATGGTTGGAGAAATGGCAGGGAAATGAACCTTTAGCAAGTTATTCCATGTGTGTCCTAGCTGGCGTACTGCACAATGCAGTGCAGTTACCATAGCATCATATCTTGACTAACCTTAAAAAAAGAAAAAAGGAAAAAATTCTGTCGTGAGTACACTGTTACTGTATTTAAAAGCTATATCATAAAAGATGTCTAGTCCTGTCTAGCAGCAAAGAAACCAGAACACAGTTATTCCACTTGAATACTGGAGCTGAAAGCAAGGTCCAGTTTTATGACTGAGAGTAAAAAAAGATCAGTTTAAAAGCAATATTGTTTGTCATGAGGTGAATTAAATGCTCCATTCTCAGATGTGCTTAGTCTTTGTTTTAAAGCTGGCTTATTTGGGCTTTGAATTGATCAGTCAAGATGTTTCATTTTGAATAGAATGAAACTATTTCAATATTTTCATTATTCTTCTAGTTTTTCAGTTTAAGTGATGAAGTCGCTTGGTTGGAATCACAACCACATATTTGCAGTGAATATACTAAGCCTCAGCACAATATTCCTAACTTGAATTGCAGACATTTCAGTCTCTTTCCTTCAGCCTCTCCTCTCTTCCTGGTTGTGACTGATATGAAAAAGCTTAAAAAGAAGACACTGGCTCCACAGAGAGACCAGACTGCAGACATCTGTTACCTGTCCCACTGAACCCACAAGTTCCTTTTCATTAGAGTATAAGACTGCAGGGAACAGTACCTCTGAACTCAGGCAGCATTACTGCAACTGCAGTCAACAGAAGAAGCAAAGTAAGGTGAAAATATTTATGATAGGGTGTGAAATATTTTCCCATGAGCAAGAGATGGCTTGTAGGTAAATTAACATCCTCTGCCTAGCTCTTGGTTATAACGTTTATAGAGAGAAAGAAATAAAAAAGCACAACCAGCACGTTCTTTCATCAGTCCAAATGTGTAGCAGCCTACCTTTAGAAATAATGCCTGAAGAGCACAATGTGTGCTTGAGCTGGGACAAAGGCAGAGACTTGGAGTGTAATGCTGATTCAACCTACCTGTGTCTGTTGTCTACAGAGCAAAATCACAGCACTTGGTGTCTGTGGTATCTGCACCTCTCTCTTATATGAGAGTTCATATTTTTATCCTTTCTCTAGAAAGTGTTAATGGGCTAAGGCCCTCTGCTTGAGAGACTTCTTGGTCTCTTAAACATTACTCTGTAGTGGCTGTCTGAGATGCTGTTGTGTTTGGGGAACTTTAGACCTTCAGACTCATGAGGACTAGAGGCAGCATGCTGTATAAAACGTATGTTAACCAGGAATCCCTAAGTCCTGAGCATCCCCTGTGACTTCAAAGTACATCTCTGAAAGCAATGTGCTGTGTCCGGCCATACGCAGAGCAGTGAATTTATGTTTGTACTCCCAGGGTCCTCAGCTGTTAAATTTACTACTTCAGGACTAATGAGAGGTCAAGTTTTGTACTGTTAGAGTGGTAAGGGCTGCCTGATCATTGGGCATTTCTGTTTGTGGGGGTTGTTGTGTAACAGTTGCCATTCTGCACTTTTAAAAACAAACAAGAAACTGAAGTGTGTACTATTACTATTGGCAAGATATGGGAATGTTGGGGTTATTTTCTTTAAGGGAAGTTACGTGTTTATAAGATAAGTGATTCCCAGTGTTTAAAGAAATAGTTGCTTTAGAAATTGTCAAGTAAAATGTATCAGGGTTAATGTTAAAGGGTGAAAATCATTTCATTTCTAGGAGACAGGACTGTTTATGGTGCAAAATCATGTGGAGGGATTGGCCCAGCATGCACTGCACAAGTAACAAACTGTTGATTCACAAAAGGTCTATCCATATGCTGTAGGCCAAGGTCAATACAATCTAATTTTCTTCAACTGGTGTCAAGCTGGCAAAGGAATTTATTGCAGATGATGTTTCATTACTCAGAGCAGGTCACTGAACCTTTTCTATGAATTGAGATGCCTAATGGATGTTTTGCAGATTTTTTAATTAATTAAAACTACTGCCCTTTATTATAATATGTAACTCTATAGGAGTTAAATCTTGGTCTCTTCCACTGTATAGTCACACCATTTGAAATAACAGTAACACAATGACAGAAAAAGGTTTCTGACTTCTTTCATTTGTAGTAAATTCAGAAGTGAAGGGAGTCTATAGCAGATATGGGAAACAGTGTAACAAAACTGCTAAAATACAGCTTGCTATTTGTTCCTTGTTGATAAAGTATTTCTATACAAATGAATAAGGTTATTTTCCTTGTTTTTTCATGAACACGCTAAATAAAGTACATTATGATAAAATTGTTTTTGATCAAATACTGCTTTTTTGCATAGGGATTATACTTGGAACTAATTAATACTAACACGTAAATCTGAAGCTTCAAACTTCATTTTGGATAAATTAATCTTCAAATCACAGATGTAAATGGCAAATCTTGACATAAATTTGATGTTGCTATATTTAATGTTTGCAACAGATACTAGGCTTTGTAAACAGTTAAGCAGCAGCCCTTTCTAATATATATTGCAAAACCATCAAAACCTTCTTTAAAAATCCAGTCAAGGTTGTTAAGTGGCCACAGCGCACTTACATATAATGTTATTGACAATATCCAAGCCATTAAAAGCTATGAAATGAATTGTTAAGGGATAAATTTTGCACTTCCTATTTAATAAACATAAACACATTACTCTTTAGTACAAAGAAATTAAAATTTAATAGCAACATCAAAACCTTTACTCTGAACTGTGGATGCTTTATGGGGCTTTTTTTTAAAATCCTTTAATTCCAGTAATTAAGCCCCTACTACAGTACCTACAGATAATGAGGAGAGTCCAAACACTCCTTTAGTACAGCACAGACTGACATAATATGCAGTATGTGCTTTTACTTGCTTAGTTGTTTAACTCACTAGAAATTGGGTCCTAAATTTGCTTCAGATCCTGAATCTTGCAACTAATGTATTCCAGGCTTTCAATTCTACACTCTAAAATTGCAAATTGGTTTGTATCACATCAGACAATCTTAGGTAATTGGAAAAAAATTTTTAAAGAATTTAGTCAGGCCTCCTAACCCTTAGTACTACTGTTCAAAATTAATTTTTAACAGATTGCCAGAAAAGTAATGCTTTCAACCAAAATGTCAGCCCCTGATTAAATAACCTATGGTTTTTATCTTTGCTAGTTATGTAACTTTAGTGATTTTTAAGTACTTAATGTATCAAATAAAGAGCCTGTGTCACCATCTCCATCACTTCAGATAACGTTTTCCATTTGCCCTTTATCCCATTTGAATGTAGTTTGCCTGGTTCATGCCTGTGTGTTTTCATGTAAGTAATTTGACGGCTTTCTGATCTGATTTCGAGTACCTTATTTTTATTGCGGTAGATTACATAATCCTTTATAAGAAATGTGCAAATCTGGAAGTATTTCCAAACTTATAGTATGCAGTAAAGTAGAACTTGCATATCGTACAAAATAAAATCGATCCAGTGGGTATTCCTCCGGTAGAGTTCTTATTCGCTTTTGATCTATATCTTCATTTGATTAACATAGCATATATTTTGCCAGAGAAAATACTTTGAAAATACTTTTTTTTCATAATATAGAGCAATTCATGTAATGGATTTATATGAATACCAAATGATAGATGGAGCTGTATGATGGTAGCTGTTGTCTAATGCCCTTGTTGCTAACATTGCCTTCAGAATAATTTTGCATTTCGGTTTTACTTGTAAAATGGTAACTACTGCATCTTTTTATTTTAGCTAATAAGAACATAAATATATAATCAAAATTGAGAAGTATTTATCTTACTGCTGAAATATCTCTTTAGCACTGATGTTACCAAATGGTATTTTCTATTCTTTTATATTTGTTACCTTTTATATTCTTTTATATTTATTTTTTTACATTTTTTTATTTTTTATTATATAATGATGTCCAAAATATTATTTTTTTCAGTATCTTTGTGTGTCTGTGTTTGTGAAAAAAGTTACAGAAGAAAAAATATCACCTGGTCTGTCTTCCCCTCATGACACTTCATTGTCTGCCAAACGGCAGTTCTGATGTGTTGTCGGAATACTATATTGGTCATTTATGCCTTTGAGACTGTTATGTAATTTTTTATGTTCTTGTCCTTCCTAAGACAGGCTTAGGATATTCTCATTTTAGCATATTTCTGTGTGCCGTCATGGCATTGAAAGATTACCTTCTGGCTTCTCTCATACTTCTACTGCTGAATGATTGGTGGCTATTGATCTACATCCACTTCTGCAGTAGATGATCAGATGTTCATTTGCTGTCTCAGCAATGCTCAGGGTACTAGGATCCTAGGATATTTTTCCCTTTGTCAGACAGAGAAATTATGGGAATTTTAAAAAAATTTTGCTAAGCTGCTCAAACAAAAATTGTTTGTATTTATTTAGGCCTCTACTCTGCACTTCAGGAAATACACGTTGTATGTATGTTACCTGTCTTGAGTGCTCTCTGATGTTCAGCTCTGGTTTGGGTAAATGGTTCAGATCAAAAAGTTATGTGGTAGATTGCTGGCTAAGGAGCCAGTATACCCCTAACTCCTACCAGCTCAAAATGTTCAGGAGTCCTCTCTGAGGAGTAAACTCTCAAAACAGGATACAAGACAACAAAAGAAACGTGCGGCAAACAATGTAATTTTTGTATTTTTTCTCAAAGTTTTAATCAACAGTAGTTACAGAATTCCAAAGTAATTTACTGATCAGGGCTTGGGAGAATAAGCTTGATGTTTCTGCTGTGTTCGCGTGTCATGGCATAAAATGGATCAAAATAGAAAAAGAGAAAATCGTTGGACGTAAAAACTGTTACCTAGTAATTACTTGGAATTTATTAAGCTTGGAAAGTTTTCAAATTCTATCCAATTTCAACCCATGTAAGTCAACTTAGATATGGCAAATCTTAATATTTTCCCTTAAGTTAATAGATTAATATGGTATTTTAACATCATATTGAATTTACATTAATTTTTTTCCTGATGTACTAGAACTCAGAATATCATTTGAATCCACATGACATCAGTAGATGTGGTAAAAGCTACTCAGGATTTTGATTAAATAGTCAGAGGAAGAAGCTGTCTGTTACATTTGCCATTTTTTTGTTCAAATTAGACTTAGGGAACAGCTGCAAGTAATACGGTTTCCTGATTCTTGAGAACCTTTTGGTTCTGCTGTTTTTAATAAAGATTTGTCCATATGAGGAACAGCAAGGTCTGTTAACCTTTCTTGCAGCAAGCTATTTCTGAGCCAATTATGAAGATGTCTAAAGGCATCGAATGCTCTTTGGAACAGTAACTTGTGATTTGGGAGTATAATGGCCAACTGAAGAACTTTCTCTGTGGTTAGTGTATTTGTGCTCACAATATATAAAAAACAAGGGCAGCATTGATTTTTTTTTTTTTTATGAGCTAAAATACTTCTTGGATTCTTTTCTTTTTAGTTATGATGATATATTAATAACTATAGCAGCAGCAGAAGTAGCAGAAGCTTCTTCAGTGATTTGGATTTTGATAGTAAAGCCTTGAAGACTGTGTTAAGCTATCAATCTAGTGTTTTTATCAAGATTTTGTTGATGTTCAAAGAAAGAAAAAAGTGTGTTAATCAAAGAAATATGTTCTTGCTGGTATGAGGCAGCTGACTACTTTTACACCAAATGAAATCTTCAATATGCTCAGCTGCTTTGATTTCATAGAGCATTACTGTGTAAATCTTCAGTGAAAGTGATTTGGGAACATATATTTAATTGACAGTTTTCGTGGGTTTTTAAAAGTTAAAACTGAGTGAATTGACCTAACTAAGTAGGGCTTATCCAAAAAAATGTTGAAGTAGGAAAGCTGCACAGCAGCCAGGACACTGAAGCATTGGGACTATTTTCACACTGGTGTAGTAGTGAGGGCACTCAGCCGGGAAGAGGGAGTTTGGGGTTCAGCTCCTCCTTCTGACACACTCTTTTACTTGGACAGTATTTTAATCACTGACAACAAAATAACAGCTGGTCTAGAATGCAAATAGAAATGCCATAGTTCGCAACTACAGCAGAAACACAGAAAGCAAGTAAGCAGGTGGGAATTTGACTCTGTGAACAGGTTGCCAGGTGAAGAAGCAGTTTTGTATTATCGAAAATCTCATGACATACTAAGTTTTTAATAATGTTGCTTAAATTACTAACAATATTTATCCACTAATTTAGTCGCACAAGCAAAATAAGTATCATGGAACCTGAACACACCAGCTGCAAAGGTGATGGTTTATGTGTAGAATATTAGTATCTGCATACAAATTAGAGATTCCTAACTGCTTTTCTTAAATCTAGAGCAGGAAAACACAGACACTAAAGTATTTGCAGTCTGTCATATTTCATAAGTCTTCCTTCTGTCTATAAAAACTCCTTTGCCTCATTTCCTTGTTGAGAAAAACATCAAGTGCAGGCAGCTCAGTTTGCAAGCTGCAGTCCGAGATGCAGATACAGATACAGATTGAGGGTGGGAGCCTGAAAGAAGAGGCGTAAAGACCAGTGGTAGCAGCCAGGTGAATGGACAGTGGGAGACACAGCAGGAGCTGAAGACTTAGGAGGAAGAGCGAGATTTGTATTTACTTGAACTGAGGGTGTAAAAGCCCAAGGGTCCCTTTGTTGGGGGTCCCTCCTCAGGAGCACCCAGCTCGAGCTGTTTCTCTGTTACTGCACCATGAATAAATTGCTTTATGAAACTAGACATCTGAGACTCTGCTATGGGAAATCTAGAGCCGAATTGGTGAGAAAACTTGGTTTGACTGCATGTTAGTGGGGTGTGTGGAGAGTCAAGTGGGGCATCCATTGACTCACTGGAGTTGCCCACTCTGAAGGGGCTTTGGTCCCAGCAGTTAAAGTCTCTGGCATTAGGAGTGTGACTGACAGACAGTCTTGTGAATGGTCAGACTGGGTATTTTCCCTAATAACCTACAATGCACAAAGACAGTAAAATTGTATAATAAAGGAATATAGTCATGGTACAGTCCCTGTCAGAGAGACATATTAGACACAGCAAACACTGCCAAAGAGAAATCTACTTAGAGGTACAGAAAGAAGATGCCTGTCAAGGCTTCTCTAAACTGTCACTGACTCTGACAGTTTCTCAAAATGTTTCATGAACAGTCACAGCTGGCCTGTGTAATGAACTACTTCTAAACTGGATGGCACTGCAATGTCTGCGTGAAGCACAAGACCACATGCTCTTCTGAGGTTTAGAGTAGATTTAATCACTGACGGACAAGGCAATACCACTATGGCTGTCATGCTTGTACTTCCAGAGCCATTGCAGCTGACACCAGCTCTACTATCCTGGAAGCAAGCTGCATTACAAAGTGAAGGTGCAGCTGAAGCACTGGACAAAATTTGTGCAGTGGTTGAATATACTGGATCACAAGCTAGTGGTGCCTAGTAGCTGATGTTAGACCAACTTCTTATTCCTTACCAAATGTATTTTAGCTGTCTTAACTGAAGGAAATATTTGAGATTAAATTTTAACTTATAAATTTTTTATTGCTATAAGGCACGCTCATCTTTTCCTTCCTCTGGCATCTTAAGACTTCTCGTTTCTCTTTCTGATTTGACTCCTTTTTTCATTGCCTTTCTTGACTTTACTTTGTTCCTTCACCTTATAAAATAATCAAGGATACAGATTTCAACAAAACTGTACTTTCGGTTAAGAAGGATTTCAATTTTTATTATAAAGATAAATTAAGAGCTGCTTAATGCTCCTGGTTTAGTGTTTTAATAAAAAGGGAAAGGGAGAAGCTGACACGGCAAGAAGAAAGTGCTTTTCAGCCATGTCTCTTACTTGAAATCTTAAGTGTTGCTTTGTTTGGTCTATTTATTTTTTTTTTTCTGAAGTCTTTATTGTATAATGTCTATCTTTTTCATAACTCATTTCTTTGTGAAATAAAGTGATGTAAAACTGCGTGTGGGTACAATTCTACCAGAATACTCTTTGACAATATAAAGTTAAGTAATGAAACCGTAAGTATGGTCGTTTAGTGCTCTGAACTAGTAACACACTGAAACCTGTAGCTTGTAAAAGGTTATATTCTGTTTCTGTGCCAAGATTTTGGTACATAGTGAGAAGTCCGTGAGAGCTTCTAGAGATGCAATCCCTTTTGAAAGCATATAGAAACGATAGCCCAGTGCACACTGAAAAAAATGGAAAAGTGACATGAAGATTTAGAGAAGTGATCCTTTCTCACTAAAGCCTGTTTAGAAGCATGAAGTAAAGTGTCAATGCCACTGCAGACTAAATAACTGCTATCCTCTTTTCCTAGAATTAATTACTTTTATGCTTTTTTGAAAGTGTTCTGTAATACCTAACTGTGAATATTTTCTTACTCTGTTCTCCAAGAGTTTAGATTTGGGAATTAGCACAGATCTATTGTCTGACAGTGTCAGACAGTGTATCACTGAAATCCTGATCTATCTGAGCTTTTATATTTTTCACCTTTTGTCACAAGACATGCTTCTGATCTTCACATTTGTAAGTTTAAAAATGTAGAGAGGTAGATTTTATTGTAAAAACAATGACTTTTGTCATTGTTTCATTAACTCTGTTACTGTCTTATACATTAAAATTAAGTAACCCTCCAATATTTCAGACCGTCTTATTTTACAGACTACTGGTAATGTCCCATGTATAATATCACAGAATACTGAACAGTTTTTATGGCTGGATATATCTTACCCACAAGCCACAGAAGGTGAACTTTTAACTGTATCAGATAATACTTAAGGAAAATCAGTATCTTTATAGTTCTTTACCTTATGAAATTCTGGATTGCATGTGAGGGCAGAGTATCCTGCTTTTTGGAAGGAGATAAAAATAGGTAGCTAGTAGAGCTTCCTCAGAGATAGTCTTGGGCAGGAAATAGTTTCCCTCGTGTGAGAACATTTTTCCTATTTAAAGAGAAAGCTAATTCAGATTAAAAAAATCAGAACCTGCTTCAGTGTCAGAAAGGGAACTTTGCTTCTCTTACCATTGCTGCTGTACTGAGAGCTGCAGTGCTTGCTTGAGATGAGAGAATCCCAGCTGCAACCTCCTGATTAAGACTCACCTTCTCCCTCTTTGCTGCTTAAGTAAAATATAAGTCACCTTGTGAGAGAAGGCTTGGGATTTTGTTTCTTTGTTTGTTAAATGGTGAATGTTTATTTATATAAAGCAAGAGAACCTGAGCATCTCGGAACTGATTGATACAGTATAGGTTCATCCAAGGGACTTGGATGATGATTATGCTGTCCTCCTGCCAGGGTGACAACTCCAGCAGGTAACAACTGGTAAAAACTGTGTCTAGAATTGCAAAGGTAAGAGCACTTAACTGAGATGCTGGATATTGAGTTTAAGCCTGTAGTGGAAATACAGTATACATAAACTGTGTCGCCTAAATCCCAGGTGATATATGTTGACTCACGAGAGATAGTTAATAAGGCATAGGTAAGTATGCTTTTATATGTAGCTTTAAGCTGATATTCCATCTGTTACCTAACAACTTTTTCTAGATGAAAATTCCATTAAAATTGGCTTCATTATGTGTAGTTTTTTTGATTTCACTGCATAATATAGCCTAATCAAAGATAGCTTGACATGGAAGTAAAATGTATCCTGCGAGGGAGAAAAAAAAAAAGGTAACAACTTGCACCATTTTGTTTTACTGCAATGACCAGTGAAAGAAAATCTTTAGTTACTGGTGAGCCCAGTTGGCTTTCTTCATTATAGGACGGACAATATGACCCTGTATTTGTTTACAAATTGGATTCCTATATCTATTCACAAGCTGAATTACAAAAACTGAATTATGATCATTGATGATAAGGAGATCAAATTTTAGTCACAGGTAAAATGATATTTTAAATACTGACGTATTAAATATTTCTGTCAAGATTTCTACTTTTTATGGCATAGATCAGTCTAAAGATTTATTCCAGGGGCATATTTGGAAGCACTTCAGATTATGTTTGGATTGGTTTTGTCTTCTAGGTTGAAATATAGAATATTAATTGTCAGTTTTACAGAAGAAGATCTACACATAGAGAGATGTTAGTTTGCTCCCACAGCTTATGATTTAGATCAAAAGAAGGGGAAAAAATTACATTATCTACTTTGGACTTAGTATACACTTTGTATATTGGAAACCAGTGGAAACAGTTTAAATGTTTGCTAAATTATAGCTCACCATAATAAAAAATGCACAGAGAATATTTCTTACAATTTCAGAAACAGTTGATATCCTCATTTGTAGTTCATAATCCACCACAGTGAAGGCTTAATAGACCATTAAAGAAACGGTGGGAAGTTAATTTTAATATGTAATGGTGTGAGGGGTTTTATTTTTTCCTTAATACAATGAAGCTTCTAACAATTTTATTTGCGAAGAAGATGATTATTTAATAAAGTGACAAACTGTCCCACTGATAGGATACATTAATTTTCTTCTAAAGCTGTTCCTTGTACTCCATAAGAAGGTGATAATTAGGTTTGCAGATTAGAATAACATAATCAGACCACTTGTGTGGATGCTTGTTAAAATATATTTTCCTCTTCATATAAGACTCATAATAATTAAAAACTGTTTAAAAAGAGAACCATTCTTTTTCAGCATGGACTTTTTAAATGAATCCTAATAATATATCAAGTTATTCTTAAGCTAATTCAACTTTTTAAAAGGTTAATATTTGAAAAAGAATATGGGAAGTGATTAACTGATGAGTTTAAGTATTAGCATTAGATTTTGCGGGAACACCTACAGTATAAAACAGCGCTCATTCATATCCTGATTTAATTTCTTCCACTGTCACTCCTGATTGTTCCATTTAATCTTTCTTAAGTCACATAGAATTATCTTGTATGTGTAAATTAACAATCATTTTCTAATTTCACTGCAAACTTGAAGCACTGTCAGAGAAAAAGAAATATACTGGCAATGATTAATTCTCTATTTTAAACAAAACTAAATGCAGTTACTCTTGAGGTAGAGTCCACACAGAGTGGGTTTTTTTGGTGACTCTAGACTCAAATTAAGGCAGTAGAGAAATAACAATGAATGTGAAATGAATGGTTCACATCTGAACAATCGGGTCTTGTGTCTGTCACACTGAATCAGTTCAATATCCACTGACCTTACATTTTAAAACATTGAAGCCAATTTCCTTTGCTTAGGATTTGTGCACTATTAAATACTTCTTAAAACTAACTTCCTGGCCTAAGCCCAAGGTGGAAAATATGCAGCCTAAGATCATTTAAAGTGTCTTTAAGTGTTCCACTTCCATCACTTCTAATAAGACTGAGACTTTTTTTTTCTGTAGTTCAATGAAGTCTTATTCTAGGGAAGAGGTATTGTTTGGTATTTTGTTTTTGTTTACAACAGACTTGAAATTAGTCTTACTCTAAAGAATAAAAACTGTTATCACAAATATAGCTGAGTATTTCATCAGTCTGTCCAAACTTTCAAGGTCTGAGATGTTTCATTATAGCAGTTATGATCATTGTGTTGATTAAGGAAGGCTGATTTAAACACTAACAAACTGGCATGTTCTGGCTAGAAGTTATTTCAATTTCCAATAACTGAATGCAGAAAGAAGTGTTACATTAGGAAGGGTTCACTGTGTTATTAAATATTGCTTTCATCTAATTTGTACATACATTCCTGTAACCCTACTTTGTGTGCACAGTTCTATATATATATATTTGATATACCAGCCTAATCAAATTCAGGTTGCTGTGCAGACATTTTTTATGAACAAGTGAAAAACAATCACTTTCTTTTTATTACCATTATGAAAGAAGTGAAAGAATATTTTTTTTCTAGTGTGCTAAATATACATACCGTAAAGGACAAATATTCAGTCATTTACAGAAGGGGATGCAATACTGACTGATTTAACAGCAGTAGATTAATATAATAGACTCAGTCATGAAGGGTTTGTAAAATATATTTTTAATATTGTTAAGTCATTTTTTTAATGATTCTTGGATATTAACAAAATTTTCTTATCCTTTAAAGTAAATCATATGGCAAAGATTAGCCTGTGCTCTTACTCAGAAAATGATCAATAATGGCTCTATATGCCTATAAGTCACCAATTTAGAAACAGTTGACCACACTTTTCCCTTTCTAAATAGATCACATACAACAATCCTCATGGTAAATAGCTACTTTGAATGTTACTTTACGTAATAAATCTATATATTTTTTGTTGAACAAGACATGCTCATAAGGCATTCTGGAAAAAATGGCATTTCTTAAAATATCTCTGAACTACATAAGTCCTTAAGGTAGCAGTCATTGGGTGCAAGTCCTTTGTTTATGTTGTGGGAAAAGGTAGGGTGTTCCACGGATACATTTTCAACCTTTGTTTCCAGCATCCCAAGCCTGATGAGGTGAATGACAAACTTTTAGAACTTTTGACTTTTATAGGAAAGCAAACAGCATAAAGACAGCAGGATTATCCTGTCAAATCCTGTCTAATGGATTCCTAACTGAAGTAAAATACCATAACTGAAATGTTACTGAAGAACTATGATGGTATCCTATCAACTTGCAGTCTGCAAGCCTTTCTATGTGTGGTAAGTTCTTCACAGTTTAAAAGAAGGATCTATAGGTGCTAAGAAGAGTTGAAATCCTGTAACAGCTCTATGTATGACTGCCTGTACTGGCCTTTCTTACACTGCCATGTTGAAAGTAGATGACTTACAGAGATCTAGCTTCAACTCCAAAGCATTTCTGGGCAGTGGGAACTTGAAAGAAAACATGCTTATGGATCCATTATGTCCTGCCCCATCTCTAGCTTTAATGTTGCCTTTAGAGGCTTGGCTTTGTCTTTCATATAATGTGTGCTTAAACACCCTAGAAATCATTGCAAAATTAAGGAAGAGAATTTATATTTCAATTATATTTACATCATTAGCTCTTTGTGTGTTTATAATCTTTCTCTCACAGTCCATGAATATGTAAGACCTTAGATGAAGTCTTCAAGGGTAGTGAAACAGGTATATAAGATGTAAATGATTTTTCAGGGAATCTAAAACTGAATTGATGTCCTCTGAAATTCAGCCGAAGGCATTGATTATCAAAGGATACTTCATCCTTTTTATGTATGCTACAAAGACATGCACTAGCAAAAACTGTGATGTAATTTGAGAAAAGAGTTGATGAAGTAGAAATAAGTAATGAGCTTTCCCCCTTAACCCCTTTGCAACAAACTTACTAATCTTATTAATTATTGCAGTGTTTCCTCCATTGATTACATTGCTAAACCAAGTCTTCATCTTGCCGCAGAAGGCAAGCAGAGTGTGCTTTCCTAAATGGAAAAATATTAAGCATTAGCAAAATTATTGTGGAAATTTAAATGTCAAAGATGTCTTTGAGAGTAATAAGGTTAGAAAGTTTAGCAGGTCATCACATCTTTTTCTTATTACTCAGATTTTAAAGCATTCAAGTGTTAACCTTTTGAAAAGGAGAAAAAAAATAAAAAGAAAAACGAAGAGACCAGATGATTGGGAGATACTTAATTATCTGTTTCTTTAAAGAAGATGTAGTCAGGTCCAACCTCATTCAACTGCCAACACATGCATAAAGCTGCTGGAGAGAGCTCCTGTGAATACCCAATTGCATGGCCCTAATTTGAGATAAAATAATGCATCTAACTATACTGTTATCAATAATTGATAGGCGGTTATGAGTGTAATTCATTGAAATCTCACCTCTGGCCCAACCTCTGCCACTCCAGGAAGCAAGATTCATAGCGCTTTTTTCTCTGGTTTTATCCAAATCATTGTGTGAGCTTTATAGGGGGTTTAAGCAGTAAATTGTACACAATAAACATATAGAAGAAGCCTGGCATGAAGTAGAGCCTTTTGATAACAGTGCCTGCATTTGTTTGTTTTCATTTTCCCTCTTTAAGAATATATATAAAAAAATATCACTTTGTTTGGTCCCCTGCTAGGAGTAAGCTTTTCTTGAATGTCATCCATTTTCCAGAATTCTAAAAAATTGAAGAGCTTTGCCCTTTTGACCTGCTAATACATCTCAGTCACAGTTCACTGAGAAGCTGTGACAACATACATAGTGATAACTAGGTAGACTGTTACATCCCCATTTTTTCATTCTTAGCTATATCTTAGCTATTACTGTGACACAACTCATCAAGTTTGGAATAATGTAATTGATTTATGAGATTCCACATAATTAAACTAAAAAACCTGTGAATATATCCGAAGGGATCTTCTTATGTAGCTAATCTGGATATTCCATTCCATTTTTGTGTATAACAAAGTATTTAATGTATTATTGGATGACTGCATACAATATTATTTCTGAATTAAGCAAGCCAACTCTCTCATTTGTAGAGGCCAACAAATGTGGTGATATACCAGTATTATTCGCTAACCACATTCTTCTCTTACCTCAGTTATGCAGAACCTAGAAGCCCAAAAAGGAGAATAAGTGCTGAGGTTCTCTTGCACAGAGCAATACGTATGAAAAAGACCTAAGAAGGGATCATACACACACACCTACTATGTGGTGTTTGGTCTTTCCATGAGCACATGAAGATCAGAGGGAACAAGGTTGTAAATAGTGGTTTAGCTGTCAGGAGTCACTAATTTGAAGTCTTTTACATTTGTGTTTATTCTGTTTTCTACTAATTTAAATTTATATGATGTAGAATTTGAATTTTGCTGATGAAAAATTGGTTTACCTTGATGTAGTATGTCCTAATTGAAAAAAAAAATACAATTGCATTAGGCATATTTTCACTGAAACGAAAGAAGCCTTTATGTACTGAATTGCAAAAAAATAAAACCTCTTAGAAAAAATGCAACAAATATAGGTTTGGCCACTGTTTTAAGTAAAAGGGTGCAAAATCACCTGTGAGTAAAATCAAGGCAAGAGCTATGTAATACTCTCGTTGATCTGCTGCTTGTCAGTGGAGTGGATTTCGTGAGTGTAGTGGAGAGTGGTGGTCATCTTGGCCACAGTGACCATGAAGTGATCAAATTTGAAATCTCTGTTGTCAGCAAAACCTCAACTCTGGGCATGAGGAGAGCAGACTTCAGGCTGCTCTGGGAATTATTAAGGTCCCCTGGGAAAATGTTTTTGCTGGTGCTGGGGTCCATCAGTGCTGATCACTGTCCAAACATCACCTTCTAAGGGCAAAGGAGCAGGCAATTCCCAAATGTTGGAAGTCAAGCAGGTGAGACAGCAGGCCAGCTTGGCTAAACAGGAATCTTTTCTTAGAAATAAGGCAAGAACGGAAGGTATATGCCCAGTAGAAGCAAGGTCAAGTGATGTGGAAAGAATACAGAGATGCTGCTTGCCACTGTAGGGAGAAAATTCATGCAGCCAAAGCTCAACTGGAGTTGAAACGGGCCAGAAATTAGGGAACAAAAAGTTTTTTCAAATACATTAAATCGCAATAAACAGTATAGAAATATCATCTGCCCATTAAAGGATGAGGATAGTCACCTCACAAACAGGGACAGAGACAAGGCAGGGGTGTTTAATGCTTTCTTTGCCTCTGTCTTCAACATGGATGATGGACCAAGGTGGTCTTAGTGCCCTGCACTGGAGGATCATGACTGAGAGAATGATCAACTCCCAGTTGACCCTGAAATTGTGCAGGATCTGCTGCTCTAGCTGGATCTTGGGGCCTGATGGGATTCATCCAAGAATCCTCAAAGAGCTGGCTGATGTCATCACAAAACCACTCTTGATGATTTTTGAGCAGTCTTGGGAATCCAGAGGGGTCCCAGCTGACTGGAAGTGTTGAACATTTTCCCAGTTTTCAGGATGGGCAAGAAGGAGGACTTGGGAAACTGCAGATCTGTCAGTCTCACTTCAGTGCCTATTAAAGTTACAGAGAAGGTCATTCTGGGAGGTATTGAAAAACACCTGAAAGACAATGCAGTTATTAGTCACACACAACAGGCCTTCGTGAGAGGAGAGTCCTGTTTATCAAACCTGATTTTCTTTTATGACAAGGTAACCCACTTAGTTGACCAAGAGAACCCACAAATTGACAAGTTGATGTACTCTTTTTGGATTTCAGTAAAGCTTTCAATACTGTCTCTCACAGTATTCCTCTGGACAAAATGTCCAGCGCACAGTTGGATAAACACATCATGGCCTGGGTGAGCAATTGGCTTACAGGTCAAGCACAGAGGGTAACAGTGAATGGGGTGACATCAGACTGGGGACCTGTCACTAGTGGGGTTCTGCAGGGCTCCATTTTGGCCCCTGTTCTCTTCAACCTCTTCCTAAATTACTTGGACACAGGACTGGAAGGGTTACTAAGCAACTTTGCAGAAGGCACAAAAGTGGGAGGAGATATTGACTCCCTCGAAGGCAGGGAGGCCCTGCAGAGAGACCTCAACAAATTAGAGGACTGGGCAATCACCAGCTGTGTGGAGTTCAACAAAGGGTGATGCCGGATTCTGTACCTGGGATGGGGCAACCCTGGATGATCGTACAGACTGGGGAATGAGATGCTGGAAAGCAGTGCCATGGAAAGGAACCTGGGGGTCCTGGTCGATGGCAAGTTGAATATGAGTCAGCAGTGCCCTGTCAGCCAGGAGGGACAACTGTGTCTTGAAGGAATCAAGCACAGCATCGCCAGGTGATCAAGGGAGGTGATTGTCCCACTCTGCTCTGCACTGGGGCGGCCTCACTTTGAACATTGTGTGCAGTTTTGGGCACCAGAGTATGAGGTATTGAGCTATTAGAGAGCATCCAAAGAAGGGCAACAAAGATTGTGAAGGGCCTTGACTGTATGAGGAGTGGCTGAGGTCACTTGGTCTGTTCATCCTGGAGAAGAGAAGACAGAGGGGAGACCTCATTGCAGTTACAGCTTCCTTGTGAGGGGAAGAGGAGGGGCAGACACTGATCTCTTCTCTTTAGTGACCAGTGACAGAATCCAAGAAAATGGTCTGAAGTTGTGTCAGGGAGGTTTAGGTTGGATATTAGAAAAAGATTCTTCACCCAGAGGGTGTTTGGATGCTGGAACAGACTCCCCAGGGAAGCATCAAGGCTGCCAGAGTTCAAGAATTGTTGGGATGATACTCTCAGGCACATGCTGTGACTCTTGGGGATGCTTCTGTGCAGGGCTAAGGGTTGGACTCTATGATCCTTGTGGGTCCCTTCCAACTCAGCATATTCTGTGATTCTGTAATATATTCCTAAACTTTCTATTGAACAGCCACGGCTTGACCAACTGTTGACTAGGACAGTTGATCTGTTGCTTTCTCTAGACCAGGGGAAAGGATTTTACCTCTGTCTCATCCTGTTCATTTGCGTCTTGTTTTTAAGAATTCCCTGACAACCAGAAATAATTTATTTTTATATTTATCTCACTGAAAATCCGTTTTATATTCCATTTTTTTTAATTAAGGTTAGAAGATTTGAACATTTTTTGTTTTCTTTTTCCCTAGTCAATGCAAAATATTGAAGGTAATTATAACAATTCTGTGTGTGGATTTCTGTCGATTCAGCAGGAATAACCTTGATAAAATGCTCAAGTTTTGAAAAGGCGCCCTTTCAAGATGCAAATTAACACAATTACGTTAGTTGAAAACATATTTGGGAGGTATGCAATCAAAATAATAAACTAGTTAAATAAAGCTTGCATGTGCAATCACATTTGGTAAATAAAAAATATTTTCTAATGAGAAACATGAAGAGATTTGCTTAGTGCAATTTTTAATTCGGGTTTTACATACTTCCAGTTTTATGCCATTGTAAAGGTGAATGCTTTTTTGGGCTGTGTGACAAAGTAGGAGATAAAAAGACAGCAATGCCAGAAATGGCGTAAACTACATGTCTGGAGAAAAAAACAGCAAGACATGATATCCAGGTCTTTCTCTTCACCCACACTCCACAAAATAATTATGTGGGACAGCAGGATAGGGGATTAAGTCAGCACTCAGCAAAGAGCAGATGCACGGGCTCAACTTTGTTCTTCACAATCCCCAGTCTGAGATGTAGAGCAAATGCTTCTTAAAGAGGGAGAAAGTAGTTAATTATTGTGATTAACCCCAGAGCAGTTCATCTTCAGATGAAGCTAAAGGAAGCAAAGACTCTTCATAGTGGCTTCCAGACAGTCACAGAGACAGGAGCATTCCTTTAGGTCTGCACACTGTATGGCAGTGATGGTGCAACTCTGCTTTCTATATGAGTCAGTCTGTTCCTTTATGCCTTGCAGGGAGTCATAAAGGAATTTTAAAATGTAAGAACAAAACTAATTTGTCATGATTTTTCCAGCAAATATTTTGAGCTGTACCAGAAAAGCTGTGTGAATGCAGTGAATATTCTCTTGTAGGACCTGCTTTGAGTGGAATTTTCTTTTTTTTTTTTTTTTTTCTTCCCTCTTTTTAAGTATGGTACTTTGTGACTTGAGTTTTGAGTGACTTTTTAACATACTCTTTTTGATCATCTCATCCCATTTACTTTAAATGGCAATTTAGAATATGCACTATTTTGATGTCAGACAGATCTGTAATCTGGGCTACCCTACTCTCCTAATAACATTATCAACAGAATTTATTACTGATATTGCTACAGAAAACTAATTCCTTGTAAACAGAATAGGAATCCTATCTTTCAGTACCTTTGATACTGAAAGTGGAGGGGCGAGAGTTGATCATACTGAGTCAGAAAGAATGTGTATCTTGTAATTTTTAACAGAGAACGTGAGTTGACTTGATTACAGTATAGCAAAAAGTTCTTTAGTTTTTATGGAAACTTCTTCTGAGTAAGAAATGTAGGATTTCCTGTTTCACTAACCTATGCTGGTTAGGGATCTGCTTTGTTTGATTATCCCAGATATACACATTCTCATTAAGTATATATCCACAGGTTTATTGTGGATAGAAGAGTCAAATCTATTAGCTTTCAATTTCTTTTTACTGTAGTAACGTAAACATATTTTTAATAAAATAGACAGAAAGGGTAACCTGAGGGAATAGTTCAAACCCTCCTGACTTAGAATTGCCAGTCCACAGAATGACATAGCATTTAAGCAAACAGATGGAAGATGGAGATCAAGAGCTATTAAGCATTATAGTCTAGTTTCCAGTACAGAAAGTCTCTGAACTACTGATGCCCAGAAAGCAGAGGAAAATGTTGCTCTGTATTTTCCTTATCTGTAAAGATAGGAACTGAAGTAAACATCTGGGACATCCAATTGAATTCATTGCTGTCACAGACGACAGTGCAATAAAATTAATCAGAAATGCCCATGTATCATCAGATCTTCAATACTGTTATGTACTTCTCTACCTGCTACCAGAAATTAATGTTAAATAAGAGGACACCCAAAATCATACTGTGTAATGGAAAGAATGGAGACATGATCACAGACAGCAGCAGCCCTATACCTGCAATATGATGAATTTTAAATAAAACAAACCAAAACAAAAAACAAACAACAAACAAACAAATGAAATCAAAACTAAGGATAAGAAATCCAAACCCTTCCAAGCAAACTCAGAAGGCAGACCCTTGTCTATGTTACTAAAGTAGCAAGAAAATCACAGCTGACCTGGAGTAAAAAGTACCAGGTGGGTAGTACATTTAACTTTTGATAATGTGAACAAGACTGGCACTTCAGGTAACTTAGTGGTATCTAGAGTGCTGGCAAATATATAACCTAAATCTTTCTTTCTCTGTAGCCAATCCATAGTTAGAGAGGGAAGAAGCAACTCTTCATCTTAGAGGGGTTACGTACGTATCAAGAAGTAAATAAAAAATCAGAAAAGAAGAAACCTAATGGTTTGCTATAAACATACCTGAAATATATCATGCATATATCACAGATTACTGCATTTTAAAATTAACTTTCTAATTTATAAATTATTCAAATCAAAGTTCCATCTATTCCGTTACTTTGAACAAATGTAGACATTTCACTGTTACGGTAGGAAAAGTGAAGTTTTCCTGAAAAAAATTAGGAGTCTTTTATTGAAGTAGTTTATTTTATTAAGTGATGACACACTCAGAACTGAAGGCAATAGACAACTTTACGTGATAAGAAAAGGCAGTGTGTACTAATTAAATGCTATTAAACAGAACCATAACTGAATTCTATTCCATTTAATTTCTTATAGTATTTTTTCAGCATCAAGTTTCTAGAATCCCAACTAGTCTTATGGTAGAACAAGAATATCACCTGCAGTTTTTGAATTTGTATAATTTACTTTTAGCTAACACTGCCATATATTTGATGTCATACTATTAACTTGCCTAAAACAGATGGCTTTTCAGATCTGATCACGTGTTCATAAACTCACCTGACAGTCATTGTCAACTTCTTTCATGCTGTTTAAATATCCTCTGGAGCTACTTACAGCACCTCTCTACCACATATAACAACTAAATGTATATACTTTGGCCCATCTTTTGGCCTGTGTTTTAATTAATGCCTACTTGCATATAATTTGATTCCATTCCAGATTTTCCCATTCAAGACACACAGAACTATTTTTGAAAAGTGATGGAATATATCAGTTATTATTAAAAAAAAAAAAAAAGGAAAAATTATAGACAGGTTTTGATGTATGTTTCTGATACTTCCTCTGTTACAGTCAATCAACAGTATTGATTTTTATGGAGTAATGCTTGCTTACAGCCAGTGAAGATCTTATTTTCCAGTAATGAAGTTGCAACTATTTTGACTGTCAGATGAAACAGGTTTTTTTCCAGTGGTACAGCAATTGTCCACTGAGATACATCAGCAATAGCCTTTACAGACAGGCAAATGTCAAGATGCTGCAAAATGTAACATTTGTAAATAATACATCTGATGTGGATTTCTAATGATTTCTTCATTCTTTGGGCAGACTACATATATATTATATTTATTTCTGAGAAGTAACTTACAGCCCCATTTTATTACTGATTGCACATCCATACATGAATATAATACTAATGAACTTTTCTGTAAGCAGCCAAACTAATGAAAACTGATTCCCTACAGATGTATGTCCGGTGACCCTTAGTGTCCTTGCTGTGACAATCCTATTTTTAGATATGGTCTTAGTTCCATGTGCTGCCCATGTGTTTCCAATTAACCAATCAGTATTTGCTGAATTCTGGGCTTTATTACCAATGGAAAAAGTGCCAGAAGCTTTCTTTAAACTGCAATTATCTTATTTGTGTACAGGCCATGTATCAATAAAAGAAGTAGTTAAATCTTTAAGATTTCATCGACTATTTGGTGTTTTGTAATTTTGACTCTTCTTCCTCCTCCCCACTCCCACAAAGTGTAAATCATTTGTAGCCTTATGCAGTCAGATTCAAATAAAATTTTGAATTTGATTGATCCACAGTATTGCATCCAATTTAGACATATTGTATGTGCTAAAACTGTAAGGTCTTAGAGTAATTGACTCTTGAACATAATGGGTTATAATGCTGTCATTAAATGACTGATTGGTTGTTCTATGCTATTGCAAAGAAATCCTGTGGAAAAGAATGTCTGGAAAGTGCAGATGTTCATCCATCACAACTGGGGGTAGATTTGTTTCTTTTGATGTGTAATTGCAACTGATAATTGTATAGAAAAAAAATCAAGATGTTTATGGTTCCGATCTCTTTCTCTTACTGTGCATGACGCCTATTCTGATGTCTTGTCTCTGACTGCTGACACTATCCCCCTTACTAAGCTACCTTGAATGTGCATGCCCACACAGGAGTGACTATTTTCAGTATTTCTTAATTTTATTGTCCATGCTCCCCCTTATCTCACCTACTAAAGTTCTACTGGCTCTCCTTTCCTCTCAGCCCAACCTAGGATGCAGCATTTATCTTACTGTTTTTGTTCCCTCCAGGAGACTGGCATCTAAAAATGCCCTCGGGATAACCTTAGAGTGGAGAGGGCACAATGCAGGCTATTTCCCTAAAAGAAATTTTTGGCATTATGCCTTTTAAGTTCATCTATAAATTTCTTAGTTTTTAATATATCATTTGAAGGAATAATCTTCATCAATGAATCATTCCCCTAATGTGGGTTCTGACTGATTAATAAAAAAATTGGGCAAGCAACATCTCTGTCTTAAAATTTTGTTCATCGCCTTGTTAAGCCCTCATTTGTGTCAGTGCCTATAGTCCTACATGTCTATATTGATGTACATTTGTGTGTGAACTGTGTGTTCCTTGCAGTGCTTCCTTGTAGCAAACATACTTACTGATCCTCACACATGAGCACGTGAGGACATCTGTATAGTGTGCATTTAACTTGAATATGGGGACTCTTAAAACTTCTATAAAATAAGTAGATTCATGGGTACTTTAAATAGGAAATAACATTGCCTGAAAGAGAAGGAAGAAATAATCCTAACATCCTATGATATAAAATAGAATTTTGTCAATTTAATTTAGTTTAGTCCTAATTTAATTTACTGTTTTATAAGACACTATCTTATGACATACCTCTTTTCCTCCTAAGTATATTTAATGTCCTAGCTGAAAGATTTCAGTGATTTCCTAAGTTATTCCTTGTTTCCTTTGACATTTGTCATCAAAAGTAATTTGTATCCTTTTATCCTTCGATCAAAAGAGGGTGCCCCAGATTATCAACTAGTTTGATAAAACCTAACTGAATAAATTATGTGGCTGCCCTCAAAAATTTCTGTTTCAGCAGTATTATTTTTATGCTATTTATTTAATCTGAAGAAATGCATATGAATAAGATATATATATAAGAATGAGTGCATGCACTGATGCAGTGAGAGAACTTAAAACTTTATTTCATACTTTGAAAATTCAAATATTCACTGCACTCTGTAAAGTTCTTATGACAATGATAATGACTATCAAAAAGTTTTGTTTGGGTTGTATTTCATGTAATCTAATCTTTAATACTTTGTTTTCCTCCTTATATGTATACTCCCATATCTAATATTTCCTTTCAGTGTATTTGAGTAGATAGGTGTGAATGGGACTTCGAATTTCCAAGAGAGTATCACCAAAATTGGGTAGATGCCATTCTGAGAAATCTTATACAAGAGAACCCAAACTCTGAATAATACTAATTTAACGGAATAGACACATCCGACACTGTAGATCAGGGTTGTACAATAGCAAAACTATGATTGTTTTCTGTGTGAAGTTTCATAATTGTGATTAGACCTAATCATTCCTTTTTAAGCAGCCATAATAATTTCAGATCCTTGTTATAGAGGCATATTACAGTGTATCAAAAAAAAAAATCTATAGAAAAAAGCTTTTACAAAATTGTGAGAAATTTTTGCATTTGTAGAGAATGAATTAGGCCCATTTTCTTTGATGTTGACAAAGTACATTCCTTTTAATCTACTCATTATAGGGAAAGTCAGCAAAAGCAGGGGAGGAAATACAGAGAGATTATAGGAAATGACTGTTTAAAATACATCTGCAAATGAGTAATGCTGGTCTTGTGTTGCAATACTCCATCAATTTTCCTGGTATTGTATGCACCAGATATGCTACACTGTGCATTTGTGTGTTATCTTTTTAAGAATTAAAGGTGCTTCTTTATCCCCAGACATCACAGCATCATATAACAAGAATTCAAGGCATATGTTTTGAATTTGATTTGCTTGGAAAAGTGATGACTTTATAGGGTTGTGTATGTTGTTTAATTTATCACTCTTTAGAGTTCAAGGTCACTGTTTACTGTGGTAAAAATATGTCTTGTAAATTCCTGAAAATTCAAATAAATTAAGGATTTAGTTAAGAATTAATAATGAGGTAATATGTAGAAATTATTGCTTTATTTTTGATAGATAGGGATAATTCCTCACTCTCACAGTAAGATGATCTCTCTCAATCTTTTTTTCTATAGACACAAACTCATTAATGCAGTGGAGGGACTAAGCATTGCTACAGATTATTTTATGCAGTTGCCATTGAAAACACTCTGGCCTATTTTTAAGAACTTGCTCTGTTTGATTTTTTTTTTTTTTTACAAAAAAAAAAAATCAATTAGTACCATTTAAAAATTCTTTGTCTCTAAAAACCCATTTAAAAATCAATTTTTAATCTTTAAGTCATTCATTCCTGCATTTTACTGAAAATTCAAATATAGATACATATTTTTCATTATTAAATTTTGTAAATAACTTCATTCTAACTCAGCTTTTAATGACGAGTTTAAATGTAGAACATACTTTCAAGAGATAGGAATAAGAATTTATTGATAAGGGAAAGCCAGATTGTAGTGTACCTGGACGAATAATTTATTGTAAAGGTAATAGATCTAGCTGAAGAAACTGTAAGAAACAGAACATAGAGTTCCAAGACAAAATACCAAATAGTTGTGAAGATTGACTATTTTTTAATAAAAGAAATGTTCACTCTGGAGTCCAAAGCTCCTTCTTTTAAAGCTACAAATAAACATCTGTTAGTTTTTCCATTGTAAACCCTCATTTTTATGGGTTTATAATAGGGTCATAAAAAGTCATCCTTGCTGAAACTTGACATCATAAAAGGCTTGGAAAGTCCTTTGGGTAGGTAGTAAATAGATTAAAGGACGATGGAAAGGTATGTTTTCAGTACAAGTACACTGGAACACACACAAAATCTCACCCCACTGTCCATTTGACTTGCACCCTTTAATCATAGCTCAAAGCTAAGCAGAATTTCTTCTTTTAGAAGTGTACTTAGGGATTCAGGAGATACTTTTCCAATTCCATCCCAAAGTAAAGAGAGAAAGCTCATGGCGAGTGAACTGTGAAGTTCTGGCACCACCAGCAGAGGAAACCCGGAGGTCATAAGACCTCTCCCAGAACTCCATCAATTCTAGGCCAGAATCTTGGCCCAATGTATCTTCAAACCTTGCATGTCACCTTCTTGCTTCCTGTCTAGTTCTAGCTCATTAAAATTCATAGACATATGAATTTCATTAAAAACTAGATTCTTAGTGTCTGCATTACTATTTGCAAAAGTAAACAAAACAGTAATACGTGCTCATAACAGAAAAGCCTTTTTAAACTAGTTGAGAAAAATTATGATGATTAGTTTTTTTATGTACCAAATGGCAGCATAGGCACCCTCCCTGGAATGTCAATGTAAAAAATTCATTTGTCTTTTTTTGGTTCATTTCTTATGAGGAGTGGTTGAGGGAACTGGAGTTGTTCAGTCTGGAGAAAAGGAGGCTCAGGAGGGACCTTATTGGTCTCTACATCTGTGTGAAATGGCATTGTAATAAGAGTGGGTCAGTCTCCTCCCTCAAACTGCAAGTCATTGGACAAAAGGAAACAGCCTTAAGTTGCATGATGGAAGGTTTAAATTGGATATTAGAAAAGTCTTCATGGGAAGGATTGTCAAGAATTGTAACAGGCTGCCTAGGCAAGTGATTGAGTCACCATCCCTGGAGGTATTTAAAAGATGTGATGGGCTTGGCAGTGCTGGGTTAACAACTGAACTCAATGATCTTAAAGTTCTTTTTCAGCCTAAATGATTCTATGATTCTATGAAGACAGCCACCATGGATGAGGATTAAAAATCATCAGGTTGGAGGAACATTTGGTAGAGGAATTGTTTAAGTAGAGTTAGATGTTTTTTTCCCCATTCAGCATAATATAATGAAACTATTTAATAACAAAGATAATTAAAATTGCCAGAAGAAAAACTGTCAGATAAGTGTAAAATATGATAAGATGAAGTATGGAAATATCCCAGTAGTTAGTACAGTACAATTTACAGAAGCAGCATTTGTTCATGTTGTTATTCACAACCTCAAATACTAATTGAATGATTTTTTTTTTTTTAAATATCTTCTAACTATCTTCTAACTTTAAAGTATCTTTCTAACTTCAAAAAAGAAGAAAGAAGAAGGAGCAATTTTTTTAGATCTGTCATAGTTTGTGTCTACCAAAGAGGAGAAAGGAAGCTAAAGATAGAAGTAGAATCAGGCTGTCTACTTTAATATATTTGTCTCAATGCTTAACTATATAGTGCCCAGTTATTCACGGGAGGTGGTCTGAATCCTCCTGAAATTAGCATGTCTATTTTCATAAGCAAAGTTTAATCTAAAATGAATGCCTAATATTCAGTAATGCAACTGTAATGTCATTTATGAAGAACAATCAAACATTTGCTTTCTTTCTCTTTTAGTGCTAACCTTTCTAGGGAATTTACTTTACTTAGACAATAGTGTTTCTTTTTATGTCTTTCATACATGGGAGAATCAGAAATAAAAGATTATTAAGCAAGCTTCAACATGTCCATTAGATGTTTTACTCTTATAATGTGAATTTCTTCAGAAGAGATATAGATTATCTTATCATCACTTACAGAAAAAAACAGCTAATGCAATGCCAGATCAGGGTTATTATAAAAAGAGAAAGGCAGGCAATAGTATTTGCATTTAATGAAACAGTGATTTTTGTAATGTAGCTGACTAAGGGAAAAAAAAGATCTTATGCCAATAAAAATCTCATCAGGTGATGGTTTTGACAGAACATCTCAGTATCCTTGTCACCCAGAGCTGTCGTAAACAAACTACTGATGAGACAATGATAATAATTAGCATAGTGTTAATAGAACATAGATGCTTACAGCTATTTTTCAGCTACACTGAGCTGAATGCAGGCCAGGCAGTACATGTGGCATAATACCATAACATGTTTTTTTTTTTTAATTTGCTGTGGAGCTGTTGGATCTTTTCTTATATTCAGCTACAGATCCTTGCTATAAATCCTTGATGTAGTTTCATGATATTAATTTTTTTCCCTCAAAGAAACTGTACATCAAATCAAAAAAATTCAGAAATATCTAATGGAGCTGAATCTCATATATTGTGCTTTCAGAAACTCACTATTTTTTGAAGCTGATTCACCAAGTCAAAATTCTCTCCTTTACCCTGCAGTTGTAACAATAGAACACTGTCAATGAAGATTAGCCCTATCTATAAAATAATCTTTTTTTTTTTTTTTTCCTGGTAAGACATGTGTTAAAAAAAACCCAAAAGTAATGTTGAGGTTAGATATAGTAAAAGGTGTCAGAAGATGTCCTTCTTTCCTTCCTTCCTTCCTTCCTCCCTCCCTCCCTTCTTTCCCTCCCTCCCTTCCTCCCTTTCCTCCTCCCTCCCTCCCTCCCTCCACTGGGGTGAGTTAAGCTTCAAACATATATGGTTGTTACCATAGATTGTTTTTGGTTAAAATGCTGGGTTGTTTGGCTGATGTCCCAGGTGTGTTCCCTCTCTGGGATATTTGGCATTGATGTTAAAGAACTGTAGGTTGTTTTTCATGGGTAATTTAGGCAAATAATGAAACACATTCCACTGTGTTCCTAGGCATGAGGCACAGAAAACTAATATTGGCTTTTGTCTTGACTTGCTATGCCACTACCTAATCCTTGACAGTAAAAAGAAATACCATCTCTTTGGCTTTTTTTTGTCACTGTAGTAACTGAGTGGAATTTTATTCCTGCAGATGTGGTTTGAATCTGTCCACAGGCCACATCTTACTTTTTCTAATCTTCCTGTGCCTCCTTCACCTTGGCTTCCTAAGTCTCCTTTCTAAACAAGTTCAGTCATATAACAATCTCTAACCATTTAAAAATGAATTGAGAAATAAATGTGAAATAAATGCAAATTGAAGGAGAGTACTACCCTCTCAAGTAGGACGCAATAATATTGTTCTCATTCTGAGTCCTTGATGTTCTTCCACTTTTTTGGTATGAATTTTGGTATGACTTCTGGTATCTATGCAAATAGGAAGCCTTACCCAAGGACTTTATGAGACTGTCCTTGAGTTACAAGTGATTCATGGAACACAGGCTTTTTGTTTCCAGTATTGGAAAATAGTATTGATTTTTTAATAAAAAATGTTAGTGTGTTTGGGTCTTTCTGGTCTCAATCCTAAATTCCTTATCAGAAAAGCTTACTTTCAGTTGCAAATGTGGGGTTTTGTCTTTATTGTGGTAGAGAACATTTTAATGTTATGGTTTGAATGCTCCCTTAGACAAAGTAGCAAAGGACAAATATAAAATACCTAAATATATTTTTTTTCCAATTTCATGCTTTTTGAGACCCAATACATGATTTTTTTATTATTAGAGTTGGCAATACCACTGTTCCAAATTGGAAAACACCATTATATAAGAAATAATAACATTGACATTCTCTCAGAAATCTTCTATCCTTCCAGAGAACAGAAACCTATTATCTGATCAATAATGTGGAAAAAAAGCCCAAACTTACATTTCCATTAAGTGTAAGGGATTTCTGATTCACAGCCCTTCTTTTTGTTTTGTGTTTCTAACACAATTGTGTCCTATTCCATGACAGAGGTTTCTCGTTGCTGTAGGAGTAGTAAGAATGACAACAAAAATGTTCCCATAAAAATTAGAATCTTTTTGATGCTGTGACCATCTAGTCAGTTGCACTTTGATTCTGAAAAGTAAGTTCTTAAACTTATGCTCATAAATAACTTTAAATAAGCCTACCTGATCTCTGTAAGACAGCTCTCTTCAAAGTCAGGGCATTCCTTTGAAAGTTGTATTTTTATGTAATTGGGAAATGTTTCCAGCATGTGGGATGCGGAGCACAGCTGAGCAGACTTCCAATCTGAATAGGACTTCAAACTTCTGATATGATTTGAGGACATGGTAGCAGGCCAAATGATGTATCAGACAACCCTAATGTGCGTGCAGTTTTACCATCCAGTCCTAAGGAACTAACGTGCACTGGCAGCAATAGCTTGCCATCTCAGACTATATTGTGTAATACATGTTGTACTTTGTAGAGCACAGATCCTGCCATGGGCTGGATTATACTGTGTCCAGTACAGATGCTACTACTGCTCTATATTCCTGTACATTTAGTCAAATCTCAAGCCTTCTGAGCAGGCATCTGGGTGACTCATCTGTGAGTCCAGAAACATGCAACAGCCACAGCTTCCCCTTGTGCTCTCCCACAGATAGATGTACAGCAGTCTGGAAACAAGGCATTTTGAGTATGGGATTGAGCTCATACACAGGAGATGCTATTGATGTAACCACAGACTATTGTGCAGTTAGAAGTTACTTAGATCTTAGGAACATATGGCAGTTTGATTGATGCAAGTTACATCAATTCATTTTAAACATGATATCTTCTGTAATTTTGTATAATTAAATTGATTATTTTTCACTTAAAGAAGAAGACATCAAAGAATGGTAGGTAACTTCAGAGTGCTAGTTTACAAAAATTTAAACTGAGATGTTATGTCATCTTTCTGTTTTTAAGTTAGCTTAAAGTATCGTCTGTGCAGAGGTTTAACACCAGAAAGAATGATGCATGAATTTCAGATTAATTTTGTTTCTGCTAGAAAGCCAAAAGAGATTACATATTTTCCAGAAAATAATTTTTTGTATTTTTTTACCTAAGTAACGCAAAATCACTACGTACTTTTAGGTTTCCTGATAATAATAGAGTAATGTTTGTGGGTGTCCTGGGTGCCTCTTGTGCTCAGGCTATAATGAGTGAATTTTTATATGTCTTTTTTTCTTATGAAAAATAAAGTGTATCTTTTGTTTTTGTGGGTTTGATGTTTGGGGGTTTTTTGTTTGTTTTATTTAGGGGTTTTTTTGACCTTGAGAGAGATCTAGAAAGTAATTTCCCTAAGGAGAGACTTTATTTTAGGGTTACAACTTGATAAAATTGGAAACAACATAAAGATATATTTTTTGGGAAATTTCTCATAAATTATCTGATCCTCTTATAATTACTCAAGAGTGAAAAGAAAATTAAATCTATGGGAGAATACAACTTTCTGTTAGACTTAAAAATGAGAGCTGATGAATAACCTAAAGAAGTGATTTGCCAACTCTATATCAACTTAAAGCTTTTGGAGTTGTCAATATTTTACCCCGTGTTTGCCCCTGTGTTTTTGCAGGGGCAAACAGCTACCCTGGGAAAGCTGGTGGAGGACATGCCATGCAGCCCCTTCCTACCTTGGAAAGGGAGGCTTTTATAGATTGCTCGTGCTAGCACTACAGCACTATCCAACTGCAACTTGCAAACAAAGATATCTGCTGTATATGAATGCACAAGCAAGCAGTAATGCTGATAGAAACCACTAGATCTATATCTCTTTTTGCTGACATGTGAGCTTAAAACAATATGACATAGTCCTCCCTCAGCCTGAACAGCTCACTGAGCTTGACAAGGACTCTAATAGAAGACAAGCAGTTCTGCATCGTAAGGCTTTTGATCGAAAACATAAAAGTACTGCTCTGTCTGACCGCTCTCTGAACATGCTGGAAAAATGACAGATCGTCAAAATTAAGTGCCATGTTGTTCACATGAAAACAAAGGAAACACGATGAAAACTTTTAGTGATAGGCATAGGTTTAGTTAAGACTGTCTTGCCAGCGCCTTGGAAGTATACATTGCTGATACTTCCTTCCAACAACTGCTTGTGCATAAAGGAGGAAGATTATTTTGCTTAAGTTTGATAAGTTCTTTCAAAATTGGCTTTTCTTCTCTCTAAGCTCTGCAGGATAAATAACTATGTTAAAGAAACGGCTGCAAAATCCAGGCTGAATTAAGACACATATATTGAAAGTGCAAGCTATGGATATTGACTTTTGAAGCCCTTTGATTACGTCAGTGACAGAAACATCCTTTAGATCTTGTGGTTATGAGAAAAAGTTGGAAAATACCTGGCATAACTAGTATTGCTTCTCTATTTTTCTTTTGGCAGCTTGCAACAATTATTCTAAGTGTGGATTATCCCATTTTCACTTTGCAAACTAAAAACAATATGTGAAAGGAAAACTGCATACATTGTGATACATGCATATGAAATTTAAAATTTTCCCTGTTTTTCTAGACTTTAAAATTATTTTCCTCTTTAAATCATTTTTGTTCTTCTCATTCTTCTTTCTAGGCTTATCTTGCATATTTTTATTTTGGTTTATGACATAGTTATTTTAAATATTATAAATTAAAATGGCTGATATGTTGGTTTTAGTCTTTAACCTAAGGGTTAAATAATATGCCTTTTTTAAAAGGGAATCAGACCTTTGAATATTTTTACATCCCATAAGGCGTTTTTAGTAAAATCTAAGGCTTACCTTAGTTGTGAAAGAAGCTGCCAGGTTTTATTGACATACTAATAATCCCAAATGGGAAAATTTGCAATGAGTACATCCTTGTAGATGAGTGCTGTGCTCCCTTGAGATGTCTGGTTATGTAACTTAGACATTTAGGGACTGTAATACAAAAGGAAATATCAGCAGCAAGACAGAAGTCTGGCTCTGATATTTAAAAAGCAGAGGTTTGTGTGCTCTGCATTGGAAAGCAGATAATAGCTCATATTATTCTTTTTGTATACTGTTCTTAATCCAGATGCTTACTTTTACTTCTCTAAAGGTTGTTTGCCTCCTAATGCTCTTTTTATTGATGCTTGATTATATCTTATCTGAATCTTTTGTTCCAGTTAACCAAAGTTAGATGATAGTGAGAACTGCAAATATTTTGCCATCATAATCATCATCATAAATCATAGGCCATAAGATCTGCCTTCTGTTTAGAGGAATCAGCTTTTTTATTGACTGTCTTCCATAATTAATAGCACTTTACTTTGTAAATCAAATTAGCCCACTTTTCTATAAAGATTTAGTGTGAGATCATTTTTTAAAACACTAAATGACCTTGACAAAAACAAGGGATCAATAACATGTTGATTAACAGATTGTTTTCTGTAATATTGGATGTTTCTTGTGTTGTTTGTTTTCCTGGTTGCAAGACTTGTAGAGGTTGAAGGTCATTGATACCTCCTGGTAATTTTGTTTCCCATAAATAGTTGGTTATACTCTTGTCTAATACTGATGGATTCTCTCTGGCACATGTTTATATTTTTAGTGGAATGTACACAGGCCCTTACCCTCTTGAGTCTCAATTCTGCTCGTAGACATAGAGCCATTAAATTTATCCTGGACTTGAGGTCTCTCCCATGTCCATGTCCAGATCCTAGGGTCAGCTATGAGGCAACCAGGTTGCTCAGGTCTTTATGCAACCTGGCCTTGGAAATCTGAGAGGATGGAGACTGCACAACCTTTCTAGACAAACTATTCTTGTTTCTTCAGCTGTCTGTTGAAAAAATTTGTATGTCCTATCAGATCTTATTTCAATTTAAGCCCTCTGTTTCTTTCTGTCATACACTGTTGTGAAGAGCCTGACTCAGTCCTGTGGGCACCAGCAGGCTGTTATTTCCTCTCCTGCCTCCTCTCCAGGATGAACCAAGTCCAGCCCCCTAAGCCTCTCCTCACATGGGACAAACGCACCAGCCCCAGCCACCTTGGTGGCCTCTGCCAGATGTCCTGAGCTTCGTCCCTGATGGTAGGACATCCTGTGCTCTGTTCTTCACTGATGAGGTTACTTGAATCCTCTGCCTCTCATTGCTTCTTACCAGCTCTTTATGTATACTTTGATTAGATTTAAGTAATGTAAAATGAACTTCATGTGCCAGAAGCCCATGGCCAATTGGACTTGACACATGGTGTCCCAGAGGGAGTATGAAGCCAGGGCGCTGCACTGCATTCAGCAGAGGCCTTAATGCCAAAGGAAGGGATGCTAAGTGTCATATTTCAAGCTGTGTAAACTTTAGTCACTTGAAAGCAAAAGCTTACCACGTGACCTGCACAAGCACCTTATTCCCAAGGTCATGTCATATAATTTAGAATTTTTTTCAAAAGACCAAAGTTAGCAAATTAAGTAGTCCCTAAAGTTCAACAGCTGTCTGCCTGCTCCCGAGTGAAGAGCATCTCAAGGGAGTTGCAGATTAGGTGCTTTTGTCCCTTTCCCCCGTGGTCAAAATCACTTCTCCTGGCTACATCTCCCTCGGTGCCTTAAGGCTGTCAGGATGCATTGTACAAGTCTAGCTGGAGGGGCGACTGTCTTGCCGGCATCTAGGGACACACTGCTGATCACTTGGAATAAATTCCACTCTCTGACATTCTCTAAGGGCAGCAAAGAAAAACAGGTGCGTCTTGAAGTTAGACTACTCATGAGGTCTTTTCACTAGAGAAAGTCTATTTACCCTCACTTCGAAACAATTTTCATCAGCTGTGCCTGCTTCTGATAATTTTTGGCACTTCTAATGTTTTGGTTCTGTTGATGCCATGTTGCTTTATGTACATTGATGAGGCTCCTGGTTTTCTCTTTTACCTGTAATACAAAACTTCGACTCATATATGGAAAAGAAAAAGAAACCAGAGAAAAGAAACCTCTTACAAATGTGAGTTATACAAAGGAAAGAACAGTGCTAAAATCAGACTTTCAAGAATGTATTATGCTAATGCCTTGAAAGATCAAGACCGAGATCCTGACCTCATTGAAACACGTGAATTTTATTTTTTAATTAGCAGGATCAGATTTCATTCTAGATACAAGACTTTAGGGTGTAAGTTCCCTTACTAGTTATTAGGATACGAAAGTATTACAAATGCCTAAACTAATTATCAAATTATTCAGATTGTGAAGAGAATTTAGCTCCTGTACAAAACTAGTGCTAAATAGGAATGAGATAAAGATACAAAGCTGAACACAGAAGACATTATATCAAAGAAATATCTTAAAGGTTTAGTTTCTTAACAGCATCTAGGTTTCAGCACTTTTTAATGTAGCAGGAGATTAAAACTATATTGACTGGAAGGGATCTATAATGTGGTACATGAAAGCCAAAATTAATTTTAAGTATATTTTGTTTCTAGTACTTTCTTGTAAGCATGTTATGCAAAATAAGTGTACAGTCTATGCAGGCTAATCCATAGGTATAATTACTATTATACATTTTTATGCCCAAAATATTTGTAGAGACTTAAGCAGTTATTTCTTACAGTGGAATCTGATGTCTTTGTCAGAGAACTGTAAGAAAACATTGATAGTAAAGTTTTTGTCTTATAAAAATTGTGTGTTAAGTAATACTTCAGAAATGTAAATAACAGTTGTCTAGATTAATTGTTCTTAAAATAGCTAAATGGAGGATCAGATATCTGGAAAATACAACTGTAGGTCATATGTGGAAAATAATGAACTTTTGTTTTAGAGAACACTGACTCTGGAAAGGCCTAGGTAGCTCGTACCTGGTAATGAGTTGAACAGGAACTTCTGAGAGTGTTTATGTGGATTGAAGAGGAGATAAAGGCTTTGGCTTTATGAGCAAGGGAATGAGACTTACATGTAGGAGGGTCATTCTTTATAATTCATATGGTGTTCATGAGAACACTGCTGTGATGTTTCATCTAATTCTAGTGTCCAGTCTTTAAAAAGAACATTGAAATTTGCAAAGGTTTCTGAAATAGCTGCAAAAATTGTTAAAAGCTGGGGAAAAGCTACAAAACAGTTGAATATTTGTCATAAAAAGAAGAAGATTTAAATTCTGAGATCATCATAGCAAGCATGAGATGCTATTTATTTTTAAAAATTGTAAAAGTTTGTTTAGTTTAGTAGATAAAGTATTAGAAGGCACAGAAGCTACAAGTAGGTAGATTTGATCTAGGAATGAAGACTGCAAGTACTTATCAGTGGACATAATGAGCTGGCGACAGAATTGACTCACAAGTCAGTGCCACTAAAGTTCCCTGAGAACAAACATAATGAGGGGAACAGAATCCCACAATAATAATACCAAAAGCAAACAAATCCTCTCCTAGAATATTAGTTGCATCGCTTGGGGATATTGTGGACCCCCAAGCCCTATGAAAAAGTAGGGGAGATATTTATTTTTGATTTACACCTTGCATACTAAAAGAGTAAGGATAAGAACCAACATTTTTGAAGAATTTTGGAAGGACACCTTTTGGGATGCTATTTCAGGCACTCCATTCTATGGCTTTGATCTCTTTGACTTGTCTTTCTACCAGACCTTACTCTCTGCCAAAGATTAGTAACATTCAGAAGACCTCAAGGCTCCATTTTTAGGGTGCATAGCATTATTTCACACAATATTAATAGATATTTTTGAAGTGAGATGTACTTAGGAACTTAAGTTCTATTGATTTTCATTATAGTGCTGTGTGGAGTGATCCAAAAAAACTTCACCAAACCAAGTGAATTGCTTTAGAACAGAGCAGAGTTGTTAGAGAGAACATAACGGGGGGAACTCTGGGTGCTCTCCAGCTGTCACCTAGTGGTGATCCCAGTACCAACAGTAGCTCACCAGAGACCAAAGCTGCATCTTGGGAATTGCCACTGTCATGAAGTTTATTTTAACTTCCGTACAGCACTGCTGTTTGGGCTTAACCTCTGAATTTAGAATATCCATTTTAAGGATCAGTTCCTTAATCTTTATTTAGGACTATGTCAGCTCTCCTTTTGATTTGAAGACTGTCACTCAACTAAATGTGGTTGCAATCCGGATAGGCAATTCTGAAAGAAAAAAAGGAATGGTCACTTATTATAGGAACTATTGCTCTTCAAACCACTTGCCTGAACAGAGCCATAGCCCCCATCCTTTTCCTGTTTAATTCTTCCTAATAGTTCTTGAATTAGAGAAAAGAAGCTGTGGCAGGGTGGCAGTTGTGGCTGTGACTCTTATGTATATCTGTATAACCCATCTGAGGGCTGAGTATGAGGCTGTAGATAAAATGCAGCACATTCCCCAGCAGGCAGCAGTCTTCATGTGCATAATTTACAGTATGGATCTAGTCACAGCAACTAGTAAGTATTAAGTGGGGGTTTTTTAATACTCAGATCATCTAGAGAATAGTTGCTAGTTTGTATTTTTTTTAAATGTTCAGTGTAAAAGCTGTAAAATTAATGTTTTATTTGTCATGCTGTGTTAGACTGTATACCTTTATCAGAGAAAATGTGTGTATGCAATAAAACAGAGTGCTCAGATCAGACTTACAGTCTTCCTAGCTGAGAGCAGAGCGTAGGTTCTGTGATGTGAGAGTAGAGCCTTTTAAAACTTCAGTGTTTAAAAATGAGAGAGCTTTCTCGTGCACTCCAGGTAGAGGGAAGAGAAATCATTTTAGTCCAGCAAACATCTGGTAGCTCAGGAATGAAAAAAAAAGTACTGATTGGTTCTGACAGCTGCCTGCTTTGTAGTGGTATTTAACCAGAAATATTTGAAACAGATTGATATGAATAATGAAGGATTTCATGATGTATGACAGAAATAAACTTCACCACAATTTAACTCATTAACAAAGAAACAATGTTACATAAGGAAAAATTCTTATTTACTGTTTACCTCATTTGTGATATTTCATTTTTAATAACCTGACAACAAATGAGGTTTTTACAATAATTTTCTCCATCAGGTATTGCAAGTATTTCATTGTGAAATAGGTTGAATGGGATGTCATAGTCCTTTAACTTTAACAAGTGCTGCTGATGGATGTGGTCCATTTAAATGTACAACAGAGAGCTGAACTAGATAATGAACTTATTATTACTCTCTGAGGATTACAGTTTAGTCCCAAAGGAGTGCAGTAAGCTAGAGAAAATCCATATCTACTGGCTAAACAATAGCCAGAAGGCTGACTGGAGATATTGATTTACTTTCTAGGCCATTTAGACCTTAATGGTGGAGAAAAGCTGAAGTGCTGTTTACTTTTCTGCCAGAATCGACCAAACAACCAGTCCATTTTTTAAAGACTTTTGATTGATTTCGCTTAGAGGAATTAGAGGTGATTTATTTTTAAGCTGAAAGCAACTCGTAAATATCTCCCACTACACAGGTTCCATGAGAGTAAATGTTAAGTGGAAATGCTTACTGAGAAATACTTTGCTGCAAATCAATATGAGCAGGTAATACTCCTTGATAGGAACAGTCAGGTGTTGGACACCTTTTCAAAAGTGGTCAAGCCTCTGGTTGTGCTCTGTGAGACACAGCGCTTTTAAGAGACTTAACTTTTGCAAACGGGCATGAATCTGATTGCTCGGCTGAATTTGTGCCAGCTGTACCCTGATGACTTAGAAAAGGGCCATGGCTCTGTGAGTGTAAGTGGTGCTCAAGGTCAGTAGTGAGCAGCTTTAATATTTGATTGGATGAAAACAGTAATTTATCGTGTGACAATTGCCCATGATACTTCATACTCACAGCAATATCTAGCTCTAAGGAACAACTTAGAGAAAAAGCAAGCTAAGATGCTGGAACGTAGTATTTTCAAAATTAGGCAAGCTTTAAGAAATGTTTCTGAGCATAATACCACATAATGAGATACAGCTAAATAAAAAAAATAATATTATTGCTGTTTCCTAGAAATATCCTGTCTGGGAAAAGTCCTACATTTATACAAATAACTGTTAGGTGTATTAGGGCTGTATATGTTAAAAAATGTGGTGCCAAAATCATTCTTTGGCATGTACTCTACAAGAGTAGAGCTGACATGTTAGTAATATTGCTACTTGGAGATAAAGCGACAATTTTACACAATTACCAACACATAGTCTATAATTACTACTTAGAAAAATTCTGTAGGAATGTTTTTTTTAAGTCTGCTTGCAAAGACCCCTTCTCAGAAAGCATTGCACAGTTCTGCCTTAACATAATAGTCTCTGTTTATTGGAAACAGCACTGTTTTCACTAAACAGGCTTAGCTTTTTCACTCCTCCCCAACTCCATCTCTGAAGGCAGTTAGTCTTGGTTAATATGTTGCTTACATCTTAACACAGAAACCTGTACCTGTCACTTGAATAGTAAAATTACAGCCAGCTCTAGGGATCCCACCAGAATGTGCAAATATGCATCTTTTAAATCTGAAAGCTGTATTTCAAATCCTACATGTGTCTTATGCCACCTGTCCTACCAGTTAAATCCTCCACAGGGACATTTGATTCGGCCTTGGCACTATGTTACACAGCTGAAAACTGATGAGAAGAAGAAATATTCAAGTATTTTCCCATTCTGTGGGAAAGATCCTAAACAACAAAAATTGCATTACTGTGAGGTAAGAGTCACTGGGACTTTGTTTCAAATTGTGCAACTGTAATAATTTTTACTGCCCCTTGGAGCTTGTAGACTGATGCAGAGGAACTACCGAAAAGCTGAGAATTTTGCTTCCAGTTCTGCAGTCTACATTAAAATGAAAAATGGTGGATTCATGTGTGTTCTCCACTGAAAAACTGAAAAAGTTTGGTACACCCTAGGTTTCTTTAAAGTATGTCTTTTGTAGTCAGCACACTAAGTTTTAACTTAGTGAAAACCTAGTATATGCTTTTGTGAAGTCCCAAGCAGAAAATTTTAGACTGTTTCATACATGGTTTCTTTAAGTGTTTTTTTTGTTAAGGTTTGAAAAAGTTCTTTCACCCTTTCTCAGACGAATATTGTAGACCTATATTTTATGGTTCTTATTATTTTCTTCAGCCTTAGAAAGTTTATGGCAGAACAGATTCTGCAGACCTATTTTAGATGCTAGGCTTATACGCTTTAATACACTCTTAAGATTTGTTTTTTTAAAAGAAAGCCAAGCCTTCAAACTAACTTCTGTGATGAACTTTATACAAGTGTCAGTATAAGTGTTACCTGCAGTTCTCAAGTAACTATGGTGAGCGCTGTGATGCAGCATTTTATGTGCTGATAATTTGTATTTCCTTACTGAGTATTCACAGTTCATCTGTGCATGGATGTTAACAAAAGCTGTGCAGCTGATGTTTTCTGCATGTCAAATAAGATGAAGAGACAAAAAAAATCCCAGTTTAATATAAGCTTCGTCTGTTTGTTTTGACAGGGTTTTTTTGTTGTTGGTACTTTTTAAATTTAATCTATGGAATATTTGGAACAAATTAGAGACTGAATGTATTTTAAATTTCATTTAAGAGTTGGTTAATTTGGCTTAGTTTAGACCACTTAGAGAAGTATTATATCACCTAAAATTATGAATTAGAGTCCAAATTCTGCAAATTTTAAGGAATAGATCAACACTTCCAAATGACAGTATCCTCATTCACCCTTTTTAATTTCCTTATGAAGTCCTAAAGTATTTACAGCAAAGAATCATTGTTTCCATTAATTTCAGGAGCTGAAAAGCAGCGAGTAAGGATGAGAATAAGAAATCTAAATCTAGGGGGTGGTGGAGGTGCTGGGTTTTTTTTTGTTTTGTTTTTTTTCCTTGCAAGTGAAATGCATTAAGAAAGAAAACAACAGCTGGTAACATGGAGCTTCGAGAGCTTTTAAAAAGCTGGGGTGAAGTAATGATTAGAAATGCAATATGGAGCTGTAGTATAAGAAGTAAAACTGAAGGCACTGAACTAGACAAATATAATTTAGGCAGAAGCATGAGTCTAATTACTAGGCTTGATAGTTTAGAATTATCACCCATAAAGGTTGATTCCTCACCAATTCTCTGGCTGCAGAAAAGAATCCCACCAGATATTGGTACTAAATTTACAGTTCCTGTAGCATATGATTATCAAAAAATTAGAAAGGGAGATTTCTTAAAGTGATCTTTGTGTATATTCCTGTATGAAGGGGCTATATAGACTTCTCCAAAGTGAAATGTATATGATCACAAGCATATTCCATAAAAGACAGGGAACCATTTTACAGGTTTACTTTAAGTATGCTTTTGAAAAATTAATCAATTTTTTCTTGGTTTTATGTATTTTGAATATTAATGGAGCACGGGGATTAAAGAATAAGTGCTCTCACTACAGCCATCTAATAAGTGAAACAATGACATGCTCAGTATATAACTGTTATTTGCTGATAATCCAACAAGATTTTTTTGAAGGAATGGTCCTTGGTCACATAGCTTTGTACATAGGAGCAAAACCACTATACTCTTCCTAGCTTTACTCTTTCTAAATTTTTATTTTGAAGGGTAAGATGGTAAGTAATTATGGTAGTAGAATTTATTATTTATACACCTTACATGTGCATTTTCAATGCTAAGTCCTGGTTTCTACTAAGTAAAGGCCTTCTGTCACACTAAAAATGTATTCTGAAGTCTCTGCACATTTACAGAACAGCATTTTTAACCACAGCTGATGACTGTGTTCAGTCTTCAGGGGAAAAAAAGTTGCCTCAAAATATAGACTCACAAATATAACATTAATTGTAATATTTTCAGTTTTTAAGAAAATCAGTGGCCTTTTAAAAGCAACACTCATCCCATCCTACTCTACAAAATAGAATGTACTGTTATTTAACAATTATGAACTTTCATTTCACAGAGAATAAAGCTTGCCCCATATTTCACCTGCCTGTTCTCTCCTGAAAGATCTGCACCTGAGAGCTGGAAGCTGTGCTGTAACCCTTTTGTAGGACAGCCGGTAGCAGAGTGTCCACGCATTAAGCGGGACAGTTTAATATCTTTGTTGATGACCTGGATGAGGGGCTTGAGTGTACCATTAGCAAATTTGAAGATGACAGCAAGTTGGAGGGGGAGTGTTGATCTGCTGGAAGGCAGGAGGGCTTTTCAGAGGGACCTGGACAAGCTGGAGAAATGGTCTAATTCCAGCGGGATGAGGTTCTACAAAGTCAAGTGCCAGGTCCTGCACTTTGGCCACAACAACCCCCTGCAGCGCTACAGGCTGGGCACAGAGTGGCTGGAGAGCA
>JAYRBT010000082.1:27699083-27779536 GCA_036023395.1 Myiotriccus ornatus | reverse complement strand
AGTCTTAAGCTGTGCCAGGGGAGGTTTAGGTTGGATATTAGGAAGAGATTTTTTACAAAGAGAGTAATCAAGCATTGGAATGGGCTACCCAGGGAAGTGGTGGATTCTCCGTCCCTTGAGGTTTTTAAGGTGAGACTGGATGTGGCCCTTACTGCCGTAGTCTAGTAACCATGGCAGTGTTGGATCAAGGGTTGGACTTGATGATCTCGGACGTCTCTTCCAACCCAATTGATTCTATGATTCTATAATTCTTTTGCATTTAAAGTGCTACAGGGAACACAGGTGGACTGGGTTCAGATCTTGGGTTTGTCTGTGGTTTTAAGTTACCAAAAGCCCTAGGTATAAGGGTGCTTAGATGCATTGTCCTACATAAATACTTGCAAGGATATATTTTGTAAATTCTTTTTTAGCAAGTAAAATGGAAAATAATGAGACTTCATTTATCTTGAAGGATCTGGGTGAAGGACAGTCTTCTATCTAAGCAAAGCCTTTTGAAACAAGACAGGTTTTCAGTTTGTGATTATACAGCTTAATGTAGGACTCAAAAGTCCCTGCATACATATGAACTAGATGTCATTGCTTTCGCTGTAGTCAGTAGAGAGCCATTTATTTCTCTCAGTGAAGCCTGGAGAGCAATTCTGCTTACTCAGGCCTGGTGAGTCACACCTTCAGTTCCACTGAGTAGATGTTTGTTTTTTTCTTGAATAGGAATGCGGCTGTCTACTTCCCAGGTAGACAAATGCATTGACATGCTGAAGTGTGGTGTTAAGTTTAATCTGAGGCAAGCCACCTCGTTCGTAGAAGTGGTCTTCTTAAAGGGATAGAATCAGGAGACAGTGAAACTTCAAAAGGGTGAGGCTTCCTCAACTCATAAAACAGCTCTTTCAGTAGAAAAAGAAACTTTAAAGTCCTCTGAATCCCTGTCAGACAGGCAAAGTCTGTTCCCAGTTCCATCAGGCTTAAATATTTCTGGAGGGATACTAAGGAAGAAAGATTCAGTCAAATATTTTCTCCTACACAGAGTCTGATGTTTCTCCTGTGTGTTCACAGAAGAGCTACTCACTGTTTGCCTTAAAGCATTTGATTGCTTACTTCCTTTTTTTTTTTATTTTTTTTAAATTTTCACCTTGTCTTCTCATTGTGTCTTACTTGGGAATGGTATAAAGCATAGTGTTTCAAGCATTTTAAGGGAATGGGAGGATTTATTTGGTGGGAATTGAATAGCGGTATAGAGGTACTTCAGTTTTTCAGTGAGAGTTAAAATATTGGGTAGAGAAAAATATTATTTAATTACATATCATCACCAACTTTACAGGTAAACAAAACAGTTTTGTTTGTTTGTTTTCTGAAACAAAGCTACAGTTGTGCATGTGAAGTGGCCAATAAAGAGTTACTCCTTCAAACCTGTCCCTGAACCTCTGAACTGTCTTAACAGTGGTCTCATTAATATAAGTACTACTCAGTGTCATGTCTGCTTTTACATATCTGTATTAGTGGGTAAGGGAAGGGAAATTTTTTCTATTTGTCTGACATAATTTAAAGACGAAATGGGGAGGTCCGTGTCCTTGCTCTGGGACAGTAGATCTCTTATAACATATATGGAGAGGGCTTTTTTTCTTTTTTTTTTATTTCAAAGAGCTTCATTGGCTGTTGAGTATGATCGAAGCTGGTAAATGTGGAACTGTTTATAGACTTTATTTTTGTTCATGATAAAAACCCTCTTGAGATTAATGAGTCATTGGTGCCTCAGCATCTGCTCCCAAGACTGTGGAATTTGAGAAGGAAACTGAGGAGAAATATGAGGATTAAAAAAAGTGAAATGTTAAGAGCAGAAATCTTCATGATGGTGAATGGACATGAAGGATTCAAGAAGTGTAACAGGGATGTTCATTTAGTGGAGCAAAATGACAGATTAAATCACAGATATAATAAAGACACTTTTTTAGTAAGTATTTTGAGAAACTAAACTGTGTTTCTTTGGTCTTACTAATAAATTTGTTAAAACAAAATGTATTCTAAAGCAAACATCAGAATTCCTTATCTAAAAGGGATATTACTATCACAGATTAGAAACAGTACCCTCTTAGATGGAGGAATATTTTGTAAACTATGTCAGTGAGGTGTCACATTGTTTTATAATAGCTATGTTTTATATCAGGTGCTGTAGGTTAACCAGTAATTTGTCTCAGTTGAGTATACTACTTTTCTGTAACTTGGGAGTAATATTTTTCTTTTTTCCTCACAAACATCCAGTTGCATGTTGGCACAAAACAGATACAACCTAAGGCACACCTCAAAAGTGATGAGTTCCTCCTGCATTATAGCACCTAGCACGTACTCCAAAGACCTTAACATTTTTGGGGTATATTGTTTATATTTCAGTAAGGGCATTTTTACTTGTATTTTAGGATAAGGTTTTCCTCTGTATAGATGTTAATAGTAGACTTGTCTCTGTTGGAATCTGTAATGTAAGGAGGGTGTGTAAGAAAGGCATCATGATTAATCCAAGAAGAACAGGTTTCATAGCTAATAAGTGAAGATTGTGGCTTATGGATATGACTATTAACCTGGTGTTGCTCTTGTTTTTGTTCTGGTTACCCTAGCAAAGGGAGCACTTTCAGTTGAATTCATTTCACCTTTTTGCAACTTTTGTCTGCAAATATACAGACAACAAATGATGTTTGCAGCACCTGGCTTGAGTGCGTGAACTGGTACTGATAGCTGGACTGTCTGTACAAATATTTTAATGCAAATTGAGAGTTCAGCCTGAGATAAGAAGTGGTTTCCTCTATCCCCCTCCACATTATTCCCTTCAAGGAGAGGAAAGCTTCATTCAGCTATTTGTAAGCCCAAGACTTTGTCCTTGACAACTAATCACTGTTCACAAAATTAGAATTATTTTTTATTTTCCTTTATGCATCACTTTAAATTTATCCACACTAAATGTCATCTCTATTTTTGTACCTCCACCACTAAGTTGCAAGGCCCTTTTGCAACTTCTTATGAGTTGTGTTGATTACTGAAAGTGGTCTGAGTGAGCAAGGTGTTTAGAAGTGGATTCTCGGCCAGATGTGAGAGCACAACTGAAAGGGCAAGGGGGAAGGATGGGAGTTACAGAATGGAATGAACTGCGGACAGTTTTGAGAAAATTGGGCAGAGAGCTGGACAAGGGAGACAGGCAGGCAGGCAGGTAGACAGCAGAGATGGCAGCACAACTGCATTCAGAACAATGAGCTACAGTGCAAAACTGTGTTATAAAGGATGAGAGAAAAATGGAGTCAAATGCAGCATTGCAGCAGTAGAACTAATAAATGTCAGGGAGAATGATCTCACAGTGTTACTTAGTGTTATAAGCATTTATGGGGTAGGTTTTCAACTATAGGTGGTATCATTTTATGGTAATATGAAATTTTTATTTATTGTGTAAAACTGGAAGTGTTCTATCAGGATTTTAACTTTTCTTCACTTATCTATACGATCTGCTTATGCTTTGTGCCATAGGACATTAACACTTAGATTTTCCAGAAGTACAGTTGGTAATGGAAAAAAGAAAAAGAAAGAATTGACAAAGATGTCTCTATTAAAATCATACCAGTCACACATAAATCTCTTATGGATGTGCATCTCCACTGGCTATTTCCTTACCTTTGCATATGATTCATTACAAAGCAGAACAGGAATTATATGATTGTTAAGACAGAAGTAGAAAGAAAAGAAGAACATTAGAAAAAGTCATACATTCTTATTAATATATATTATGTGCTGCAATGAAATCATTTTACCTAAGTATAAAATTACCTAGATAATAGATTTATGAACTGTAAGAAAAGATGGAAAATATGTTGTCTGTTGAAAACTTCTGTGAGAGACTTGATAAAAATATTCTTTATATTGAACGTACACTGCATTAAAATATTTATCAACTGAACTTTTATTTTATCAGATATTGAGCATTTATTTAATTAGATAAAATCCAATGTATCCACCTATTTTTATTACCAGAAATACAAAGTACAAACTCTGCAACATATGCTGTAAATTTTTCCTTCATGGAATCACAGGATCAATTAGGTTGGAAAAGACCTCTGAAATCATCAGGTCCAACTTATAATAACACCACCACATCAACTAGACCGTGGCACTGTGCCATATCCAGTCACCCCTTAAACACCTCAGGCACAGTGACTCCACCACCTCCCTGGGCACCCCATTACAATGTCTAATCACCCTTTTGGTGAAGACATTGTTCCTAATGCCCAGCCTACACTGTCCTTGGAACAGCTTAAGACTATGTCCCCTTGTCCTGTCACTGGTTGCCTGGGAGAACAGGCCGACCCCCACCTAAAAGGTGGTTGTAGAGAGTGATAAGGTCACCCTGAGCCTCCTCTTCTGCAGGCTAAACAACCCCAGCTCTCTCAGCTACTCCACATAGGACTTGTGCTCCAGACTCTTCAGCAGCCTTGTTGCCCTTGGACCTGCTCCAGCACCGCAGTGGCTTTCCTGTAGGGAGGGGCCCAGAACTGGACACAGCACTCCAGGTGAGGCCTCACTAGTGCCAAGTACAGGGGAACAATCACTTCCCTGCTCCTGCTGGCCACACTATTCCTGATACAGGCCTGGATGCCCCTGGCATTCTTGGCCACCTGGGCACACTGCTGGCTCATGTTGAGTTGTCAGTCAGCAACCCTCAGGTCCTTTTCAGCTGGGCTGCTCTCCAGCCATCCTTCCCCAGCCTGTAGCACTGCGTGGGATTGTTGTGGCCAAAGTGCAGGACCCAGCACTTGTTTTATTGAACCTCGTACCATTGGATTTGTCCCATCTATCCAGCCTGTCCAGGTCTCTCTGCAGAGGCTTTCTACCCTCCAGCAGATTGACACTTCCCCCTGCCAACGCCTAAAAGACTACTCTGACACAGTTTTATTTTTTCTGATCACCCCCCAACTTGGTGTCATCTGCAAATTTGCTAATGATAAACTCAATCCCCTCATCCAGATCATCAATAAAGATATGAAACAGGACTGGGGCCAACACTTATCCCTGGGGACACCACTAATGACCATATGCCAACTGAGTGTGGCACCATTCAGCACCACTGTCTAGGCCTGGCCATCCGGCCAGTTCTTAATCCAGCAAAGAGTACCCATCACATGCTCTTGAATGTATGTCTTACAGACTGGGAGTCATTAAATCAAAAGCAGAAATTTCAAACACACCTTAGTATACTTATTTTTTGCAGACAGACTTTTATTTTCCCCATACATACCATATTCATATTGCTTTATGATGTAAGTGGCCACAACCTCTCTGAATTAAAATCACAGAATGGTTTGGGTTGAAAGGGATCTTTAAATATCATCTAAATTCAAGCCGTCTGCCATGGTCAGGGACACCTATCACTAGACCACATTGCTCAAAACGTCATCTAACCTGGTCTTGAACGCTTCCAGGAACGGGGCATCCCCAACTTCTCTGTGCATCCTCTTCTAGTGTCTCACCACCTTCATCATAAAAGAATTCTTCTTTATGTTTCCTCTAAATGTAACCTCTTTGAATTTGAAAAAATCATAAATAATAATAAACTTTCCATAAAGCTAGATTATTCCCAGCTGTATACTACATGGAGTTTCATCCTATTCTCCAAAGTCTCTGGTACTAACCACTGTCAGTGACAGAACATTGGAACAGATGTTCAGCTTTTTTGCCCAGCATGGCATTTCCTATGCTCCTAGTTTCATTTTTAGACCTTATTATCTGTATTTTCAGACCTAAGAAATATGTGTTTTTACTTGGATCTCCTTTTAGGATTATTTTATTTTTCTTCCCTTCTGTATTTTATCATCATACTTTTTTCAGCTTTGCAGAACTTCAATGCATTTTGAAATTAGGTTCCTATCTTTTCCTCATTCTTCTCTTTCTTGATTCCTCCATTTTCCCTGATGATAATCTCCTCTTTTTTCATATATACTTGTCAGCCCCTTTTTTCTCTTGTACTGCTCACAGTTTCTCCTCTGTGGAAATGCACCTCCATTTCAGCACACTTTTCTGGTATTTTTGGTTCCCTGCAGAGGTGGTTCTACATGTTGTTCCACATTTTCTTGGAGCAGAAGACAAAAGAGTGAACAAGGAAGAAAAGGGAGAAAAGGGAGATAGAGAGACTTGTTCCTTTTAAGTACATAACCTGAATTGAAGGCTCTGAGCACCTTCCAGACATATAGTGGATGAAATGATAAGCACCCACTCTATATGGCTTCTTTCCTAGTCTTTTTTTTTTCCTGCCATAGAATTATTTTCTTTTTTAAATTCATTACATTCTCTACGTTGTTGTTCATGAATGCTGCTCTTAGAATGGGAGCTATGACTTTATGATATAGACTGAGATCAGCTCTTGACACTCACTAACAGAAAAACAGTATTTCTGCAACAAATTGGAATAGCTTTTAAAAAAATGTTTTGAGAAGGCAATGCTTAGAGACCATATTCTGGGAATGGAAGAATGAAGAATTCTAGTAGTCATGGGTAAAAAAATCTCTAATATAGCTAAAAGATACAAATTGATGGATCTAGAGACAAAAATTAGTTGTTTTACTGCCATATGAAAATACTGAAAATAAAGATTTCCCAGAGTCTATTTCGAAGTGGTCATAATATAGTTAAATTCTGCATGTATTTTCATGCAGATGGCTAGAGACATATTCTTGATGCAAGGCCATCCTTATGCTAAATTTAAAATCTCTTCTCAGAAAGTGTAGCTGTATTAAAGCAGTTCAAAGTGTATGTTATCAAGCACACTTAATATAAGCAAATATAGATGTTTTTCTCCAGGCATTTTCAAAAATGGCCAAAGTATTTCATCTGAAATTTTATAAAAATTACAGTTGGAAATTTTCTGATGTAGAATTTTTAAGCTCAAGTCATTGAAGCTTGACACTGCACAATTAAAGTGGAAATAAATATAATAAATATAAATAGTAAATATAAGAAATATAAATAGTAAATATAAGAAATGTAAGTAGGATGTGGTAGAAACTGTGACAAACTTAAAAATGTAGCAATAAGCTCTTGCCCCAACCCATGATGTCAGGATATGAATTTTTTATTTAAGTTTAAGGTACTTTTCTTTTTATTGTCATGACCTTTTATTAGCAGCCTATAACTGGTCTATTGTTATGCATGTTCTGACAGAGTGTGCATACTGCAATGAAGTATAGATGCTCTTCAGGTGTTGAATAAAGTATTTACTATTTCCATATTTAGATACAGGACGATTTTTCAATGACATGCCTTGTAATTGCTTAATCAGAAAGGTTATATAAAATAGTTTTAGCAGTAGGGGGGTTTCTGATTAACTGATAGTGGAGCAAACCTGTATTACAGACTATTTTGATTATTTTGCCTTGATTACCAAATATTAGTCTCATCTTTTTCAAGAAACATATCTAAGTTTCTAAGTCTCATATTTATCCAGACATAGAAATGCTGTAAGAAATTGCAGTGTTTGCCTCTCTATACTGTCTTGAGAATTTGTTTCATCCCGTTAGGGAAGATCATTCCACTTATCAGAAAACTGACCCATACTTGAAGATGTGGAACACTCCCAGCATAAAAGGTGTTTAGGTTCTCAAAGAACAGTTTTGTTTTGTCGTTCCTGCATCTATAGGCTGTATATTTTGACATATATTAAAGCAATAACGAGGTAGGTCAGCCTTTAATCATGATTGAGATTTTATTTATATTGTATTTTCAAACTTAAAGTTGTTTAAGAATTTCACTATGCACTTTGAAGCATGTGGGGAAAGAAAACCCCTTTCCTGTAAAATAGTCTTTTGCTATTCCAACAAAACCACTGTTATAAAGAAAAGTGCTACTGTATAGCAATTTTTTTTTTTTTTTTTTATTTTTTTTAAGTGAAACAGACTCCAACTTTTTCTGGTCATGTCTTATTAAAAGTTGAAATCATCAGCTCCTCTAGGAGTGAGAGAAAATATAGATGGCAGCAGCCTGTGATTCAGTTTCTTACAGTTATAATGTGACAAAATTGTCAGTAAACGTGTTTTTTTACATATACCATTGTGAAATTTACTTACAACATTGTGAAAAAAATTAGAATGGCCTTAAGAGCAGTTCATTAATCTTCTAAATGGATTCTTCTACTGTTTGCTGCTGTTTTGATAAAAAGATGAGCTTCATCTGTTTAAAAGAGGAAGATACAGATTTAAAGGGTTTTTCTTATTATTAGAAAAAATATAGTATTTACTAGAATAATAAGGCTTGTCTTGCTTATAGAAACTTCAGTATAATGTCTCTGGATTTCTTTATTCAACTCTGGTTTGTATCTATAAGAAAAGTTCCAATACAATTTTCTGTCCCGTAAAAGACATAGTGCATTTGACTAAAAACATGGAATCTAATCTGTTTCATGGCTTGTAAAGGAAGTTGGTAAATCCTTTTGAAAATGAAGAATAAAATTAATTGTATCTGCATCTGTCTTTGTACTTGAAATCTTTTCAAGGTGTCTTTCTATGCTTAAAAACAGACATATAGTCAGCTCAAGAATGGAGTGTAGGCACACAAGACTACATTTTTTGACCTAATAGAATCTTATAGGCTGCATTACAATTACAAGAAATACATATCCCATCAAAACCTCACCGGATATATTTCCTTAATCTTCTGTCGTATGATCCTACAAGTTTTAGATTTATAGATCTACTTTTTTCTAGTAATCCTTGTGTGCATTGACAATGATGAGTTTTGTGTTGCTGAACTCAAAGTACTTGAATTTGACACCATATTCTGAATGACTTTAAAATATATGCCTATTTTAACTGTTTAAATCAAAGAGTTTGTCTATATATAGAGAGAGTGCTAATAAGTGAGTCAATTTAAAGCAGTCTTTCCAATAAAGAAAGAGAAAATTGCTTCATTTGGGGTAAAAGTAACTGAATCACAAGAGGAAAGGCTGTCAAAGGAGAAGATACAAAGGCTTGTTACTCAATAACAGGATCAAAGAAAAAAAATTTATTTTTATGAATACTTACATAGAGGTTTTGTTGTTGGGAGTTTTTTCATTATTCATTGTCCCAGTATAGAAAGTAGCAGGAAAATAGCTCCATCCAGATTTTCCAAAGGGATCCAATGGAAATTCATGACTTGGTTCACATTTGTTTGGAAACTAAAAGATTCTAAATTTCTTCATATACACTGACACAAATAGAGCACTTGATCCCGGGTCAGTATTTCCATGTGATAACTAATCTGCAGGTAGAGAAGGAACATACATCAGATCACTCCATTCAGAGACTTGTGAAATCTGGATGCTGAATATGGCCTGAACATTTCTGTTGTTGGAACTCCTTTGAGACTATGCCATTTAGCCCAGAGCAAGTTCTCAAAGATTATTTCCTAACATTTTTAGATTTTCTGCATAAAAAACCTTTGGAAATTCCTGTAACTTTTTCATTAGAAATGTGTCACTTCCTTATTCTTCTCTCCCCACTCGGTGTAGGCTGCCAAGTTTGACATTGTTATACCCTTCTCATACTGCACCAGGAATTGCTGGCTCTTCTGCCAGCAGGTTTCTTTAACTGGCCAGTACAATAATGCTCTTTCTCACTTTGTAATTTTAAGAGTCATTAAGTAGACTTTAAGAACCACTAAGTAGACTTATATGTGTAATTTGAAAGAAGTAGCAGGTAGGGTTTGTACTTTTGCTGACATGTTTTACAGTCATCTACATCTGTGTTTCACTCTTCTGCACTTCTAGGTCATGCAGACTCAGTCATTTTCAAGTTACAAACACACTGTTCTTTGCCTCTGTCAGAGAATAGTTTATGCAATTGGAGAAACTGAGTTTATATCTGATTCCCAAGTGTGAATAATGAGTCCTAATTCAGTGTCTTTGGCTGTTGTTGTTCTTTTTTAGCCTTTTTTTTTTTTGTTACAAATAATAGTTACTCATGAGAGTTAAAAAAAAGTACACATACTTATTTGAAGTGGTGCTATTTGCGTCCTGATTGTATTTAACAGTATGCAGTAAATCTGGCAAAACTGAAGTGCAGTCTGTATGTATTTAAGAAGAAAAAAAGTGTAAATTCTGCCTGCTGTCATGATAAACTCAGCAATTTACTAATATTAAATCCAGTTTTATTTTCCTGTAGAAACCATTAATGATCTTGAAGATGCAGGTCTCACTGCCCATTTAAAATGTCTCTATGAGTGAATTACCTGATAATACAGCTCTTCTGTAACACAGCTCTTCTGCAAAATATCTAAAGATTATTAGATCTGTAATTTTTATTTTCTTCTAATAACTCATCTGTCATCATGCACAGTGAACATTTGCCTATACTTTTATCTAACATAAGGCAAGCTACATTTTTGTCTTAGCTCTTCTTCATGATGGGATTACCCTTGCACATTCAACTGCTCTGCAGGATAGAGATGTTAACTGTGAATCAGAAATCATATGGTAGGTGTAAGGCATAAAATAAAATCGATACATTTTTCTGAGGCATGTCACTGGTTAAGTGATAAAAAATATTCTGATAGTCACTGAAAAAGAAAAGTCAAAGGTACATTTGAACCTGTCAGTTCAACACATTCCTGTTATCCCTTTAGGGGATATCATACAACTTGACACCAACATTTAAGCTTTGAAAATTATGAGCTCATCTATTTAAAATGGGATGTCACATGTTCCCAAGCCTTTGCCATTACTTATCATGGAAGACAGGATGATCACTTTTGTCACACACTGATAGTGAATAAGATCTTTCTTTTTTTCTTTTCTTTTTTTTTTTCTTGTTTCAGAATGAAGAACAAATTTTGGTATTTTGAATTTGGCACTTCGGAAACTTTCTCAGCCACCTGTAAGAAGCTGCATGAATCTGTAGAAATAGAAGTAAGAAACTAATTGTTGCCTTTATCCTTGAAATGTCACTAGTTTGGCTGAAATGCAGGGAACAAGAGTGCAGAGTGCCTGAATCCAGCAAGCCAAAGGAATACACATCCTTTCGACCCTATATTCCAAAATATTATTTTTATCATGTCTATTTGTAGTGTAGCCCTGAACGCTGGAACAAAGTTCAGTTTGATGATTAGTGAAGTCTTAATACAGTAGACAAGGTCAAGAGGTGAAGTATAGCATTAGAAATCAATAGGGAGTGTGGCTAGGTCAGATGGAAAAATGAAAGACTGTTGGAGGGAGTGAGAGCTGCTGCAGGATTAAAATAAAAAAAAAATCTTATTATTTCCAGGTCCCAAGATTTTATAACCTTTAAAACTCAGTACCCTAAAATTGTACTTACTTTCCTGAATAAAGGTTAAAGAATATATGTATTTTTTTGAATCATTCCCCTTCATTAAATAGCTTTTCTCTCTGCACAAAGGGTCATCTTTCCATTATACATTGAACATTAACTGAAAAGCCACAGGTTAGTTACAGACAAAATGGGAATTTAAAATAATGTGCCACTGCCACTTTGATGGCTGATAGAATAAGTGGCTATATTACATAAACTCTTTGGGGGATTGATGTTTATAAATAAGTACATGAAAAATGTTAAATGAGTAAAGGTACAAACTTGAGAATTTAAGTTAAATAATGAAATCATTTCTCAAGAGGATTATGGTGCTCTTCCTTTCCAATAGTAATGAGGAACTGCACATGTCAATGGAGTATAGTAGCATGAGGCACTCGGAGGGGTATGGTGAGACCTGTGAGGGTCTGGTCAAAGCCTCCTGAAAGGTGAAGTCTGAAACGATCTGAAGGGATCATGAATCTGGTAGCAGAACAGTAACAAAGAGTACTGAGACTGAAACTGTAAGACCTGCAGTGGTGGACTTGCCTGTTATGCTGTTATGTTTCTTCTTAAAGTGGAAACATGCTCCTCACAAGTAGGATTAAAATATGATAAAAGCGAAAAAAAAAAATAAAAATAAAGCATCAACCAGAAACCCCAGAAACAAAACCAAAAAATCCCCCTTACTTCCCAAGACAGTGCTTCACAAATATGAATTTGAGGAAACAGTGTGAAAAATATTTCATTAGATATTGGAAGAAATGCTTACTGCTTTGATTAGATTTGAATATATTACAAGTTAAATGTACCTTTTGATTAAATTCAAGTTGAAGAGGAGGCTTTCCCAATAAAATATTAATATCTGGTGAAAATCATACATATCCTGATACATACTAAGATGTGAACTTATATAATTGTAACTGTTGGAAGGGTGATTAAATGTTGACATCCCAAAGCAAACAAGTAGGTATACGAGTTTGTGGTGCTGCTGATACCAGTTGTACAGTTATTACCCATTCATGTCAGTAACTATTATTACCAATATAGTGTTACATTGCCAGTATATGAGACACGTTTGTTAATATTCACTCCATCTACCCTGGTCATTATCATTAGTCCTACAATTAGGAACAAAAAGCATAGTTTCCAAAAGTTTGCAGGAAGTGTTAGGAGGTAGTTATTTGCAGATTTATTTACAATGAGTAAATTACAATGCATGCCAATATGGTTGTTTGAACATTATCAACATTTGGAAGTAGCACTGTTTTAATCTAATTTTTAACCTGCTGCCCCTTACTTGGGAATGCCACTGTAAATGAGAGCTTGATGTATGAGACCATATTTCACTCAATAAAATGCACAAAGAATGTGTTTGCTATACAGCCAAATTTTGAATTAACAAAGCCTGGGAAGATTAAGATTTTGTATCTCTGAGCTTTGAGACGGTAATCAAATGTTGTATGGGCAAATATTTGTTCAACCCTATATTTGATTTCTAACCTAATTAAGATTGGTTTTCCTGATATACATTCTTGACTCATGTTGTGCATGTTTTCTTCTGTGTGACTGTGAATGCAGAAACAAAGTTGGACACATATCTTATGTTATCCAGAATAAGATGTGTTTTTGTTTCCAAATTGGGATCCAAGAAGTTGAGAAGAGAAATATAGGTTCTAAAGGAAAATATAGGTTCTAAAATGGAAAAAACCAACCAAACAAACTGGGACAAAATTAAGTATTTCTTTTTAATATAATGTGTCAGGCTGATGATTTTACTGTTTGAAGAACTTGCACTTTATTTCCACTTCAGTAAAAAAGAAGGGTATGTGAAAGGTATTTAATGAGAGTAGGCAGAGATGAAGTATAAGCAGGGATGGTGTGGACCATACCTGCAACACCGTAAAAGCATTGTCAGACCAGTGTAAACCTTCTATACTCCCTGATATCAGTGGGTGAGGGAAAGGAGTTTAAAACGTTCACATACTCTTGCAATATATTGCCCATGGTTACACAGCAAAGCTTTAATCTTAGCTCTTTTCAGGCATAGATATGGATATTCTCAACTTAGAGATGATCTGAAAATGTTTGATATAATAAATAAAGTATGAATAATAATAATACAGAAAAAGTGACTGAGGCCAGAAAAGAAGGCAAAAAAGAACTAAAGGAGATAGATTTTCTTTCTGATCTAGGGAGGCACGCTCCACATTTTAAAAGCATGCTTTTATTTTTAACAGCATCATTGTATTATTTGAGATTTGGAAAAAAAAAAAAAGAAAAGAAATTAAAAGGAGCAGAACACATCTGTGTTTTGTTGTTGTAGTATAAGAATGTGTTAGGACAAAACAGAGCTACCTGTAGCGCAAACTTCTTGTCTGTGTATTAACAAAAGAAAGGCTTCTTTCCTAATTCAGAAAGTTGTTCATCACTCTGGGACTCTGAGGCCTCATCACATAATTGTCTTAGTGTACTACCTGCTGTGCTCAATATTGAGTGAAAATGGAAGCTAGACCCCGCGCCATCCTATTTCACAATTCTTCTTTTATTTAAATAATTCCAGTCAGTTTGGGGGATGCCAGACCTTTATAAATTAACAGCAGGGAAATACCAAAGGTGTCAGATTGCATATTTATCATCTTTCTCGTGTAATACTTAAATATGTATTAAGAAGTGACTGACATAAATTAGGCAGATTTCAGAAGCCACAGGCCGTGGCTTGTAGAGGACCCCCTTCTGCTTGACATTTCATCCTTGTCAAAGATCAAATTATTTTAATTTAGGCTGCAAATTATAAGAAATGAAGACTTCTTTGTGGGAATTCCCTGTGGTAATCTGACTTTTGTTGTTACTGCTGCTTGTCAGTGTGCAAAAGATATAATATGCATGCAAATAAGGTTAAAAAATATGTACTATCTAATTATCCAGCCAGTACATTCCACTTGAAGACAGTGGGAGGCCTGACACACAGTATGTGTTTGATTCATTGAGGCCTGCAGGGTATTTACACAAGATTACTTTTAATTATGAAATTAATATCTGTTTATCTAGAATGTATAGCAGTAAGTGAGCATACACATGAGCAGAATTTTTAGCAAAATAAATCATCTTAGTATTTAATACATGAAAAATATAGGGGGCAACAACAAATTTGCTTCCAGAAATCACAGTGAAGATCTATACCTTTTTTCTTGTAAGAAAAGTGTGATTAAAAAGTTACATTTTCAATTATGGTAGTTGCCACAACTGCCAGCTCACTTTCAGATATGTCTTTTGACTTTAAAGGTTTCCATGTATGAATATAATCCACAGGTTTAAAATTTAATTCTTGAAGAGCAAATATGAAATGGAAATCTTACTGTTGAAATAGTTCTCTCTCCAGATTTATGCTCTTAGAAGAATTAAGAAGATGTGTGTGCATTATAATACAGTTCTGTTTTGTGATCTCAGAAAGTTTCAGAGTAAACAAATAATTATTCACAGTTATTTTTGAGTTGTACTTCGCTTTTCTTCTTCAAAGCTGCGATAAAGGTTTAGGCAGAGAGGAAAAAGTGCCAGTGACCCACAGAGCAGCAAGCTGCAAGATGTCAGTGGACTGTTACTGAAGCATGGTTAATTATTTTTCCAGTTTTCTTCCTGATTATTGCATATTGGAATTACAAAATAATACCCTTAATCAGTTTTCAATGGATGACTAGATCCTTTACCAACTTGCAGAAGAACATTGCAGGAGTAGGATCTAATATTTTTAAAAATATGCTGCTCTACACTGTGGTGCATGTGACTTGCCAGGATATCTATATACTCTATCTTTGTTGTGAGGAATGAAGCTAATCTAATTCTAGACAAGGAACATGTATATGAATCTTGGGAATTTTGGCTGGTTCAGTGAACTAATCAGTAGAACTGAATGCTTTGCCTTCCACCTGCAGGTTCCACCATAGTAATGTGAAGCTGGGTCTTTTTTTATTCTGTGGAGATTCTTCAGTATTTTTCTACAATTTTTTATGAGTTAGGAGCTTCCTGTGATCCTAAAACAATGTTGGTAGAGAGGAGGAGTTAGAGTAATTTAGAGTAAATTATAGCCAGTGAAGGGTAGGTGTATCCTATCAAGCTAGGTGCATCTCATCCAGTGTGTCTCAGGTGAAGTGTATTTGCAAATGTCGTAGGCTTCAGCCACTGGGAAAGGTGCTGCAGTTTGTCACTGAACAGGCTGATAAGTTAAGAACCCTGAACCATTCTCCAGAAGTGAAAAATGTGGTCCCTTATAAGATATAATTGGAAAGCAGATTTATCAAAGAAATGTACTTCTGTTGAATGCCTGTAAGTCCAGGTTTGCTGTAGGAAGTGAGAGAAATACATATTGGTTACATAAGATGCCCTTGCAGTCATGATTTCATCACTGAAGGGACTATCCCATAAAGATTACTTCTGTGTGTCCAGTAGGTCTTGGAAAAATTTTAGTTCACTGATACCTCTTCTTTAGCTCCATAACCTGTGTTTTCCTTTGGCAATGGTGCGTATTTGAGAGAACTCGATGGTGGAGGTTCTGGGATAAGAAATGCTGTAGCTGCATCAACATGTGCTGTACCTATTTCTACTAATCTTACCTCCTAGTAGGAGTTGTCGTGCCGCTGGATTGAAACTAATACCTGTGTGGTGTTCTGTGCTCTCAGGGCTTGCTTAGACCCTGTTCCATGAGGCTGTGTATTCCCTCCCTGCAGGGACTTTTCTATTCAGTTTCATGTGGAAGGGACTCAGTTGTTACAATGACAAGTATCATTGCAAAATCATCAGACAGACAATTTAGCTGGAACAGGCAACAAAACCCTCCAGTTATAGATATTTTGGTAGTATAAATGGTTTTCTGTTAATAGCTGTATTGAAGCTTAAGCAATCAAAAGCTGAATAGCAATCATGTTTTACCTTCTGAATGAGGATCTGATCTCATACCTCCTTTTCAAGTTTAAATATATATTTTACGTGTAAATATTGAATAAACTATTAGCAGTGTTAATAGTGAGGAATTGCAGAAGAAAAATATCTATCTGATAGGTAGAATATTCAGATTTTTCTTTGTCTCTTATTGTTTTCTCTCTTTTTCCTTTTTTTTTTTTTTTCTCCTATCTAATCAGTGTGATGGAATTCAGCTAGACTTAATCAATATATCTCTGGAAGGAATTGCCATTCTGAACATCCCAAGCATGCATGGTGGATCGAATCTTTGGGGAGAGACAAAGAAAAGACGTAGCCACCGTCGGACAGAAAAGAAGAGGTCCGATAAAAGAACCACTGTTACAGATGCCAAGGAATTGAAGTTTGCATGCCAAGGTAAGCTTACAGATTGATACAGGCTATCTAGCTCAATACAGTCAACTCAGCTGTATAATTGACCTTGTATTGCCTCTTGTCAAGAAAAAGGATAGGCAGTTCTTAGATATTTCCTTTCTTGTGTGTTTAGCTTTTCTGATGGGAAGCACTGGCACGAAGGCATAAACAAAGATGTGCTAACAATTGCAGTCTATATACTTGTAAACGTAACTCATCTAGATGTTATCTGTTAAGCAGACTAAACACACCACGTGGCAGTGTTTGCTACTATGACATTCAGTCTAGAAGTACCTGGAGATTTTGGAGTTGGAAAATGCTTCCTTAATGTCAGTGCATAAAACTTGGGGATAATCATGCCCTGTTTCTAGCAAGCTTTGGCTAGAGGCAATGGGAAATTACTTCAGAGTAACAAGTACAAGCTGCCTATACATTTTATGTTACTATACTGTGATGCTGTATGCAATCCTTGAATACACAAGCTGAAGTTGGCTTGCACAGGCAAGGCTCATATAATTTCCTGGTGATTACTCTTGACAAAGCCTATAATAAATAGTAATTTCTGTTCTACTTTGAGAATCTGGATACTATTGTAACACATCTCTGCATATCACAAGTTCTAGTGATTGTAAACCATCACTCTCTTCACACCAAAGGGATGAACAGACCAGACTTTGAAAATGTTTGGGGGGATTTGTTTGTTTGCTTGGTTTTTTCTCTTTTTATTCTACAGAAAATAATTTTTTTTTGCTTCAGAGTATCTTCCTGCTTCTCCTCCTTATTCAGACTGAATACAGATCAGGACTTTAACTGTCTTATACTATTGTGATCCTTTTACTAATATTAATATCTTATTTTTACTTTTCATCAGCAGTAATTTTTAAGTCACTAGTTATATTCATTAATATGTGTTGTAGTTTTAAATCAGCTAAATTATCTGGATTACAAAAGTTTAGGAATAAAGTATTTTTTTATGGCTTTGAGGCTGCAACTAGGACTCCATTTCTGTAAGTTTGAGCAATTTGGTACATGTTCTCAGTACCTCAATGTGACTGACCAGTACAGTCTGTTAGCTGAAGTCTTGTCAGATGCTAAGCTTCTGCGAGCACTACAATGTCTGTATTATATCCTGATGTTCAAGAGTTGGATGCAGTCTGTTGGGTAAAGGGATCACCAAAACTTTTCCTTTTGTTTTGCTTCTGAGCATGGGGAGACAGGACATTTATCCTTTTGATGGTAGTGAAACAGACGTTATCACTTCTTTAAGTATTGAAGTTATGTACTTCTTTGATACATATGTAACAGTGATTTCAATCTACTGACTATATTTGGTGTATTAAAAGGGCATTGCTACACTCCATTTTCATTTTCCTGGACAGGATAAAATAAAATTATAATAAAAATATTAAAGACTGAATGGTAGTTCCTACATTATCTGTTGAAGTGTTCATAAAGCAGACATTAAGCACCTTAATTTAGAAAAGCTACTCTCATGACTTTGTTTCTAATCACTTTATATGCACCGTGGATGAAAAGTAGCTTCATCCAAAAGGCAATTTTAAGGCAGAGATTGACTTCTCAATATCATAAACTAGAGCACCTCTCTCATCACTGAGTATATTGATAGTATTATTATTTGCATCTACAGTAACATTTTAGTGCCAAACAGGAGGATGCTTTTTGGGTCTCAGAGTCATCCATATTTACTGTGTTTCAGTTTGCAACACTGAACAGTCTTGAGCATGCAAACTGGATTCCTTTTAAATGGAGGTAGGAAGAGGGTGTGTACATACTCTCACTGCAAGTGGGTGTTCAGTCCATGGAATCAGGTTAAAACAACTCAAAGTAAAACTCCAAAATGAAGGTGGTGAGAACATATGAGAACAAACTGATTTGCTCTATGGATCCACTCCTAGTTTATACTGCAAAGAACAGTCATTTAGCTAGCTAAGATAGATTCTCGGGCTGAGTGTGCTTCTTCACCTCAGAATTCAAGATTATTGCTGAATAATGGAATTCAACCAGTTTTATGGCTAGACTTCTCAAATAATTTTGATAAATCTGAATCTACTCACTGTGGAAATAACTGCCTGTCAGTTCTAAAGTGTTATGAGTTCTTCACCGACTGAGTGTTTTCTTAGGCACATTGTACTTTTGGCACATTATACTTGCTAGCTGGAAGAAAACATTTTACATACTATTAATGCCTGGTGCAGAAATAGGTATTGCTGTATTGAGAACCATGATAAATATATACCTGCCTATTGACTTCTGCTTGTTTATTAACTTTTTCTGAATAAATATCCATCTAGTTCATGTTATATTTAAATAAAGTATCTAATCACTTGACAAATAAACACTGCACTTTCTAGAAGACAGTAATCAAACACCATGTTTTCCTATACATATATGTATATATGTATATATGTATATACACGTCAGGTCTTGGTGTTGGATTTTGTGTTGAGTTGTTGGGTTTTTTTAAATCTGACCATTTTATATGGGACTTCTTCCTGTCATGCACATTTAATTTTAGACTTTTTAAATTGCGGTGCAGCTGTGGGTTTTTTTTTTTTAACTGTGTATCAGTCTGTATTCTTGTCTCTATTTTTACGGTTTTGTAAGTTGACCATAAATACCTGAATTGAAGCTTAGTACTCCGAGTCCATAAATGGGGTACTTACACAAACTAGTGGAAGCTGTGTCCTCCCTCTGGGTAGTTCGCTGCCCCTGAGCATATTGCACTGCTCCTCTTAGAAGAGCCCCGGGAGGACTTTGCAAACTTCCAAAAAAAGCTCCATGAGGTCCTGCTGCTCTCCTCCTCCTCTTATATCTATCACCTAACAAGCCATATACATGGCATGTTCATCACTGTAGGAAAAAGAGTCAAATTTCTGCCAAACCATTTTCCTTTCTTGCGTATCTGTACAATGCAGGGAAGGTATATTCCTCTGAGCCTACTCCCCTCTTTTTTTGTTTGTTTTTTTTTTCCTGTTTACCGTTTCCACATCTTGATGCAAAAAGGCTTGCATTTGCTTTGCCCTTCCCATTATCCACCTCTTCATACTCAATAGCCAGACCACAATTTGCACTTTAAGTAATCAAATGGACATCTTCTTGGAAAACAATCTGATTATGTGCAAGTAGTCTGAAAAAAAAAAATATTTAAATGTAGCAATTTAAAATGTGTACTATTTAAAAACATGCCCTGCTTATCTCATTAGGGGTTTGTGCATGTATGCTAAAGAGCAACATGAGGCACTCATGGCATATAGGTGTGTGTGTCTGTATGTATTGTATTTCTATTTAACTAGTAACTGGCTTTAATATTTTCATATAAAACATGTATGAAAATATATTTGATTATCTTATAACTAATTGGAAAAAAAACCCTACATATTTACCTGTACTGAATTAAATATTATCATAATCTTTGTTAATGGAAAAAAATACTACAGTTTTCATTCAGCTTCTGTGCAGAAGTAGAGAGGGTATTTCATCAAGTGTTATTAGGGTAAAAATCAGATGGGTTTTTTATAATTTATTTAATTTTAATTTCTAATTTATCAGTACAAATTTCTTTTGTACGAGGTCAATGCATTTGGAAAAACTATAACTACAGATGTATGTGACAATCTGTGAACATAGATGACTTAATTAGTATTTTGACTTTATGAATCTGGCACTTCCAATATTTCCATTTGTTGTTTTGTTTAAAATCTTCTAGTATGTACATAGCTATGATATACCTATCCACAACCCATTTACAGGTTTTAGATGTAACTGTGAATTATCCTTGAACATTATTTGGGTAGGACTTTTGTTTGGCTATAAAAAGATATTGATAAATGCCAAAAATCAGTGCTTTAAAAAGATGAACATACTGCATAGAAACTAAACTATGAGTTGAGAAACATAAATGCAAATAACTGAGCTACTTGTTCGGAAATTGCATCCAAAACATAAGTTGAATCATGACAACATATCTTACATGAAATATGTATTCCACTTATGTTGTGTTAAACAGTTTTCGTCCTCAAAGAGATACTAAATAAAATTTTCAAACCTTTTGTGACAAAAAAGAAGTAATATTATCAAAATCTCTCTATTAAACTTTTTGCTAAATGAAGTAGGGTTCCTTTAGGGTGGATGCTGTTACACTTTGATTCGCTTTCATTGCTGAAGTTCAGTTAGAGCCTTGTCCTGAAATGGAATCTCTTTTAAGGTCTTTAAGACTTTATTGCAAAGGTATACGTAACTTGTTTTTGCACAAGTAGTTCCACTCGCCTCAATGGACTCGTTCCTGAAGACAATATCTATCACTATTAATGGGTGAAACCTTTAGACGATAAATATTTCAGTGCAATACCTTCTTCATATTTATTTTGTACATCACCAGGCACACTGATACTTAACCAAGTACTTACCAGGTTCATCTGTGCGTCTTGTTAAGAGTTGCAGTGAGCTATCATTCTGTGATGTGCCCCTAGACTAGTTCAAGACAACGTGCATTCACGTCACAGCACCCAGACCTAAACCAATCTTACTAATATGATTCAATACCTCTGTGTGGAAATCTCTGTTAATAACTGCATTATGACTTTCTGAATGGAAATCTAGAAGTTTTGGAGGTAGAATAATGGTAGAATTTGGAGGCAGTTCACTGCAGTTAAAAGTAGTTAAAAAATATGCAGAGACTATGAAGGCCTCAAAACACTTCAAAATATCTATATATATATTAAGATAATACAAAATCCTCTTGTTATTAGCTGTCAAATTCCTCTCTACGGGACAAAAGAGAAACTTCCCTATAGCAAGGGGATTCCTGACATGTTCTCTAAACAACTTAAGACTTCGTGGGCTAGCAGGTTTATTTGATTTATGGAGGTCTTTCATAAACTACACTCTGGCCAGCTGACCTTTCCTTGTTGAAAAAGTTAGAAGCTCTCTTCTATATACAAAGTATATGTATTATAGATGTTAAATGTACACAGTGTATGTTCACTATTGGTAGACTTCAGGTTATTTTTGACATGGAACAAGGCATGCATAATCAACTCCCTATAACAATATTTTTATTAAATGCTATTGATAATGTCATGGCTAGATAAGGTAATAGCCCTTATTTGGTATCTTGTTTAGACAGCTTTCAACAACATAGACATTAACACGTTACCACAGATAAAAACAGCTAATACATCTGTTTCCTAGCTAGTCTATGTTAAGGCATTAAACTGTTAACATTAGTCCAAACATTAGAAAAAACTTTTCTAAATTTATTCAAACAATACTTTTTTTCCTGTCAAAGTGTATGCCATAGTTATTCTGAACATATTAAAGCATAAAATGAAGCTTAAAGCTAAAGGACACGTATTTCTGTGTAGAATTTTTTATTATGATTATGTGGGTGTGTTGTTTACAGTAAATGAAATCCTTCTGAAGACTGTTAAGGTTAGGGTGACATTAACTTCAACGTCTGAAAGTCAACTCTATAGCCAATAGATAGAGGCACCTCAACAAAAGTGTTTATCTTGCATTCAAATAAGCATCTAAGGTAGGAAGAATAAAATGCTCACTGGAGGTGTCTCCCTCTCAAGTTAATTGAAACTTCAGGAATAGGCAGGGGTAGACACCTCACTTCCTGCTGACTAGGTGGTGAGATGAATTTCTGTTTGTTCTGCATATGGTAACACTTCATGAAGTACTTGAACAGCCCTTGAAGCAGGAATGGGAATTGGGCATCCCTCTGCCAAATAAGACGAGCTGAACTGTGTTCTCTTCTATTGATCTGGTGCTGATGTGTTCCATGTCTTTCATGAGCTCTGTAATCACCAATCTACTGAGCAGAAAGGACTGTGGCAGAGGATCTGTCTTTCCAGTGTGTGCAAGCCCTGCTTGGAGTGTAGTTTCCAGTTGCTGGGGACTCGAGTAGGGGAACACCTGTTTCAGGTATTATAGTATAAGCAGGGTTGAGAAATAGGGTAGTATTCAGTGGTGTATTTTGCCCTATCTTCAGTTTGAACTTCATTATTTTGTCACCTTTTAAACATCTGAATGACACACTGAATATCCTGTTTCCTTTGTGTGCCTTTGGGTTGCAGCCCCCAGCCAGTTTACACTGGCCTCTTCTGTCTGCTGGACAGCAGTAGCTGGCCACTGTCTCAAGCAAGAGCTCAGCAGGCAGTGGGAGCTGCTGTCTCACTGGGGGCAGCTGAGTGGTGCAACCCATCAGTGTGTGAGGTGTTGATCTCTGGCTTTGCTGAGATTACAGATTCAACAAGGGTAAGGAAGCCTTGCTGATTTCTCCCAGTGGAAGGACCTGTGTAAGGCAGGATGCAACTGAGAAGTTCCTTCTACTGATATATATTAGTTCCCAGGTTTTTTTTGGTTCTTCTAGAAACTGTGGAACAGAACACTCCATAATGTGTAACTACCAATCAGCAGTATCTTACCTCTTTGGGGACAGTGATTTGGGGTGGGGGGAGGGTGGCTGAAAGGGACAAGAAGAGAAAAAAAAAGAAAAACAAAGGAGGTAAGACATAAACATCAGAGTTATCTCACATTAAAAAGTTTCTTCTTGGTAGAGAGGTAATTTTCCTAACTCAAAAGTTGGATTTAGGCTGACTGTCTGACGCAAAGGTTGGTATTCAAATGCCTTTGTCCCATATTAGCTACTGCAGATTGTGTAGCCTTCTTGGCACCTTATTTTTGCTGCATGCTCTTATTTACTGGAACGACATATTCAGATATGAAAAAGGGCTAAGTGGCACTTTGTTCTAACCATTTAGTTAAATTGTGCATTGCACCATTAGTTTGTAAGATCTGTGTTCAAATATTTACTTTACCAAGCTGGTAAAGATAGTACAGGTTTCATAATAGAATGTGGGCTGGAATGTCATGATTTGATTATGCTACTAAAAAGGCCTTTTCCTGTCTTCTCTTCCACCCCCACTACCCTCCAGCCCCCTATCCCCAGCAGTGAAGCTTTGGGGTGTGTTTATCTTTTTCTTTCTTTAAGAGATGCTGTGTTTAGCCCAAGCCTTACTCATACAAGTAGTTCCATCAGAGTGTAGGATGCAGTCCATAATTCATAACACAGTTTGAATCTTTTAGAAATACAAATACAATTCCTTTCACTTTGAAATACTGAGTTTATTTTTATTAGAAAGTAGTAGGACCTAGTAAAGTGGCTTGATAGTCTGATTTGATTTTATATTTATAAAGCATGTATATATGTTTCTGTGCAATATAGATCATAGCAGAAAAACAATTTCCTTTTATTTACAAGGCCGTTGAGATTGTCATTGTATTATACCTTTTGGTGCACAGAATGTTCATTTTCTTTCAAACGTTATTCATCGAAAGAGGATAATTACGGTGTATTTCACAGTCTGCCAGAAGGAAAATGTATCTTTGAAAAGTTTCATTTCCCTTAAGTTGCTCATTTTCTATAGGAAGACAGAGCTATTAAGTAACATACCCATGACAAAGATTGATTAAAATGGCATAAAGGAATATCTTATCTCTAAGTACAGGGATTTACATGTATAACTCCTATGACATTAAATGCAGTAGGTGAAATTAACTCTAGCTATTGTATAAAAAAAAGTCTCAGTAAATTGGTTTGTACAGAGAGGTGAGGGTGGGAGGTACAGCATGTTAAGTAGCAACAAGAAGTAGGAAGTTACTTATTGTTTCAGGGTACCCCTACAACATAGCATCCAAATTATCACACCAAGCTCTGTGCCGACAGCATTACTGCAGTATTCTGCTTGGGCTCACCTTGACTGCTAAATAGTGGAAAGATCACCTCATGAAGTGGCCAAGATTCCCGTAGCTACTTAGAGCAGCTCAGGCTCCTCTGCAGCGTTCAAGGTAAATTAAGGCTGGGTCTGGCTGACCTGGAAAAGGGATATGCCCTAATGTACACCTTGTGCAGGGCCTGTGGCACAGGTGTCTGCAGAAGGCCTATACGAGCTGTTCCACAGTGCTCCCAGTGCTTAACTTGGCTTTGCTGGGAACCCTTCATGAGTCATTCACCTCATTAACCCAGGTAAATGAGCACTTACCTGTGTGACAGCCATTAGTTAAAATGTAAATGACAAGGGATGCCAATGCAATAAGCAGACATTTTGATTCCCCCCCCCCCCACTAACTGCAGAATTAGTAGCAAATACCGGTTTTTGTTGCAGCAAAGCTGATCAGCTTACCAAGGCTTTTTTCATTTTATTTTTTTCCCTTTTTTTTTAATTTTTCCCTTGCCCCCCCCTTTTTTTTTTGTCCCCCATTTCTAGTACTGAAAGCAACAGTTTTGCTGCTATTTATCTGTGTGAAGTGTGAAGACTTCATTTTTGTTTGAAAATACACATTGCCGGATGTGAAGCTCTGTAATAACCATCTCAATTGTACATGGTAGGAGAAGTTAGTTTTCTTTTCCTGAACTGTTTCCTGGAGTCTTTCCTCCACATTGGTCTTTCTCTGACAGTACCTTTGCTACCATGTTTCAACTACCACGTCCAGCTTAGTGGCACAACAGCAGATATAGCGGATGAGTAGCTGTTATTTAAAATTTACCGTGCCATGCATCAAATACAGATATTTGTACAAGAGCATTAGCACAGGACATAACTCCTTCTGAGGGTAATTCCACTGTGGCTGGATTTATATGAATGAATAATAACGTACCATAGTTTAGGGCAGATTTTCACATCTTTTATATGTTGAAATGCAACTAGAAAAATTTAACAAGTCTCAGATTAAAATAATAATTAACAATAATAGTAATGTGTGTGTATTTTTAAAAATGCAGGTTTAATTGGCATTTTGGGGTTTGTAATCACATGCCTTTTTCTCAGTTTTACCAGCAACTCCATAGAAACAAGTGAATGAATTTTTTAAATTCCTCATTGGATATGTTTTCTATACTATGTATTGATTTAAGTACACATACATTTATTTTTTTTTCATTCTCATGTTTTTGTAGAGCTGGTTTGTTGTTTTTTTTCCTACTGCTATGTAGTGGCATGAGTAACAATTATTGCAGAAGTGAAATAGAACAAAAAGTAGCCCCATCTTAGTTATATAACCATATCCTATTATGGTACTTTGATACAGAGTTTTTCTTTAATTAACAAAGTAAAAACATCTGTTACTATCTCAACATAGGTTTTGAGTTTCAAATCGGTTTTAAAATTTGTGTTTCTCTGCTTCTGACTTTTTCAGATATAAATTATTTGTAAATGTTATTTTCTTCCAAAAGTTTACAAAAAGACAGCAATTAACCAACTACAACAGGTGTTTCCTTTCTCAGGGAAAGCAATACATATGATTATTGTAATTTAGGTTCCTATGTGAGTTAAGGAATTGGCCTGTTATTAGAAAACACTGCAAGCACTTGGAAAATGTATAAACTGAAGTAGAAAGGTTCGATGAATTTAAGACTGAGACATGGTTAACCCCTTCAGGCTCTCTTTACAAGTAAATGACTTGATACTTGTGTATATGGCTTAGATTTACAGTAACATTTTTTGATTCCAAACATATGTTTTTATATTTTGACCTTTGTACAAAAAGCTGCAATCACCATTTCACAATATTCGATTTGTGTAATGGCAGACAAGTATTCCATAGGAATACTGATAGCATATTACTCAGATTGTTTGCTCATTTAACCCTGCCCCAGGTGCCAGAAACTTTAGATTGAAGATACAGAAAATAAAATAGAATAGCCTAGCAGATGATTTTTGGCTGCTGTAACACATAATCATATTCTCTGACCCATTCTAGCTTTCTATTACTTGTTAATAGAAAATTTCAAGTTCCTTGAGTGTCTGAAAAAGGTGTCAGATTGACAGCAATTTAATTTTGAGTAACAACAGGAGAGACAGCTTCAGCACACAGTAATACTACTGATAAAAAAATATGTAAAATATTCTAAAAATGTTGGTGATGTGAAGAACCTGGTAAGACCTCAGGTTGTGTGTATATACATTTGCATTACTTACTAGAAGTAGAAGTAGAATTTACAAGAGAAAACTAGTGTTTGTGTATGAAACAGAGAGATGTGGAAAAAAGGAACATATAAAAAAGCAAAAGAGCCAGATTCAGTTTGTTATATTAAAAAAGTTGAATTTTTTCTGCTCGTGGTGGGTTTTTTCCTTCACTCTACTAAGACTTGTACTAACCAAAGCGGTCAAATATGTGTATCTATCAATACATATTAGAGTCCTGCATGTATTTTACTAGTGCCTAATTACTCTGCAAGGAGAGAGGGATTTGGGTGGGATTTTTTTTTTTCTACTTGCTGTTAAAATCAATTTAAAAATTGCTTTTTTTTTTCCTCTTTCTCCATTTGTTTTCTAGCACCTGTGGGCTGCTAGCAAATATGCTATTAGCAGAACACTGTGTAGTAAAAGCATGTATCCAACCACACCAACAAAAAGCACTGTTTGATAGTAGCATTATTTCAGTTGAACATTTACAGAAACCAAGTGTAAGTCTGGCAATTTTGTGCACTTGTGCTGACGACAGTAAAATTAAAGGAAAGGAGGTTTGGTCAAACCATGTCATCTCCGTGACCTGCTCTGTTTTTCACCTACTGCCTTTAAATCGTAGCCTCCCTCCTGACACTCTTAAGCATTGCCAGTAAACCACCAGGTTGTTTATAAGAGCACATTGTAAAGTAGTTTGTGTTGGAAAGTATGAGCTGCCCAACAAATTAATGGCATTGTGAGGTGCTGCCTGCTGGGGTGAAAATAAATTGTAAGAAAATATAGGGAGACAGGTAATGGGCACTAGCTATGCCGCACAACACTTCTCAAACTGCTGCTGAATGTGTGCCAATAGATATGGCAATAACTGTCAACAAGATTTACAATACTTTCACATTTACACAGTGAGAGTAGAAAGGTTGAAAGAGTTCTATAATTTTATTTAAAATTTAGCGCCAACTATTTCTGGACCTACTATTTCCAGGCAACAGGGTCACAAACACACTGCTTATCTTTCATATGTGTCAGTGGGAGGGTTTTTATTATCATCGGAAGTCCTTGAAATTTGACATAAGAAAAATAGCAGTAAAGCAGAGGTATATACTTAATTGTAAAATCCAAGTAGGTACATATTTTGCCATTTATTGTCTATGTTGTGATTTCTGATAACACTAAATCATGCTGCCTATGTATAGCCCGAGTGGGTGGTTCCTGCAGGCAACACATTTTCTGGCTGTGCTCGTTTCCCTGATATTGAGAAGGCATAGATTAAAGCCACTGTGTTTGCTTTGTTGTCTTCTTGGCACTGCATCCCATGCTGTAGAAATCTTCATGAGGCTAATTGAACAATTTTAAAGGTCCAGTGTGCAAGGCTCAGGAGTTGTCCCATCATCCTCCTTATCAGGATTCAGACACATCTTTCCACTTACAATAACCTTTAATATTTGTTAGCACTGCCAAAATAATAAAATTACAGTCTTGAGCTAATTTTTCTTTTTCTGGTTTGCACATCCTCAGTGGAACTTCTAAATACTTTCTATGTGTGTTATTTTATAATGAAAACTCTGGTTGCTAGTTAAGTAATTTCATCTCATTGGAAAGTCTTGCTTTTATTTTTCAGTGACTTCAGCTGCAAACCATAAAGAAGCCTTCTTTAAAATATGGACTAGAGAGCCATGGATTTACAATAGATTGCGTATCATATTTGTGTGCCTTTTTTTTTTTTTTTTTAGTTTCTTGTGGATCTAATATACTATTGAATTCAGGAAAATAAGTATTATCCTTTAAAAAAAAAAACAAACACTAATTTTAGAATCCAGTAAATAATCTGAGGCTGACCAAACCATTCCTTTTATTGCTTTATATTATATCAAGCGTATGAACAAATTGGCAGTTAGTGATTATTATTTATTTTTTCTGTGATAACACCCAAAGGTCTCAGACACTAGGAGCTTTATAAACACAGATCAAATGAACATTTCCTGCTTGAAGTATCAGAGACCCAAAGGATAATTTAGATTGGAAGGAACCTTAACAGGTCATTTAGACCAGCCCTCTCTGCTCAAAGCAGGTCTAATTGGACCGGATTGCTCAAGGGCTTGTCTAGAACTTGCACTATAAAATGTCTAAGAATTTATGATATAAAGTTCATTTGCTAAAATCTAAGGGTTTGGTTGTTGAATGCAAGGTGAAGGAGTCCAATTTCAAACTGCATGTATGTGGCAGTCAGTATGTAATTTGTTTTATTTTCATCTTTCCCATTCATTCGATCATAACATTAGCTGACCAAATAGTCTTATCCTAGATGCTCCTACTTCCTTCTTAGAGGTGAGAGTTCTCTACTGGGGACTTGCCTTTTGGAAAAGGCCTCAGAATACCCACCCATGAGCAAAATCAGTACTGTCATGTGAGACCACAGAGGAAGTGTCACCTCTACTGGAACTGATCCTCTCATTACTTTTTCTGATCAATGTTCCCTGCCTTTTCATTTCATCTAAAGTTTGTAAACAACCCTTTTTGGCTGCTTCAGGTGGAGTCCCAGTATGTTCATCAGTTCCTTACAGACCTGGTTAGCCCATTGATGGTCAACATGGAGGCATATATTGAATAGTAAGTTTGTGTTTAAAACCATTTAGAACCAATTGAATTTAGGTGAGTTCTTAAACCCATAGTATCTTCTAGAAAGCCTCCCTTCCATTTATCTGGACTCTATATAGAGTTGAGAATATAATTTTTCCCTTCTAAAGTGTTTAATTTCTGCTTATTGACCTTCTACTTTGTGTTTCTTTTGATTTCAGTTCTATTTTATTGTGAGAAAGTGGTTGAAAGCTTAGGACCTCTGGATCCCAAAAAGCTTGCAGACCTGTAAAAATAATGGTGAAAAGCTTCCTGCAGTGCAAATGGCATCATATTTATATTACCTTCTACAGACAGTCAAAGGTTTCTCATATCTTGCCATTTTCTCTAGGCTGTGTGGAAACAAATTATTCACAATCCAAATTTTTTAATTTATTCAGTTAAAAATTCAAAAGTCACAGAGTGTTCTGAGCTGGAAGGGATCATCAAGTCCAACTCTGAAGTGAATGGCCTCTACAGGGATCAGACCCATGACCTTGGCATTATTAGCACCATACTCTAACCAACTGAGCTAGTATCAGTTATTCTTTGCCACTTTGTGAATGTTTAGAACCATTACCAAAGAACTGATAAAATGGATGATTAAGTCTTTAGAGCACGAAAAAGTTATGTTAGAAAGAAACAATCAGCAATTTTCGTTATAACGTCGGAAATAATAATGTAGACACTTTGAGAATTACTGAGTAAGACGTAATCAGAAGACATTTAAAACATCAGAAAGTAATTGCTGTATAATTAATTGAAGCAATGGAGTTGAATAATCTAGCTCTGTCTGAGACAATTTATTAAACTACCATTTTCTACAGGTAAAAATCTGTATGGTTAGTCCCATATATACTGATAATATTTTTCATCTATAAAATTGCAACTCAATTATCGAAGTATATAGAGATAGTTATTTAAGTATCAATTAATGTGGAGATAAAAAATGTTTATTTTTAATATTTTCAGCCTATTGGTCCTTTTTGATAGTGAGACACAAAGACTTAGCTCAAATATCACTTTAATGAGGTCACTGTTTGTTTACATATGTGTCCAGGTTGGCAAAACTTTGTCTGATGCGTACCTAAGCTCTAGCTGGGTGTAAGACAGCATACTACTAAATTTCTTTGCAGCAACTTGTATTTTAAAGAGTCAACCCAATATTAACATAAAAACCAAAGGAAAAATTTCTACATTATAGACATCTACTTGAGGGAGGAAATCATGATATGTACCTGCAATATATATTTTTTCAGTTTCCAGTGTATGAATTTTGTGCTTATATGGTATCAAAGGAATTGTTTGAATACAAGGAATTAAGAGGTCACTTTGATCAAACCTCTGTGAAATAATTTCTCCTTCTCGAAGGAAAGAACACTGAACATCAAATCTAACATTGCTTGGTATGATAATAATTTTAAAACATATGTATTTATAATGATTGAAATTAAAATAATCTGCTAATTACTATGTTGAGTGGTGACCCCTGCTAAAGCATTTCATTATACTGCTACAGTATTGTCTGAGTTGTGATTCCTGTATATATGAAAAAGTCAGTTTAATAAAGACAAACAAACCAAAATGATTGCAGTGCAGCATTATGAAAATCCCATATATTTTATCCCAGCTAGAAAAACTGCTGTTATATTTCTTATATTTTATTCCCTTCATAGAGAATGCAGATGAATGACTGACAAGGCTTTCCTACCTGGGCATCTCTCTTTGGCCGCACTAAAACTCCATGTGAAGGAGTCTAAAGCAGCTTTTATTGACCCTCTGCTCTGAGCTGCTGAGGCTGGTTGCCAAGATCAGTGTAATAAACAGAATGTTGCTGGTCTTTCTTTCTTCAGACATGTTCTTACTACCTCTATTTTAAATATGAGCATTTGACATCATGTACATAACTGCATTGGTCCAGTAATTTTTTTTTATTACTTCCTACTCACAGGTCCACCTTTACGAAGTACTGTCTGCTTTGCTAAATTATTTTAATGTGTTGTATCTTGTATTCTATGTTGAGTTACAAAGTAGTCACACATCAGAAAATTCATGGCAATTTGTTGGCAGTACCAGAAAAGACACAGATTAGAAGGGTTTTAACCGTGTTTATCCAGGTCAGGTTTAATTTACTTTTTTATAAGCAAAGTTTTGTGGGTGAGATGGCAATTTTTTGTTTGAATGATTAGATTTGACTCAGACAGAGTCAAGGGATATGATTAGTATAAAACTAGTACTATATTTATGGATTCTTTTTTGTCTTTCTCTAGATCACATTTCTGAGTATGAATCTTATTTTTATTCTTGAAAAAATAGAAAAAAAGATATTTTATAAAACTGATGGGGGGGAAAAGTATTCTTAATGGCATATTATCTTTCTAAACATCATCCAAAATGCTGTTAGGACTGCCTATGCCAAACTGGCAATATGTCTGTTTAGTTCCTTAGAGTTCAGAAGGTAATGCTTTACAAGCTAACTAGAATATTTTATAAAATCTATTTTGAATAACTTGAAAAATGTGTGGAATACTATGTCTTGTCAAAATCTGAAAAAAATCCCTAAATTGTCAGACATTTCTTGAGGGTAATATCAAGGCTTTGGGTGGCTTTGAGATGACAGGTAGTTAAAGAAAATTTCTCTTGGCAGTTGGCTTATGGAAAAAGATTTGTTCTACTGGGGAAATGAAAGGACTGTGTTAAAACAAAAGCTAATAGGAGAGAAGATGGCCTTTTAGCTTTAAAAGTGAAGGAACTACTTGCAAGAACTTGAAAGAGAGAGTGACATTGTGACCAGTGAATTCAAAAAATCGCTAGATTCCTTTCATTGTACATGCATTAAATATCTTTTGGTCTAGGCCACATGTTTGATTTTCTTTTTTTTTTTTTTTTAAGGGATTTGGGGGTCTTCTTAACATATGTTCCATCATTATAGGAATCTAACAGACCTATGAAGTTTATGACAAGTCTTGCCAATGTGAGCTGCTAGATAATTGACAAAATGTTGCTAGATAATTGAAAAAGAAAAATCCATTTAACTAACATATATTACTTGTAGAGCATGGTAGATGACACTGTTACATATCTGGCAACAAAAGGTGGCAGAGCATGTTAAGTGGCATAGCTGGGTTATTTTGGCAGGAATATGAAGTCAGATGAGTGTGTATTTCTGCTCCTTAATAGAAAATGGTTCCTACCGTATGTTAAGATCCCAAAAAAGGCATTACATACCACTAAGACGTTGTTGTGATGTGTTTGCACGATGATAGTTCTGCTGCAGGATTTATGCTCTAAAGTATGTGTGTTTACAGTGGCTCTGTTTCCAGTGTAATCTTGAAGGCTGCCCTAATCTGAAAAGTTAATTAAACCAGTAAACAAAGTAGATCTCTTAATTCAGTGTTATGAAGCATATGTGTGTTTGTTGTGCATCAGTTGAAAATTTCCCAAGTATTTAGTAAACACCTGTGCAATCAAAGGATACTTACTAATGAGTATAGTAGCCTACCCTCATGTGTGTAACAACTTTTAAATGTAAACATTGGTTCCCAGTAGTCTCTATTAATGCAGTCTTCTTAGTAATGTAGATTTTGTGCATTAAACCAACTGCATCTAGAGATCACCCAACTTCATCTGTCAATGGCTACTTTCTTTCCTCTTTGACTTCCCTGACCTCCCGCAGCAGCTGTTAGTACAGTGATTATCATCTAGTGGAGAATGCTGCTGTAAAACAAGCTTGCATTTTCAAAATAGGCATGTTAATTTAGTGTATGGAGAGAAGGTCGAGAAAAAGAAGTTATTTTAAAGCAATTGTTTACTTTATTATGGTATTTACATATCCCCATTTCACCCACCCATAATAAAATACTTTCTAATTGGCACGAGTTCAACCTGCTCAGAATTGGTACATGAACACAGAACTGCATAGCTAACAGTTTCATTCAGAGGACCACACACAGTTGTTGCACATGTGAGAGAAGCAAGCTGACAGATGTCCACATCCCCTGGCTCTAAGAATAATAACAACCCTCCAACCTAACAGACTGCAAGCAGGAAAGGCTCTCTGAGCACTGTCACCTCTTCCCCCCACAGAGAACCAAGTACATTCCTGCAACTTTTTATGTGATTTTTCCCTAGTCCAGAGATAGAAGCTGCTTATCTGAGTGGCTTATAATAAAAATCCCCTTCGGAGAGGAGATTAATTTGTGTTTCTTTGTCATACAAAAATAGTGTCACTTTTCTCTAAAATAATAAAACCTTGAAGTCATCTCAGTCTCCTTTAGGCAAGAATAAAAAGTAGGTATTCTTCCACACCACAAGGAAGACTGATGTGATAGTTCAGTAGTCATCTGGAATTAGTAGGCAGAGTACTTGTTGGCCCTTCACCCTGCTTCACAGAAGATCTGATTTATTTTGCTCCATATGTAGTCTGCACCAAGATCTCGAGGTCTTTTTGAAAGCTTGGATTTCAGTAAGAAGGCTCTAATTTTTGGTTCTTCTGGTTGCAGAAAATTACCTGACTGAAACATAAAGACTCAAAAATTAGAAGGAAAAAAATAAAGAATTATATTTCTTTTGAGAAAAAAAAGATCTCCTGGCTATGGGATATTACTCCTAAGTTATAACTGCCTGAGACTAATGGCACTATCAATTTTTGCCTCCCATTTTAAGGAAAAATAGCAAAAGCAGAATTCAGGTATTTGTAAGAGAATCAATACATTATTTATTACTAAAATTTCCTGAACTCAAAAGTTAAAAGTACTGTGGTAATTGAAAGTTAAGAACATCTAAAAACTGTGTGCTTTCACCTGAGGTGTTCCTTCAATTTTTCCTTGACATGCTGAGTAGATTTTGAAATCTGCGTCACTGCATGAGATACTCAGAAAGAAATGTTTGTATAGGAAGAGTCATGGTCTTTTAATTACAGACTCTGTTTACGCTAATATCAGAACCATCAGCAACTCCATCCATGCAGTGTCAGCAGTAATTAGCACCGAATATATAGGCCTCTACTCAGGAAGAATTGCTGAATGTATGATTTAACAGCACTTTAAGTGCTCCTACACTATCCCCCACAATAGCATTTTTAATATAAACTACAAGTGTCTAAAAAGGAGTTGCTGTTTAAGTCTAGATCCTAGCTTACTCTGCGCTAACCTTCCCAAGAAAAGACCAGAGTTAGTGGAATACTGAAGGTGTGAGACATATGAACAGTCTAATGCAGCAGCAAATCTCATTTGACAGGAAAATTTTTGTCCCAGCACTTTTGGTCAAGGTGCTGATATAAGAGTGCTTCGGTGGACTCATTTCTGACTTGCAGTGCAGCTTCAGTTACTGTAATGGAGGTTTAAATCCTTTATTTTGAAGAAAATTGCAAGTTTAGTGTCACAAGTTACTTGGACTAATTTGGTTACACAGATTTATACCAGCCTGTTCTTCAAAAGTGGGTGTTTCCCCTTCAGTGCTAAATACATCTCTGCAGCATTTGTTTAAGTGGTCCTTGGTATTCAAATCTGAGTTTCTTCTTAAATCAAAATCCTCCATCTTCTTAGTAGCATGCAGAACATAGTCCTAAAACCACAAGAAGTGTAAAATCATTTTTATTTTATTTTTAAATATCGGAGCCTTTATGCATTCTGAAATGAACCCCTGCCTTCAGCTGGAGGTTTCTCCTCTTCCCTCAGTCAGGGGGTTCTGGGTGCAGAAAGCTCACTGAAATATGGGTGAAAATTGTAAATAATTAAAAAAAATACCATACATTCTAAAATCTCCTGCTCCTTGCTGAATTTGTTTTGGCATGCAGAGGCACTAATGCACCTGTGGAGAGAATGTTCTCTGTAATGGATGACATCTGGTTTGAAGACGAAAGTGGAATGTCAGTAGACATAGTTAAGGGAATGACAGTGGTAAGAGCCAATCTTGCTGGTAACTGCAAAAAGGTCTCTGAACAACTGTTTGAAACACAAACAGCTTCCTCAGAAAACTCTGCATATATGTCTAAAATATCTGCAAACTGCTTACAGATATGTAAAAAAAAAAAACCAAAAAAAACCCAAACCTTTTTTTGTTAGAAAGATCTGCCTTAAGTTTCTAAGATATTTTAGAAGCAGTCTTGAAACAAACTTTCATTTCCAGTAGTGTCTAGAACAACAGCACATCTGTTCATACAGGCAAAATTCTGCAGTCTGTATCATTTCTCATTTAGACAAAAGTAAGGATAAACCTTCTTGAGATTTTTTGATAATTTTTGAAAATCTTTTTGTTCTATGTTAAATTTAGCTACAGTAAGTCTAAAGTTGTTCAGCCTTATGTGGCCTTAATTTCTGTTGGATTATTGACTGCATGTATGATTAAATACACACATAGTCCACTTAAAATTAGCTTGTAGATGAGCTTTGAAAGTCTTGATTAAAATTTGTTTAGTAATTTGACCGAAAATTAAAATGTGAAGCCAGGTTAATGCTTAACTCTTACAAAAATTCTTTAATTTCCTAGCTGGGAATTTCTCAGAAATCATTCCATATTTGTACAGATACTGATGTTTGAAGACAGGACGTGATCTGTGTATGTGTACTTAAATGTGTAGGAATCAAATTATTATTTATTTCTGCTTCTAAAGATCCTACCTAAAAGGAACAGCTCCTAATTTGCACTCCTTTTTACTGCATGCCTTATTGTTACAATTAAATCTAAAAACCATATGCTTCCATTCATTTTTATATTGAATGCCATGTAGTTCTTTTAGAAAGCAAGTAGAAAATACTTAGACTATTTTGTTATATGTGATTGACAGTTCTTTCCTACCACCTGCCTTCAAGAGCAAGCAAAGATCTCTTCCTAATTACACTTCAAATTCTGTGTAAGACCTAGGTAGGAAAGACTTAAAAAAAAAGTAATAGTGGAAACTGAAGAAGACAAGTAGACCTTTTTAACTGTACAGTCTAGGTCTTGCAAACCTTGGCACAGAAAATCAGTTCTCATGTTCATCACACCTTTCAACAGTAGCTGCACCATGTCTGCCCAACCAGAGCATGGTTCCTCTTGTGCTCCTGAGGTAGGTGTTTGAAGTAGATCAGATGTATCAGATTATAGTCACGTCTGTTTTTCAGAATATTCAGTCATGAATAACTGGAATCAATTATCTACAAGAATATTGCCCTCAGAAATATTTGCTAACCTATAGTTGATGCAAAAGATGTCTCAATAGCCCACTCACCAGTGCAGCTATGATAGGACAAAGGGGGCACAAGATAAACCTGAAGGACTTTGCTGCGGTAATCCTTCTTCCTACTGTCCGCCAGTTTCCTTAATGTGTCAATATTTCGTTTACATTTGTGTGACCATGCTCTGAAGGGGATGCTAATAAAGCCTCCAGATGCTAAAATCATTCTGAGTTACTTCTGTGAGTGGGAGTCAATATGACTCAAACCAGGTGAGAGACTTGGTTGAATGAGTCCATGACAGATGCTGATTTTCCAGCAGCTGTCCCAGAAATTCCTGCCCTCATAGGTGTTTGTATGCACCCCTACACTAAAGACAGGCCATAAGGAGGAGGTGAGGACCAAAGCAACTGTAGCTGGGGTAGCCAGACCGATTAGAACAGCAGCTCACACCTTCACTGTACAGTGGATCAATATGCTGCGGAGCTCCTTGGTAATGACTAAGAGTTTTTGATGGCTGTGTTTTTAAAGATATGTTCCTCCTGCAGAGTAAGATCAAGAGATTCTCTTCTGTCTCCAAAAGCAGCAAATCTCTGTGATCCTTTGTAAAGATTTTTCTTTTTTAACAGAAAATGGTAAGCATGGCCAAGGTATATATATTTAAAGTCACTGTGGTTTTTGTTCCTACAGCTGTGTATATATAGATGTAGCAATGCTAATATGATTTAGAAAAAGAAATGTACTTTAGGACCAACTGTGATAATGAGAAAAGTATTATGTGAAGGTGGAAGTGAACATGAGTTTCTTCCTCTCTTATCTACAGGAGTGTCAGTATATAATTTGTGTGACCTAGCATGTGAAATATTTGAAAATATAAGACCCAATATACCTGTGAAACATTCAGCATTCCAAAGGAGTTCAGAGTAGAAATAGCATTACATAAATGACTATTTTTTCAGTGGAGGTATGTTTTTTAATATCAATACTAGCAGACAGATAAAATATTTGCAAGTTTATTTGTCTACATGTGGAAGGCTATACTCACTTATTCAAGTAGGCTAAGAGCCCTCAATTGTTTGGACTAGGGGAGACTAAGAAGATGTATTTGAGTTCTAGCAAATTGAATCATTCAACAGCGTTTATTATTTTGTCCCCTTATTAAGTGCAAAAAGCATAAAGCATAGTAAGCAGCCACAGATCATAAATTAAATTATTTATGCTATTCATAACCTTTTTAGTAACAGGCAGATTTCCAACACAGTGATTTACAGGTGTTCTTCAAGAAACCTAATCAAAGTATCTCTTGTTTTGAATAAGCCTCTGTACAAACAAACAATGAATGGGCTGTTTTGTTTAGTTTGCCTACTTTTTTTTTTGAGTCACAGGAAACTTAGATGCCGGGTATATAAATATACATCTTTGGTTTTAAGGAAAAAAATATTTTAAGGATCAGAAGCTTCCAGCCCCTTAACAACCAATTTGTGATATTAATGGTCAAATTTCAGAGTATTAATGAGGCTTCTAATATCACTCAGGAAATTATATATTATTAGTGGGCCTGAATCTAAACCAGTGAAATACTCCCGAGCTTTGAAAGCATTCACATTCTGACCTGAACAGGAGAGAAACACTTGTGTCACCATGCGAACAGTCCAGCTAAGTCACTTATGTACAGGCCAGCCTGCACATGCAGCCCAGTATTTCAGGTATGCCCCAAAGTAAACTCTTTCCACATTTGGCCTCTGCTGACAAAGCGAAGCTGGTAACTTTCCAGATGTCAGACCACTGCGTCTGTGAGGAAGGACAAGTGGAAAGGGCTCTTTCTGTGCAAAACGTATACTTGAAAACCACCCAAACTGAACAGGTAACTGAAACAGTATTGTGTGATTAGTTATGGAAGATATTCATATAACAAAATGAAAAACTATGTTTTCCTGAAGCCACTGTGAATGGACTTGTGTGTCAAAAAATTTGATTTGTGAGTTTCTCCTTTATTTTCTATCAAGGGCTACAGCCCATTCTCATTTTCATGACAGCATCTCATTTTTATTAGTTTACAGAGACTCCAATGCATAAAATCCCCAAGAGTGATAGCAGGCTTGAGTTTAGTAGTAGTTACAAAATATACTGGATATAACTATTTCCAGTAATTGAATACATTGCCTTTGTCTTTGGGTTCCACAAGAAGTCTTAAGAAAACTGTTTTCCTACAGGCTATACTTTACTTTCGCCAGTCTCTAAGCTGGTCATATAAAGTAGCTTTCTTTCACATCTTAACACTTTACAGTAAAAACAATGATGACTTTTGTCTGTTGTTGTTTAAATGATAGAGCCCCTAATTCTCAGTATATAAAGCTGTATTCCTTCTCCAGAATAAGATGAAACTGTTTGGGGAAAATGTGTTTGTTTGAATAGTGCACGGAAGAATGGAGAGTGAAAGACTCAATACAGATCCAAGTGTAACATGTAGTGCTCTCCTGGGGCTTTTGACTGAAGGTAAATATAGCATGATTATAAGAACTAGCAAAATTCAGGTTGCACTTTCACAGAATCAGTCGTGTTTCATGCTCTCAGATGAAAAACCGTTCTGCCACAAAGCACCGATCACTCTTCCCATTCAAAATAATTCATAAGACATTGATGGTTAATATTCCTCTTTAGTCTGTATTATGTACTGTACCTCCTTACCAGTCTGATATAACTAGATCAAGTTTAGCAACAACCAGAATGATTATCTATGTATACGAACAATCTGAATAACTGGCAGAATTCTAACCCTATTTCTTGTTTGATTTCTCTCACATGCATAACATTCAGTGATCTAGATCCAAACTATATTTTCCACCTGATTTAATATGATGGGCTATGCGATAGGTATTAGCAGGGAGGACAGAATGTGTAGAAGATAAATGTCAGGAAATTTAGAAGACAAGCCCTCCTCCCCCATAAGGCTTGATTTTTTTATACATTCTTCAACAATTTTGACAGATTCTCTCCTAGTTTTTGCATCCCTAGTAGTCTTCCATATTGGTAAACAAGGTATTTTAAGAAAGCTGTGTGGTTTGGTTGTGTATCAGGAAGAAACTAGCTTTAGTAGCAGTTTGGCTTTTCCACTGTCTGTATTTCTGTATCAAACATGAGTAGTGAAGTTAATAGATAAAACATTTGGATAGAATATTTAGTATGTTTGAGTTTAGGTCAACATGTTGGTCACCTCACTTTGCCAGTGATACAGTGTGGAGAAAAAGCTATAGAGATCTACTATGTGAAAGGGATGTGAGTTTTGCTGGTAGATTTTATGCCCACTGAAGAAAGCTAAAGTCTTCAAAATCCCAAATTTCAGGTTCTTGATGTTTTGGTTGGCTGGCTGGTTGTTGTTGTTGGGGTTTTTTTTTGTTTGGTTGGTTTTTGTTGTTGTTTTTAACACTAGCTTCTGCTTTGTCTTATGCAGAAAATCTGAAAGTTTTGAAGATCAATCCGTACCTGTGGGCATCTGAAGGAGAATACACCCAGTTTTATATGAGATATGGTGGGCTCCATTATGTGGAAATTACTTAAAACATTAATTATTTTAGTTAAGAAGATCAAGAATTTTCAGTTTACACATTGTTCGATGAGAAATGCTTTCATTAGGTTGACTAGACCAGGATTACCAGTGAGAAGGACTATGAAAAAGAGTCCAGTCTGCCCTTTAGAATTTTCTCTGTGAACAAGGTACACATTCAGGAAACACAAATACAGTCTTACCACCTGAGCAAGTGGCAAGAACAAGCATGTACTCCTGTTTGTATAGTACCTAGTATACCCCTGCCCTGGCTCTGAATAGCATTCTGTGGCCATGGAAATTCAGATGAGAAATAAGCACAGTTTATCTTCTTTCAAATCTTTGGTGTAAAGAATATTAAACTCTGTTCACCTGAGTGTAGAATTAGGAGGAGACTAAGCGTTATGCAAAACATTAGATTGCAGAAGTTTTTGGGGATGATTTCTAGGAACAAGTGACATTTCCACTGCCTAACTTAGGTACTGATGTTAAGCTGCTGTACACTGCTTATTGCCTCTTGCATGTAATTACTTTTTGGAAAAGGTGATCCTAGGAACACACATCTCCTCATTTAGATATTTCATTTAGGTGCCTAACTGTGGGAAGCCTGTTCATATCTACCCACAGTTCCCAGGTGGCTGTTCTGGTATATCACCATGGTTTGATATATAATGCTACCAAAAGTATAAAGGGATTGGAGCTGTGGACTAAATATGCAGACAGTCTTTCCTTAGTAGTTCTTACTTGGTCAGCTTTCTTTGGACAAAACTAATTTATTAAATTATTTTTAAATTCAGCAGCCTTCTACTGAAAAAGAGGATTCCTTTGTTCTAATAATGACACTGTGACAGCAAACTTTTCTCCCATCTAGTGAGATTCTTCCATACCTGCTAGTATTACTCTGCTTCATCAAAAAATAGATATTAAACAGTAAATCAGCAATGGAAAAAGGAAAAAATTGTATGAAAATATTAATGAAAGCTATTCACTGTATATTTTATAGGTGCAAAGTATGCCTTAATCACCCTGTTAGGTGCTAACATTTACTTTAACAACAATGAAGTGTTTCAATAATACCAGGATATTATATTGGTTGTGTTTCCACTAGGGAATTACTGAACTTAGCCAAGAAGGACTCCATACCCGCTTTTACATGAGCTGCAAGCTCACTGCTTTTTGTGGTGGATATGGTGTTAAGAGTAAGCAGGGATATTGTCAACTGAAGTCAACGTTTATGAGCCCCTACCACATGAGGACTTATAATACAGGCACTTCATTTAGGGAATGGGAAAACTCTATAACTGCTTTGAAATTTGTAATAGCTGAAAACATCAGCCTTGTACAGATTCCATGTTTCTGTTTGTCCTTTGACTGATCATTAGATTAGTTTAACTTTGAACCTACAAGCATAAAACAGTAGCTAAAAAGTAACATGTTGCACTTTTTCCGTAGTAAAATTATGATTAAAGGCTGTTCACCTGGGAAAATTCAAATCTTCCTCATAAATACAATGGCACTTCAAAGGGGAACTGATGATATAGTTTATGAATTTTAATTTCTATTTTAAAAGTCAGCAAGTGCACTTTCTATAAATGTAAACCATCTGTTGGCACCTTCTAAAGGACTAGAATTCAGTTCATCCAAGTATGAATTATTTATTTAGGATTTTTTCCCTAAGTAAACTCTATGTTTTCTTTTTTTCCTCTCTACCATAATAAACCATGATTCTATGTCATGTGAAGTTTCAAAATCAACACATTCATAATGGTGACATATACAATGTGAAATGTTTTGAATTAGTATTATGTCATAAAGGTAGTGGAGGGTAGTTTCTTTTTTTACTGTGGAAACGTATTTTGTAATGTGTCAACTTACACTGCTTTTAAAGGACATTTTTAGCTTCAAGTAGCATTAATTTCAGGTAAAGAGTAAGGCAATGATGGAGTTGCTATTGTAGTTCTATCACAATGCTTTGGAGAACTGTATTGCTTCTATCAGTCTCTACAAGCTTAATGTGAGCATATATCTGTGTAGATTTGATGATCAATTTAATAAGAGCTAAACTGTAGGAATACACTTCCGATATGCATTTATATTGAAACAGAGGGATGTTGATTTATTATGTTGATTATTCTTTATTTGGTAGGAATTCTTAGCAAAGCGCAGCTCTAGATCCTAAAGAAACTGTGGCTGGCACTTGATAGTTTTCATGACACTTCTATCTCACGTGGTTTGTTTATTTATTTATTTATTTATTTATTTCCTGGCAGCTGTTCTTGATGAGATATATTTGGAGACTAGGGAGAGGAAGCAGAAACAGATGATCTATCTTGTTGCACTTTGCTAATTAGAACAATTCCCAGTGACCTCCATCTGCATAGTTTCAATTTTGCCTTTGAATCATGAATCAACAAACATTTTTTTCTCTTTGATAGCCCACTGTTCTTTGTGAACAAATAGCATGTTAACCTTGTCTTTATTTTGTCTTTATTTTGTCTTTATTTTCTTTTCAAAAACAACCCTATTTGCAAGGAATTGACATTTATTGCAATGCTACCTGCAGAGATTTGTTTGGCAGAAACAATGACCACATCATGAAACTTAAACAGGTTTTGTCACAGCACAGTGGATTCTAACAGGCAGTGGTATAACTGCTTTTTAAAATTCACCCTTATTACATACCTTATTTCCCTTAGAGCTTTGGACCTGTCATTCAATGGCCTATCACATTCAGTCTCCAACCATTTCCTGTCTTTACTAAAGTTACTCTCTCAATTGTTATTATTTTGCTGTTCTTTTACTAGATTATTGTGAAGTATTTACTATCCATAAATGTTTCTTTCACTGCTGTTAATTGAAGTATTCAAAAGGAGGATGGGTTATGCTGGAAACAGAGATCAGTAAAAATTCCTTTTGGACGGAATTACGTGTTTCCTCATCACTGGCTTCCAAAATCTATGTGCCCCTTAGCAGTGGTTTCTTTGTAAATCTTGTTCTATTTAATACTAGGTGTTGACTTCTTATTTCTTTCCTGTTTTGTATCAGTATAAAAGTTGAACTGAGGTGTGATGGACAGTGACTTTTACTGATTGCATATTGTGGTGTGATGAGTTTCCTATGTCTGCAGACACCTTGTGTTTTCAGGATCACTAAGGGAAGGCTTGGGAAATGAGAACTCATAAGTATTTAAGCACTTTGAGACTCATACAGGGTCACCATCTGCAACTGCCCATTTCTCTCCATTTCTTGTAGTGAGGACCTGGAGTGACAAACTGACTTCAGGCATTAAGTGCCTAAATGCAACTGAAATGAAGGTGTACTTTCTCCTCCCCACCTGCCCCCTCTCCATCCCTTACCTGGACAGGTTTTGTTTCCTGAAATATTATATATATGTTGTTTTAAATAATTATTCAGAGCTGTTCATTCTCTAAGTTCTTCAAGTACTTTAAAAAAAAATTTTTTTTTCCAAGCAAACACATTTTTTAAAATAAGAGCCTTTTTGGTGTGATTTCAATTTCAAACCAGATTCAACCCAATGTAGATCTTGTTTTGGTTAGTTGTGTGTGTCCTTAGCTTTAAGAACACTCCCCTGTTACATTATTTTCAATTTACATTCACTGGATTTGCAGTATTAAATGTTCTCATAAATACTTGCATCAGTTTCTTAGGTTGTGAGACCCCATCAATTCATTAATGTAATTTATATGTTGAATAAGCTTTGTAGTTAGAGAACCATTATGAAGATAAAGCCTGAAACTTCCTTTAAATACATATTATAAAAAATTATTTAAATAAGATTTTCAATGAAAAAAATCAATACAGTAATTTTTCCTCTCTTACTCTTTTTTAATAATGTTGAGATTTATTTATGGTATTTATAATGCAATTAACCCCCCCCCCATTATTACTTATATGATACAATAGATTTGCCAGAATCAAAATAAAATGTTTCAATGTTATTAAAGCAAAATATTTCCATTAGTTTAGAATAAATTTTGTAAGAATTTTAAGAAAATTTCAACATTTTGAATTTTTATTCCAAAAACACTGGAAACGTTCTTGCCTACATGATGGAATTATAAGCTGGCTACTAGCTTTTCAGTGTCTTCTCATTTTGGATTTGGACTCAAACAGGTAACATTTGTATTTCTTTCAGCTGACAGTTATGTAGTTTTTGTCTTTGCTAACATGCTTTGAGACCACATTTGTACAGTAGAGCAATCTTTTAGATCAAGTAAATGAGAGAATGACCCAAATTCTGTTAATTGGTGTGAGTAGTTTTACTTATTTCAGTATAACTGTTCAATGAGTAACAAAGACAAGCCAGCAAGTACAGGGATTAAATAGCTTTTGTTTAAGCCATTTCGATCTTTCTTTGTTATTTCGTTCTCCTGCCCATTCCTCTGGAGAAGAAACCAACTTGTTGGGGAAAGAGATTCGCAGTTTGAATTTAAGAAATTATTCCATGTCATATATATATATAGCAACCACTGAAACAAAATTCAGTGTAATGTGCATCTTGCTTGCACGGGTTCAGTACATCATTTAGATGGGAAGAGAGCTGCTCCGCCCCACCTGAATTCAAGCCTGCTTTCCTGAGATAGCAACAGAACTTTGTGCACCTGCATTGCTACATATTTGTCAGGATAACACATGCCTTCTGCTTTCACCTCTCTGCTTGCCCAGGGATGCTGCTGGCTGACGCAGAGGGCTGTGGGCCAGCAGAGCCAGAGCTCCGCTGTGTCTGCTTTGGGGGGAACATGGAGCATGTTTTCTTACTAGAGCTCTGTGTACAGTGGCATCTGCTATTATCCTAATCAAGTACCTACATAAGGTTGGAGGCAGCTTCCCAGTGCTATATAGGCGTTTAACTTAAACATTTATCGTTACACTATAGCAACTGTGTGAGGCCAACATCTCTCAGTCTAGTTGGCTCAGGGGCTTGTTTTGTAACACTCTCAGAGCTGCCAGCGCTCAAGACATTTGGTGTTTTTCTTCAGTCCCCAAACCATGTTGTCACGTGATGCAGTAAGAATATCTTTCATTTTATTAAAAAAAAAAAAAGGAGAGAGAAAGAAATCCAAAAGAACAAAAAAAAGTCTGAAAAACGAAAGAACATTTTTAGCCTCTGTGAACACAAAGGAACACTTGGAAATATTTCTCTCATCACGCCTAAACCTGAATAAAAGGACTTTTCTTCCAAAGTATTTGTTTGTGTTTTTAAGAAAGTCTCATTTCAAGGGGCAGACGGATGATTTCTTGAACAACTGAGGATGTGTGTTCTACACTGGAGATACATTAGGTGTTCCTGGGATGGAGCCAGAATACTTTTTCTTTTTCTTCTGTTTATTGAAGAACTTTCATGTCTTTGGGTATGAGGACTCCTTAAAATTTACTGTCACTGACATTTCTATTGAATTTGGAAGGTCTAACTTCATATTCAAACATTATTATTATTGATTTGGGAAGTCATAAGAGGAGTAGTTATATTTTAGGTATTAGCACTCTTCTAAGGTCGCCTATTATACATTTTATGGTGAATAGTTTTCCTCCATTCTGTTAGTGATGTAAATTTTGAATAGTCATAAGTTATTTTCTAAAGGTTTATTTCACATTTTAAGACATCAGTGGGTCTGGAATTCTGGTGAAAGCCTGATCTAGATTGCCTAGGATGAAAGCTTGATAGGTGTCTCCCGTTTTTGAAGCAATAACCCATGCCTAAACAGAAAACGTGAGCACTGCAGATTTTACCCTTGGTTCTGAGTGGACAGCATCCAACTCCACAAATACAGCCAGACATTTTGGCCAGTAATCTGTACTGTGGAAGATAAACATATTGAGCATGTAGCCTGGATTCTCTCTCCTCTAACATGGTCTGGAGATCACTGCTAGGGCAGCATAAGAACTGCTTCTTACAGGTGTGTTGGCTTGGATGATTTATTTGGCTTTATGTCCAAATTAGGATTGCTCTGTAATTTACAGAAATATCATTTGTCGAAGATGGAGTCAAAATTTGTAGCCACCAGAGACTAGTAACAGTGGAGTAAAATTATGTCACCCTGCAGGCAGGTCATTGACTGAGTTAAATGAAATCTATTTAGTTTCTTGCCTACTCTGAACTGAAGAATGTAGATTTACCTTGCACTTGGGCTTTTATGTAAATGTGTGTGGAAATGTACAAATTACAAAAGTTCAATAATCTGCTGCAATTTTTTATATTTTTCTGTCTTATTGTATTACAACTGCTGCTAGTACAATACCCTGCCACTCAGTATTTTATTTCCTTTTTTTCCTTACTTTTTACAGTGCTCTTGAAGAAGAGCATTTGACACTCTCCTTGTCAAATATATGCTTTAGACTTCTGATCCTTTGTAGGTTTTGTATGTGTAATGCCATGTGGTTGTTCTCTCAGACAATTAGTGAGTTTATTTTTCCTTTAACATTTACTGAGACTAGAAAATTGGCTTGTGCAATAGGGTTTCCAATTCAATAAATAAATATATGCACATTCAGCTCAAAAATATTTTTTCTAAGAACGTTTATCACCAAAGTAGTGATTTTTTTTTAGATGGAAAACACAAGAATCCAAGAAGAATAACTGCTTTGTAATCAAACTATGTCACTTACTCATTTATCCAGTTCTTTCTCTGAATAGAGAAAGCCAGCTATCCTGGCTGCTTAACAGAGATGGCAAAAATTCCCTCAAGATAAATATGAATACCTGAGAAGGAAGATACTTCCTTACCTCAAGCAAATTATGGTTGCTTTATATGTCTTGAGGCAAAAAGTCTCTATTGCCCCTGAAACTGCAATCATAGCTCAATTAATATTTCTATTTATCTTTTTTCAGAATCCTTCTTTACTCACTCGTCCCATATCATTTTGCGCTGTGGGTTCAATAGTTTATTTCATAAGGTTATTTCATAAGGAAGCTGGCACTTATTTTGAATTATTTTTTAACTTTTTCTTCTTTAAGTTCTCTTTCAGTGTTTCCATTTTCTTGCATTATAAAACAGTATATCGGCCTAGTTAGGAAGCTGTGAAGTCTTGTATTTGGAGGAAAAGCTAAGATGAAAACTGATGATGACAGAGAAAATAGGACAAAATTGTGCTGATGTTCATGTGCAAAAGATTTATAGTAGGCTGAAGGATCTCTTTTGGGTTTAGTGATATTTATGTAAATTTGCCTTAAATCACTTTTTTGCATGGAAAATTATTGGTAAAAAGGTAAAAAAGGACAGCCTTTGTAAGGTGATGCTCAAAGACTTTGTTGTCCTGTTTGGAGGAGCTCTATTTTGTCGCCTTCACAGAGAAAAGCCAAATACCCTGTAAAGTATTTCTTATTCCTTGACATCAGAAATCTGTTATGATTCCTACATCTTGGATCCCAGGCGTTTCTCATCTATCATGCCTTTGAACCCAAAACTTTCTAGCTGACAGTTTTGAATGTTACTTTTCTCTGGCATCAGCAATAACCTTGTCTAAGCTGTAAAAGCTTGGGTTCAAGCTACATTTTATGTTCTCATACCCTTTCTTGGCTTGATTGCTTATATAAGTTTAAAAAAACCCAGCAAGATGGAAACAGAAGCTGCAAAAATTATATGAAAAGGATGCAGTGGCTGCTGTGCTGTTACACTGTAGATGAATAACAGACTAGTATGTAAACAGATGCAAGTCAAAGATGTATGCAAAATGGATGAGGGGAAGCAAACAAAAAGAAAAGTTAGGAAAATAGGATTTGGGAATATTTTATCATTTTTCTGGGAAAACATTGTGCCAGTGGCATGGCAGATCTTTGTGGTACAGTCAAACAGAATTTCAGAAGTACCTTTCTGCTTTGGGCATACATAAAAAAAAAAAAAAAAAAAATCTGCACATGCACTTACTAAGCTTTTTTGGTGGTGGTTCAAAATGAGCTGTTCATCAAATATGTAGTTCTAGGTTATTACTAGACCAAACAAGGTTCTGCTTTGTGAACTCTGACAAATAAAAATACCAGAGGAGAATCATATCTGTAGTGAAAGTGAAAACCGTTGTCTTATGTTTTCATAACTAAAGCATTGTTAAATTCAAATTTAGTATCATCACCAAAACGTGAAAGAAAACACAGGGAAGACACAGAAAGAAAAGGCAGGCAAAGGAAAAATACAGAAAAAACATGCAGAAAAATAACTTTCTGGCATTGAAGAACTGAGGTGTGTATTATTTCTATCATGCTAGTTTTGTTAATGTTGACTATAAACAAATTGAGAGGGATCACTTGCAGTGTTTTAAGTTACAAAGAATTCAGAAGAGATTAAGCTGTTGACCTGCATGCCATCTGGGGACTATCACCTCAGGCAGAGGGGACTCAAAGTATACTAACCCCTAACACAAGGATAAGATGGAGCAATATCTTGTTTTAAGTAACTTCAGTGTAAGGATAAAGTGGTTTGAATTGCTCAGACTTTTAATCCCTATATTGTTTCTTTCAGCTAAGGACTTCCAAACTGGGAACGTTCATCTAAGTAGGCACAGAGCATGACTGCAGAAATATTCCCTTGTCAAATGATATACTGCTGTGTATCTGTTCTTCATAATCTTAATCTTCTCTCCAATCTATAGAAATCTGTGATGTATTAATTCTGGAATAGTTTGTAGCTCTTTCTGTAAATCTCCTGAGTACTCTGCGTTTGTAGTGGGAAGGTCTAGCAGCTGATTGATAAATATGCCCTCGGCAGTATAATGTTCAGCTATTTTTTAATAATAAATTATATAATTTAATAATTTTATATTTCTCTTTATTGTCACAGTAGATTTTTCACAATGTTAAGAAATAAACTTTTTTTATTATTATTTTGAAAAGAATTGTCCTCTGATGGGCATGTTGAGATTTGAACAATTAAAATCCCATTTTAATGATTTCTTACTGTCATAATTGGAGTTGGAGAAGCATAGCAGCATTTGCTGTAGTGTTTCCACATATGTACATTTCAAACTGAAAAGAACTGTGCACAGTCATTCAGGGGCCATAGGTAAAATTAATTGACTCAGCATATTTGTCACCTTAATAATTTTGACACCAAGTTTTTATAAAATTAGCACCAATGTAAATTTAATGGGACTGACACTATAAAAGAAAAATAAAACAGGCAGTCTAGAAACATTTCTGTGCAATTTAGGCACATCTCTCATGTTTACTGTCATAAAATTTTATGGCTGCATAGAGCAGTCAAATTATCTACAGGAAGCTAAAAATTAATAAATACCTCTTTAAGTATGCAAGAATAGATTAGGTGTTTTCAGAATAAGTGAAAGCAGTGTTAGACAAAGGAATCTGCTGTCACACATGCACATATCCATCCCATTCTATTCCAGTTGAACCAGTGGAGATTTTGCTGTTGTCTGAAGAAGGTGCTGAATCAGAACCACAATCTAAATAAATACTTCAGTCATGCAGTTTTATCTTTTTGTGGATTTTCTTCATTGTAAGAAGAATACAGAAAGGTAGGATGACCATGAAGCCTGAGGATACGTGTCAGTGCTGGGCTGGACTCTCCCAGTGCTTCCAGATGGCATAGAGAGCGTAGCGGAACATGTGCAGTCAGCTGGTCACAGTAAACCCATAGGTCTTCTGGCCTCTCTTTTAGTCTCTGTATGGGCTGGGAGAACATCCTCTCTGTTCTGTCCTACTGCACCATTAGATGCGCTTTAAAGAGGTTATACACATTTTGAGAACTTAGGGCATAAATATGACTTGTGTGCCTTTTAATTTAGACCATTCATAGTAACAGAGATTCATACAGGACGGTGTAAGCTGTACAGAGTTTTATAGTGTTTTCCAAAAACATTATCTCCTACTCAGCAAGTGACCAAAAGTCATTTTCATTAAACCTGGTTTGCTTCCTATGTCTCAAAGTGATGATTCTGCCAGTATGCAAGTTTTCCTGAACAAAGTATATACTTACATAAACAGAAGTGCAAGGACACCGTTAATACTGCTGCTGCCTAATCCAACATTAGGATTTTAAAAATCTTTCTACTCTTTGGATACGAAACTTGCCTACATGGAAAAATTTGAGGAGTGTGTGCTGCAGTAACCAGGTTGTCAACTGCTGCTGGGTACCTTGCTGCCTCTTTGCAGTTCTCCTCTGGTTTCATTTTTGCAATAATGTCTCGTAATTTTTCTTCCATTTGCATGGTCGTTCTCTGTTAGCATAGCATGTCTCTTGCTACTTCTATAGCACAGCCCTACGAATCTTCACAAATTTTCTCAAGGATTTTGAATGACGCTGTCTTTCAGATCACTGTTTTCTCCTCAAAAAAAAAAATTCGTAGAACTTGGCTCATTAGCTGACCTAGCTTACCTAGCTTCATGATTCCTGTATGATCACATAAAACCCCAGACTAACAGAGCACAGGCAATCTCAGACTTGTGCTGTCCTCAGGTTTGACTTTTCAACAGTGGAGACTCACAGAACTTGGATAAACTAAGTGGGCTAGTATTAAATCTGTTTTCAGGCAAACTGATTTTTACCAGCTTGGGTCTGCCCATGAATACAATGACTCAGCTGAAAATTTCAGTAATTTTCTTCACCCTTCAGAAGTTATTGACTACTAGTTTTTGAACACACATCCTACTTCCCATTACAACTTGAGCATGCTGCGAATTCAGAGGTTTTAGAAGGGAGCACCAGGGCTTCAGCTACCCAACATGCCAGTATGTTACAGAGGTGAATTTAGTGCCTTTTTTTCCTTTCCTGATAGCTGATTAGTAGTTATGTGTTATCTTTCAGACAGTGGTTTTCCTTTGATTATTTGTCTTAAGCACAAAAAACATCTCTTGTGATTACAAACAAAACATAAAATCTGAATCAGAAATTCCCCAGGTGTCTTATGCTTTCTTAATATTTTATGGTAATTATGACAAGTTTTTTAATTATGGAGATTATACAGCTCTTTTAAAGTGGCATAAATATTCTGAAATATTGTGGAATGAAACAGAAAAGCAGCCTTCATAATATGAACTGTGCAGACAGACAAGGGATACTGTATTCAGAATCTGGCTTTGTGATCTGATTTGCTGCAAATTTTTCAACTTGAAAGAAAAAAAATGTTTGCATTCTCAAGTTTTTAATATATTTCTTAAACTATTCCCCCAGAGTAAGGGGGAAAATGTAGCTAAATAATTAGTAGCTAAATAATTAGTGTTTTCTAGACTTGCAGTTTGACAGTATGATTCGTCTTGTGGACTGGAAGTAGAAATTTGCACAAAGACACATATCTAGTGTCTGGAAAGAGCTTGGCTCCATCTTCTTTGCATCCCCCCTTCAAATATATGTACCCATCAATAAGAGCCTCCCAAGCCTTCTTTCCCCCCGCTAGACAGTCTCAGCTCTCTCAGCCTTTCCTCATAGGAGAGATGTTCCTGATGCTTAATCATGTGGATGGCCCTGCATTGGACCCTCTCCAGTGTGTCCATGTTTCTCTTGCACTGAGGAGCCCAAAACTGGACCCAGGACTCCAGGCACAGCCTTGCCATCTTCTGATGAAGAACCCCAGGTGCTTTTCTACCAAGCTGCTTTCAGCTGGGTAGCCCCTGCGTGTACTGGTGCCTGGTGTTGTTCCTCTCCAAGTGCAGGACTTTGTACTTCGCCCTGATGAATTTCATGAGATAATTTCACAGCTCCTTTGCTGTGGTTTATGAAGGCTCCTCAGCACCTGAGCAAAGGATTCGCGTTCTCTCATGGTGTGTCTAACAGCGGGACCTCGCATGGTTTAGACCCATATATAGCTTTCTACTTAGGCTACCCTAAAAATGATACCTAGGAAGTGGGGAGTTGTAAATAGCCCGGGGTTGTAGTATTTACAAAATAAAACTAGCAGCCAGGAAGGGGCATCAGGGCTTTTTCTGGAGACTTATTTCTGAGGTGGTAGTTAGTCTCAGAAAGTGAACAGCATACCCCAAAGGGTTAGTGGGCATAAACTTCTCTGACATGATAGGGTCAACATCCTTAGCTACATTTATGGCTGTAAATTAAACAGGGCAAAGCTTCAAGCCCTAGCACACGCTTATTACGAAGACTACTGCCTGGTGGAAACTAACTTTCCTAGATAATGTCTGGGTACAGGCCAGGGACTGTTCCCAGTGGGCAGTACTGACAAAGCCATACTGTTATCTGGGATGAGAGATTTAACTGTATGGAAGGAAGCCATTCTGTGCCAGTTAGCCTCAGGGCCAGAAAACCTGACTTTGTTTAGTTTAGCATTACAGACAGAATACTTTGACTGGAAGGCAAAAGGAGGGTAAGACAAAATGCAGAGAACACAGCAGTTGATCCATGGGTGCAGGAGGAGGCATCATACCAAGTATTCTCAAATGAAATGTTGAGACCTACTTGTGCAGACAATATGTATTCTCAGATGATCCAGTAATGCACAGATGTAGTGTCTTTATGATCACTTAAACATGGCCTCAAATCCTGCAAGGTGTCTCTTTAAAAGATCCTTGCACAGTTTGGAAAGCCTAAAAACTAACATGAGGACAGCTTCCAACTCCTTAAAGCAGAAGGGGATCCTCTGTTTTGTATGTACATGAAGAACAGAACAATGAATAATGGGATTAAATTCTACCAAGAGTAGAATTTAAGTTTTTCAGATAAACTAGAAAAACTTGGTAATGAGAGTGAAGAGCTAGAAAATCGGCTGTCTGGGGAGGTGAGGGAGGATTTGTCAGAGCAAGGCTATGAGAATGACTGAGTGACATAAGGGCACCTGCCACTCTCTGCTTTCTTTTTTTTTTTTTTTTTTGACATCTGTATTGGTAATTTTTAAGATTTGTTGTAAAAGTTTTGGTTGCAAGGGAGCATCAGATTTCTCTTGCTGTTGTTGCTCAAAAACTGCATCTTTAAACAGTGCTGTGCCTGCTACCAAAAGTACAGTTCTGTAGCCCAAGGAGACTCCATCAGGTAGCTCTCCAGTGGAAGCTGTGTGAAGACAAACCTAATTTTACACCAAGAGGGCATATCCATGCTGTTGTTTATACCATGCATCTACAAAAACATACATTTCTTTAATGGAGATAGGCCCTACTCAATTCTGCTTTACTTCCCTCCAGCTGAAGCCCTGCATAAGAAAACAGGAGCTAATGTCAAGTCAGTGCATTGAAAGGAGTAAAGAAGAGGTGCAAAACAAATAACATTTTTATAATTTGTTTCCTGCATTTACACGTTTCCTGCTCTAATTTGTTTATATTTTTTCAATTGTGGATCATTGATGTATCTTCTGGTTTTTAAGAGTTATCTTCTGCTTTCTTTAGGAAGTAACAATTCTCATTCAGAGGGCAGGACCTCTCAGTGTAGGCATTAACTATTATAACATCAGTGTAGTTCTAGAAAGTTATTCGTGTTACTAATCACAGCCCAAAGGAAGCTTCTAGACTGTTTATATTAGATTTAATGTCTTTCCATATTAGAGATTTCAGTTTTTACTAAAAAAAAAAATGAGATTAAAAGTTCACTATCATAACAGGCAGGTCCCTATGACTTCTACAACAATCTCTGGGATTAAAATGATAATAGTTGCATTTTATGAATTAATTCAGATCATGTGGCAGTAGACAGTGACTAGCTTTGCCAGAGCTGTAGGGCAACAACTTAGCCTTTATCCCTCAATGTTGTTAGCCTCCTCATTTACTTCCTTTAAATTGAGGAAATAATCAATAATACCAGCTGCAGCTGTTTCTGTCCCTTTGTCTGCCAGCCAATCAGTTTCAGTTGCAAAATCAAAATCAAAAAGAAGCCTGCAGTCATGGAATTAGTGAAGCCTAGAGACTTATGGCATAATATATACAGTCTCTAAGCTTTTAAAACTAGAAATTCTGCAATGAGAGCTAGGTAAGTCCTTATACCTCTCTGCCTTCTTTCTCTGTTCATGCAAATGTGCATATATCCACATATGAATACACATACCCATATTTACATGTTTTTTGCTATATCGAGCTAATGTACATACTATTTGAAAGATTGTTTGCGTGTGCTTTTTTGTTTTCTTTTGTTGTTCCCTGTTTGTTTTTTTTATTTTTTACAACTTCAAAAGGATGTCTACAGATGTAAATAATGTATAAAGGAGAAATATTTGGATATTGGATTTCCAAATGAAGACTTCCAAAGCAGAGTTGCATGACAGGATCTGTATGCTGGACAATTCTAGAATGAAGCCATTAGAACTTAAACCATATATGCATGCAGATATAGTTATCCATCTATTCTGGTCAGACACGAATAATTCTAAGTTACAGGTTCTATAACCTCACTATTAATTATGCTAACCTGGGACCACTTACATTCTTTTAATATATTCGACTTACTTTTTGAGACTTGGTGGTTTTTTTCCTTCTAATGTCGTGCTGCTTGCCTGTAAGTTGAAAGATTATACTTACGAGCGTAGTCGTAAAAAGGGCTGGTTCCTGGTTGTAATACTAAAGGGTAGTACTGGAAAAGGTTTTTATGGAGGTTCTCAGAACTTGCAATAGAGGCAAAGGGGTACCTAGGATTCCCTAGATATTAAGGTGTGGTTAAATTCAGCAGGCTGAAGGAGAAGTAAATTGATGGCTTATATGTCTTCATTAAAATAGCTTCATGAGAGGGAATGTGCTCATTTCCTATGTGCTTTTTTTCCTATGCAATTCAGTCTGAGATAGACTGCCTTCTAAAATTAAAATCTTGGTCCTTAATTAGGACAGTATTTTAAAGAAAACATCGGTATCATACCCAAATCCAAGAAATCTGAATTGCATGCCTTGTTGTTCCTTTGCCAGAGCTCACAGAACAGCTTTCGTGGTCATTTATGGCATGCTTCTCTGAAAGACGGAACAGAGAAATCTGTGCTATAAAAGCTGCTCTGAAAGCATTCCTGTCTCCCAGCAATGCACTGTAACGGTGTTTGGGAAGCTCAGATCTGTACCGGGGGGAGCCATGAATCCCACCAATGCCTGTACAAAGTTAAACCACATGAACTCTGCTGTTACCTGCTTTTCTATGGAGTAAAGAGAGAGCAGGTGAAATGGCAATATTCAACTGTTCTTAAAAATTATTTTCAGAGATCTGAAAGTGAAAATCTAGGGCGCTTTTTTTTCCCCATAGAACTAACAGTATTCGAAATCGTTGTTTCTAAAATCTTTGTCCTTACTGCAGCTTGGTTTCATACGTTATAAGCAATCTAAAATTACAAGTTGTTAAAAATCAAAAATAGTATGTGAGCATTTGTGATTTAATTCACCATGATTCAGTTAATCTTTATGCAAATATTGAAGTTGGAAATCCTTAGTATAGAAGCTAAATAGTTCTGAACGTTAGTGTTGTGTGAAAAATGGCATGGAAAAATGGGTCTAAGTACCTATTGTTAAAGTACTTTTCTGTTTTAATTTGAATTGTGTTCTCTTAAATAAATTTCTAGGAAAAGATCTTTTTCTTCAGGGACACAAAAGGAGTGAAAATATCATGACAAATTAGTAATTATCAAATAATCTACTGAAAAAAAATATAGAAATTATAATACTATATTATGAAGTCTAGAGAATTGAGGGAAATTATTTAAAATGTTAAGTTTACTAAATGTGAAGAACAATTTTCATAATATTTTCAGAAAAGTGTGAACTACCAAAAAATACTTTTGTGCAGCAAAATAAAAATAAAAAAATCGAGCAGTGGGAGTCCTATGAAATAGAAAAACTACATAATCCAGAAATTTGGGGGTTGCTGTCACTTTTGTGGCTATCAGTGTTTAAACCCTTTTAGCCTTTTTTATATTATTCCTTGAGAAATATCATTACACCATCTTATGAATTTACTGTTGGTGCAATTTAACGTAGCATATGATAATATTACAGGTACTTTATTCCTGCTGAGTCTATGGACTGGGGGGTCTTTCCAGCAAAGTGCTGTACCCTCTATGGGGATAGTATTAGGGGGCATCAGAGACATTCTCATCATTGTCAGTGTGCTCTTTTCCTGTTGCAGCACTAAAAAAAACAGGTGCTTTTCCCATTTCCAAAGGCATAACCTACTCTGACTGGAAGTGTGTCTTTTACCATGAGTACAACCTTCTGTTACATTACAGATCTTTAACACTTTACCACTGTTCCAGAAATGTTTGACTTATGTTGGAGATTTAAGTTTCAAAGTCATCAAGATAACAATATGCTATGTTATTCTTCTAGCGAGGTTATTTGGAGTTTGGTGCTTTTTTTTGTTTGTTTGTTAAGTTATATGTACCTGATTTGTGCAGATATTTCAAAAGGTGATACGATAAAAAGGCATGTTTCAACTTTTTAGTTTGGGTAGAATAGAAACTAATAAAAATTAAAACCTGTGGAGCAAATGCAGAGTTCCTGACCAAAACCACACATGACCCAATTGAGTTTGGTCAGCCAAGCTAACAAAGCAATAGCTGAGTTAAATCTGAGCCAGATTCCTCTTTTAATGTATACATGTCCTATATTTAATGTAGCCAAAATTCTAGGAACTAAGGTCCTTTAATCCCCCATGATGTTTGCTAAACGACCCCTTGTAAGTTTGATTTTTCCCTGGGGGAGAAGAGATGGAGGGGAGCACTCACATACATACATGCACAATCTAATTCTACAATTGCAAATGCAAGCTTACTTAAGCAAATCAGGAAGGGAGATCTGGCATGTTGATTATTTTAATTGAATTGTTTCCCTGGATCAGTCAAGAGATCAGAGATTGTTTATTTCTTTTTCTGAAATGTTTTTCTTTATGCAAGTGTAGTATGAGTATTTATGCTTTTAATTCTTCTCTGCCCCTCTTTTACCTTACTTTTTTCTGGGGGAACAATTTCTCTAATTCTTTCCCCTGTAAAACTATATACTCTACCACAAAAGATTCCTTTGACCATGTTTTCATCCCTATAAAATGTCTGCTCTTTAAAAACAGAGGTTTGTACACTGTAATTTAGAACATATTATTATGTGTCTTATTGATATTTATTTATTTATTATAGGTATTTTGTATATGGATTTACACATGGTTTTTCTTCTGAACACATGATGCAAATAAATTTGGGAAGAGAAAAATTTTATACTAACATAGCATGTAGAACTTTATTCTTTATTGGGCCCAAAGCACAGTGTTAGTAAATAGTACATATTATACACAGGAGCAGCATAAAACGTGATTTTTATGTTACTACTTTGAAGTGACATAAAAACTGGTTTGCTGCCCACTACCAGAGGATAATATTTTTGAGCATGATTTTTTCCTTGGATGAATACAATTTATTGTTTTCACTGAGTATTTGCTGAAAGTCTGGGGTTTTTTCCACTATGAGGTGCAGTGTTCTTTCAGATCAGTAGAGTATTATACTGTCCCTATTAAAGAACAATTAAGTGTTTTCTTTATTCTACCACAAGTTTATAATCTAGCTACAGAAATTCCCAAGGTCAAAAGATGACATTCAGGAGTCTGAAGGGCAAACAATATATTTTAAATCTCATCTTAATTTCATCTCATCTCAATTTGTAAAAGTGTAATAAACACATATGACACTTTGATAATTTAGGAACTGTTTAATTTTCAAGATAAACTTTGACTTTCAAGAAGCTAAAGGCAAAATACTTGGGCCTGAGACGATGAAATTAAGTAGGATGCTGTCTTGGTTTAGCTAACTCAAAGACTCTTGTCTCATTTAAACTGAGACAGATGCAGCATAACACTTCACTGTGCATTGTGGCATTTGGTAAGATCTGCAGGAGAAAGTTCTGTGAAAATCAATTTTAATATCAAAATAATATTATTAATAAATAGACTGGATCCCATGAATCTAAATACAACTTAACTTGTGATTGAAGTGTCTAAAATCCAACTAAACCACAGACAAAGAACTACCACTGTCTAAACCTTCCAGGAACTGAAATGCTTTAGACACTGCTCTGTTGCCTGAAACTACCTGCTTGGTTAGATACTGATAGCAGCTGTAACTTCTAGCATTAATCTGGAGAGAGAAAAGTGTGCTTCCTACCTCAAGCTCTGTTGTGACTCAGTTTGGACAGGGAGATACCAAAGTGCCATACGAGTCAGGAGCACAAATAGCTCTTTCTGGTCCTTTACTTTTTCACTATGGACTGGAAGTTAGGGGCCTCATCCAGGAAAGATGTCTGGGTACTGTTCTTTCACTTTGCATGTAGCTGAATCCATATTCCTGTTTTCAGGAATCCTTTTGCTTGCTTTCCTCCTAATCCCATGACAATTATCGTTGTTCTCACATGCTAAATGGATGGTCCCCCAACATGCTATGAAAATTGGTGGGCAGGCTTTTGTAGGACTTAAAACCTAAGGGTATCACCTACTACCAGGAGCTGATCATTAAGTACTGTTACTATATAAGTACTGCTACTGGCTATAATTCCCTTTCCTAATAAGAGGAATTATTAATTCATCAGTACCCATCTTGTGATGTGGTTAAAGTAATCAGATCCTAAGTGAAAGGGAGTGTTTGACACTTGCTTCTTCCCTACGCAGCCAACGAAGAGAGACCTAATGGAGGTAGGTCTCTCTCTTTATGAGACAGGGAACTTGAGTGTGTGTCTGTAGAAGGGTTGGATGCATTCAGCTCCTTCCTCCTTCAGCACCCCTTGAACAGAAGGGCTAGCATTTAGATGCACTGGATTGTAATATGTGATAATAGTGAATAAACCAGTTACGTCTAAACAAAATTAAAATATGCTGTGTTTTAAAAGGAGATACTGTGACATTAAAAGAATCAGCGTGCCAGTATCGAGTAAGCAGTGTTAGTAAGAGGTGGCAGGACATGGAACATGGCATAGAATGAATGATACAGTAATAAAGGCACAACAGATGGCTGTTCTGGTACTAGGAGTACCGGCGTGGTTCTCCATAAGCTGAGAAAATAAAGGAATTAACAAGAAATAAGAAAAAAAAAAAGGAAAAGACTAGTAAGTATATGTTATGAATCTTGCTAGAACAAGATAGTAGGCCAGAAAATACTTGCACTTTTCAGAGGAAGTGAAAGGTGGTAATATAAGAAATCTGAACTAAATAGTAGACTATAAAAAAGGTAATGTATGCTTTACCATAGGAAATGGTCATTGTTATTAAGGGTTTGGGTTGGGAGTTGTTTGGTCATTCTGAATTTTTTTAGCCTTTTTTTGCCCTGTAAATTAGGGCTACTGTTGCATGTTTGGTGCTTCAGAAAGTATTGGTACTATTCGGATTATTTCCCTTGAGAGTAATTTATGGGCACGGAAGGAGAGGGGAAGGGGATAGTAAGTGTTCTAAATTCCCTTGTTTGTTGGCAAATATGGCTGTACCACCTAACAAGGAGTAATCTTAGATGGCATAACCATGCATCTGTATCCATTTAGCATGTGTTGGTACTCACCAAGTAGCAGGGAATCTTCAGTTTTTTTGGAAATATTCATCAAGATGTGTTTTGAGGGTTTTGCAGGGGTTTTCTCATGTCCTTCCTCACCCTGTCTTCAGGTTTGTTTTTTTTCAGTATATATATGTAGAGGAACAGTGAGTTAACACTTAATGAAAATAATTTACAATGAGTGATAAGGAAGTAAAAGAATACCTAAAAAACCAAAATATATACACAAATCAGCGGGGACAGATGATGTTCAGTCAAGGGTTCTTAAATAACTGTCAGAATAGGTTGTGGATCCACTTGCCATAATTCTGACATGTCATTAGAACAGGTGATGTACCAGGGGTCTGAAGAAAAGCAAATGGTTTGCCAATTAGTTGTAAACTGGCAGATTGGACCACCTGGTCCAGCTGTATCTGAAATGTATTTCCCTTAAAGTTTTCCTTCCAGATCTTTATTCCTAGGCTACTGGGTTCACAGTTTGCAACAAGAGAAGTAAGTGAAAAATTTATATAACACAGAAAAGGAAAGAATACACAAACAAAAACAAGCTTCACAAGCCTGATTTGGTCTGTAAACCTTGTTGTATAGTTGCTACTTGTGAAGCTTGCTCTCTTCAGGTTTTTTCTTTTTCATTTTCAAAGGATCTTTTTATACCTTTTCTAACTTATTTGTGAGCCTCGGCTGTGCTTTCAGCACAGAATCAATTTGGAGGGATTTAAAAATATAAATGGTTGAAAAGGCACTAATATCAATGATCACTTTTGACCATCACCCAAAAGCTAAAAGCTAAACAAAATGCCTTCAGTTCTTAAATAAGAAGGGAATAAGCATGGGAAGTATTATTGTTACTGTTCCTTTTCAAATACTATATGTAATTTGTTTCCACAAGCAAGTGTTAACACTCATACTTTCAGGTCTTAAGTTGGAGTATCTTACACCAAATGTGAATTTAGGTTGTAACAGTCACAATTTGGTTAAAACTGAGGAGGGTAGTTAGATAAAGAAATATTATGAGATATTTAATGTTAAAATTTTCAAAACATTACAGTTAAGTGTTTATCTATTAATTCTTAGGGGTTTTTCCAATGTTTAAGACTGTTTTAGATACTTCTAAAAGATATATTTAATTTGGTATGGAAAAAAGTCTGTGTTTTAATGAAAAAAAAAATTGTAATAAGCCAAACATAATGTGTAGACTCATCAATTTTTCTTCTATTGTATGAAAATAAAAGTTCAATGTTGCTCCAACATCCTTCTATACCTATTCAAATATATACTTTAAAATGACCAGATAGAGGTTTCTGTTTATCTGTGAAAGCCACAAAATATTATGGCAAACAGCTAAATGGACTTTTAATTTCTTATCATCATGTATACAAGAAACTATATGGAGGAGTATATAAACAGTATTTTATATAACTGCTAATTGAATACAGGGGGATTTTTTATTTCTTATTTTTTAAATTACAGAAGTTGTCATTTTACATGCTTTGTATATGGCAAAAAGCCATTAAAAAAAAAAAAAAAGAGTCTGGATGTCTGAGCAGCTGATGTTTGTAGCAAGAGGAAGAGCAAGGACAGACTTAATTCTGCAACCAGTGCTCACATTGAGTAACATCTGTTCATGTGAATAGTCCTATTGAGCTGCAGGCACACTCACAAGCTCAGAGGAAAGCCATGCTACTGTATACAAGCAGCTTTATGATGGTCAGCCTAGAAGGAGATCATTGGCATTGTTCAAATGAGCAAGGGCTAGTCAACTTGAAAAAGATGTGAAGCCTGAATGCCCAAATAATAACTGAATTTAAGGGTTTTCCTTTATACTGTGAATTTCTTTCGTAACTGTCCTCATTCATGCCTATTAAAATCCCCATGGATGGAAGAATAGTTGTGAACAGTAAGCTGGCATTTTCAAGAAGGCTGAGTGATTGAGCTAAAGTGAGGAACACTTCTCAGCTCAGCCAAGGAAAATACAAAGTTAATCATCAGTCTATTCTGGGGTGGAATTTCTGCTGAACTGCGGAGGGAGCACTGCTCAGTGATATTGCCTAGTGCGCACACTCTCTTTGCCAAACCTCCCTTGGGAGTCAGCAGTGTGATGCAAAGCATGTAGTTTACATCTTAATCTGATAGATTAATAGGAGCAATTATTTTATTTCTTTTTTATCGTCTCCTCTTGCTTATTATTTATGTATATTCCAGTACCTCCTAAGGAGCCTAATCAGACAGTAGAGTTACAAGGAAGAGAGTAGTACACAAACAAAAAAAAAGTGATCCATGCCCTGGAGAACTTTGCAATCTGTTTGGTGTTTTGTTGATGATCATGACTGATCATTGATTTCACATGTGAAGCCGGAGTATGGAAAATTTCGTAAAAATGTGTATGAATTAAGGTTTTCCCATTCCCATGAGATCCAAAAGAATCCAGAACTATAGCAACTGTAAATAGTTCTTTTAATTCAATAGCTACAATTGGACCAGGGTTGTAAATGAGATATGGTGGCTTTCCTAAAGTTACATAGCAGTTATATAAATGAGCTGAATGGAATTCAAAATCCCTGACTTTTCTCCCTGTGTCTTGTCACTCTGTGATTAATATACAGAGAAAAATAAAATGGAAGTGTTTAAGCAATGATGTCTTACACTACTCATCTGATATTGCATCCATTTAGGAAGTTAAGACACCAAACACATGGTGGTTATTTTATTCCCACAGAACTGGCAGGCTTTGGAGCAGATCCCAAATAAAGATCTATACTTCATATAGTAGTCATGATTCCTATGATACAACCTCAAAATATGGTCCTAGTTTGTGAACAGGAAAAGCAATAGACAGTCTTTGTCTTAGCCTTTATAGCTGAAATATTGCAGCAAGAAAATCTGTGTGATGGGGGCTCAGCAAAATGTAATTTCAGTTTTAGATAAATTTTTGACCAACAGCTTTTGGCAATTACGAGATTAAAAATGTAATTGAAAATAATTTACAAGAAGTAGGATTAGATAAACATAAAATTTACATTAAGTGTTTATTGTATATGGAAGTGAAAATTTCTGTAAATTTACTTTTATTTATTATTTACACTGAACATAAAAAGTAAGTTAAAAGAAGAATCTGAAGGCTACAGAGTGAGACCTGAACATAGAACATAAAAACAAAGAACGTAAGAACAAAGAACTTTGAACATAAAACATAGAAACTTCCAGTATTCAGATGGTCAAACCTTAATTCAGTCCTCATGTGAAGACCACAGTTTTCTGGACTTCATATAGTGTTGTACATTGTGTTTTCCTTGGTAAGTGCCATGAACTTCAGTGTGTAAACTGTGCTTTGATGATATAAAGAACTGTTTAAGCACTGGGAATTAGCATTGGCAATGTCATATTCCAGGATATTTTGGAAGAAAATGTATGTTGGAGAAAAAATGTCTCAAAACTTAGTAATTAACTGTTTTCCCTTACTGCTCTCCTTTTATCTTCCTCTTTGGTTTTGTTTGTTTCTCAGGCTATAACCAAAATAGCATTAATTAATTTTGTTTTATTCTGAGAGGATTTTTTTCCATTTATTGAACAGATTTAGAACTGAGTCCAGTTCTCATTATATCTGAATATAAGTTGAGTCAAATTTTGTTGAACTTTCTCCATGCTTTCTATTGAAAGAACATTTTTTCTTAGAGTGATATTGTTTGATTTTTTTTTCCTTGCATAAATCAGGATGAGGCATCTTGGGTTTTTTCATATATTAGCTGTATAAGGATGTTTCTGCTCTTGCTTGTTTATTTTTTGTGTATCTGTTGAATTTAACAATGTTTCTATTAATTAAAATACCTGGAATGTTCAATTGGTTTTGCAACAGCTTGGGGTTTTTACAAATTCAAAAATAAATAAAACAAATATAACACAAGCCCCTGAATTTTAAGATCAGATTGACTTGGCAGTTACCTTTATATTAATTGTATACATACTAGTTTCTTACAAGTAGTCAAAACACTAATGTTTTTACTTGTACTTTTAAAGCCTTTTTAACTGAACATTGCCAGAAATTACAAGAAGCTGATAACTGCCATACTGTTACAGATGTTTCAGCTTCTGCAGTAAGAACTCAAACAGTATTTTCAAGAACATTGATATTTTTAGCATTTTGAAACTCTAGTGACCATTATTGGCTGTGAGAAATTAGATATCTTAAAAGTAGCAAATGGCAGCTTTTACAGTTATTAAATAAAGGTTTGATTCATGTGGGTTGATGGCAAAATTACAGCATGTTTAACTCAACTCTTGAAATATGATTAACATAAGCTGATATTGTAGTTAAATGTTTAGGTGATGCACAAGACATTTTTTTTCTCATGGATTCTTGATATTATTGTCATTTTCTGGAAATATCACAATTTATATCACACATACCTATAAACCTGGAATAATTCTCTTTTCCTTTAATTTTTCCTATTCATATAGGGGAGGATTAAAATTATGCTAAATTTTTTATAAGTCTAGTATCAGTAAATGAATATTTAATGAAAGAAAAAACAAGCATACAGAACAAACCGGTTTCAATATCTGTGAAAAGGTTTTCATTTAGTGCATGGCACACTTACCTAGGATTCTCAAATCAAAGAAATTAGATATGTTATGAAAAGAGGACTATGACTACTGATGCTTTATACAGTACTTTTTCTCCATATAATCCATCAGTTGTGAGGTGTTCTTTCACAACTCCTAGACCATTGTTCCTTTTCATTTTAGTCAACCAAAGCAGCTGGGTCTTTATAGCTGCAAAATGTTTGCTTGCGGCCAACTGCTGTTCTCTACACCACTTTTCATCACTAACAAATATTTTATTTTTCACTATTACTCCACGCTTGTCATAACTTGTTGAGCGGCAATGCTGTAACATGTATCTAATTAATCAATGACTCCTTTGTCTCTTCTGACCTCATTTCTCCCATGATGCATGCCTAGGAAGGTGTTCTGCACTCTGCAGAAGGTCCCGCAGACTGGCAAATGGGTCTGTGCAGACACAAAAATACACCTGTAGGACTCCAGCAATAGGATGATCTCCTCAGACCTTGACACATTAGTGGTAGTAGATTGAAGTAACTGGCTGGCCAAAATCATTCTGAAGATTTTTTGAAGTGTGACTGAGATATCTTCTGACAGGGACATTTGATCCACTTTTGAAATGTCTCCTTAAATACCACAGCCATTGGGTTTATTTTAACCATCAGCCGTATGGTTTGTAATCTGTTGCTGCAGATCTGTCAGGACCCCAGGCTGTGATCTCATCCTCAGGGCAATGACTCTGAGTCTGTGTTGTTACCCTTGTCTAGCAATAATAATAACAATGCATACAAGAAACACAGATGAACCATATGGACATATGCATCTGATACTGTGTGATTGTGCAAGTTCATCAGGTTCATGACAGTCTATCACTAGACATGAGACTGCTTGGGAATCCCAGGTCCTACAGACAGAAAAAAAATCACAGCACAGCATCAGAGCTCAGAAATTGAATGAAGTGAGTTTTGCTAATGTATAGTAATACTTATTTATGAAAGACATTTTAAAGCAACCACCCAATTATTTCATTTATTTAGAACTGCAACATGCTTTTACCAGATGGTGTTTCATATCAGGTCAAAAAATAACGAAGAAATTTGGCATTAGAACTAAGTAACAAGAAAAGATAAGTGACTAGGAATTTAAAATTTTTTATAGATTTTTTCCTTTTTTTTTTTTCTAAAATGAAGCTTTTATAATGTTTTTTGAGTCTCTTCCCTGTGGATTTATTTGTATTTACTTCAGTTTTGTCGCATCTTATTAGAAGTTATGAAAGATAATTTACAATATGGTGAAACAAATGCCCAATTCCTAGAGAAGTATAGGCTTAAGTAATTTGTCCTTTCCTTTTTTAGAGTATTTATTAGGCATATTCAAGAGGTTTTATCAGTGTCTGGGGATGGAAGAAGGTGATTTGGAATTGCCAAGAGAAAGAAACAGCTTTTTGAGGAAATTCCTTCAAAGCTCATTATGTCCTGTTTTACTATTGCCGATGTTTTGTTCCTGTCTTGAATAGAAATGTAGGTTTTGTTAGAAGTGCTGGACAAATAAAACCTGGGGAGCTGTGGTTCAGACTCATTAGCAGTGCATCAACACAAATAGGTTTTGTTATCCCAGAATACAAGAACTATTCTTGTATTTCTTATATTTCTTTTTTTTCTTCTTTTTTTTTGCCCTCTACAGTCCTTTTCTACCAAATACTACCAATATTTCTATGAATCAGGTATGTCACTTGAAATAAAAATTTTCTTTTTATTTTGAAGAATGATTTTAAAAAGTGACTTCACATGAAAGTGTAGTATCTCCCAGAAGAATGGATATTCTCAGAGAAATGAGTTGTTTTAGTCCAACTTTAGTATTTTAGAGAGGAAAACTTTCTCTGCGGGCATTTGATCCACATTAAATAGATCAAAGGTACAGTTCTTCCTTTAATGGTTCTTTTTTTCTCAGGTTAAAATGTTCATTTTCCTCAGCCATACATTTAGAAATTACTAGTGACTCTGGCTTTATGCTTCCATGACAAGCAAGACCCAAATGAAAAAAAAACCAAACCCTGTGGCTACGATCCAGGAAATGAAGAATTGCAACCTGTCTTTTGCTATGCTGGAATCTAAAGCCAGATGTATAATACAAATACTCTAGTGGAATATGAAGGTAAAAGAAGAGATAATCTGATGTATACAGATGCTAGCAGTCAAAACCACTCAAGCTGTACTGAAATGTCCTTTGCACCTGGCACTGGAGGTGTTAGCCCTGCCAGTTCAGTTCCCCCAACACAGACAGATGTTCTTGTTGTACCACTTCTTGCGTGTAACATTTAGGTTTCTGTTTAGCTTGGCATGGCACACATAAATACTGTACTCCAAAGGCCACCCATTTATTAGTGCACCTGCATTTTTGCTTTCTTTAATTCCCTTTGTATATTGCATTCCTCTTGTGCTGCCGATCCTAGCGCAAAGTAGTGTTATGGAAAAGAAAATGCAGCTAGCATTGCAATGCATGAATTACAAGGATCAAAAATACTTTTCAAAATCAATCATACATTATATGTAATATGAAATATGTAAATTCGAGCTTGCTTGTTGTACACAACCTTATTTATGTTGCTTTATAATTAGTATTCTGAAAGCATGTACCATAAAGTAGTTACCATAGCAATAGGCCTGTATAAACAGAGCACCTAAGAGTCATGCTTGAAACATGGATGTAGTCCTTTTGACATTACTTAATATTCACACTTAAATGATTTGTTGGGCAGAGACCAAAATTAAGGTCCTTTAAAAATTTGTCTCAGAATTTTGTTGAATGTAGCCTAGAAGGTAAAAATTGCGAAAATACGCATGAACAATCTTCTGCCCTTTCAGATGAATTTCCATATGTAACCAAAAAACAACCCTCCCATCCTTGCTTTCCAGTGTGTAGCTTCTCAAGTTCATATGTGTCTGAACTGAAAAAGAGTAATCCTATATACGTACTATGTCACCTTTGGCCCTGGTGCCTAGAAAAGGAATTTAAACAACGATATATAATAAAGATGAATTAGTGAAGTTAGAAAGCAAAGATAATTTCCTGAACGTGTCAACCAACATCACAATGCCAGTAAGTAACTGGAAGGCTTGTCCACCTTCTGGAACTGTCTGAACATAGCTGGTCAGGAATTACAGCAGAACTACTTTCAGGAACTCAGATGTAAGGACTGCTATTCGGAGTAGGATTGTTATATTCATGTTTAGCGTAGTCCAGTCTGAAAATAACTAACATATATGTTTTCACATAACTCTGATCTCATTATCTGTTTCTCATGTACTTTCCCTTACTCTCCATCCTTCAGAAAAAAAGAGTGAAAAATGAGAATGAAATGAGAAATGAGAAAAATAAGAATGAAAATAAGATGAGAATAATCTCCTTAGTTTTCTAGGTCTCCTATTTTGTATTAAAATCCTTGAGAATGTATTTTTCTTACCGTATCAAATGTCTCTAAGGCAAATCCATTAAGGCTCCACATTTCAGTGAAGATTTGGAGCACAGCATTGTGGGAGGAGTTAGCTCTGGCCAAGGACTTTGCTTCTGTATTTCTCAGATACCTGAAATGTTATGAGTGGTATTTCAGTTCAGATAATTTATTTTAGTGAAAGATTGTGGCTTTCCTTTTGTGGCAGAATACCGTAAAAAAATAAATTGTAACCAGATCCAGGTTTTTTTTTAAGTAGTCTTTTCTTTTCTTGTTTGAAATGAAATAAAGTTTGTTTTTTTCTATGTTATATTGTTCAGGACTAGATCATTAAAAATAATTTGAGTCTTGTTACTGTGACACTTGTGGCTGAGTCTGGTCTTTTTGTCCTTGAGAAGAAATTTGGAACTGTTCTGTACTTGATCACAGCTATGGAAATACCTTTTCTTCCTATTGTGTTGTAAATAACTGTTGACAAAAGATACTGAAAAATATCTGTATGTCAGTCATTAATATTTGAAATATTGAAAAGTATAATAAGAAATTTATTTTTACTTTCTTGTGGTCCTTTGAAATGTTCTATGTAAGGCACATCAAAGACATTTTCTTGCAGCACTATTAGAGATAACTTTCCCCTTTGGTTTCTACAATCAAAAATTGTTTCAGTGTATCCTGGATCTCTTGAGAACCAGTAGTAGTACAAAAAATATGGAATATTTAGCAATGTGTGTGGTTCAGATAGGAAGAAAAATATCTGCAATTATCTTTATGTAACTAGATTGGATAGCAGAGACCAAAAGCCCCAATGACAACTGAGAACAGAATAAATGCAAGAAAATTAAGACCTGTGAGAATCTGCTTATCTACTTGGAGCTCAGTCCTGGAGCTAACAATCAAACTTGTCACCCACCAAACAATGAGTAAGTAGAGGTTGTATCACTTCTGCAGGCCTTAAACTTCACAAAGAAGCTAAACATGTGGTAACTTTGAGTAGTAGATTTAGCAGAGCTCCTAGGCTGACCAAGCTAACTTGTCTCCCAAGATTCTTCTTGGTGAAAATAGAAAAATGTGTTTCTCCAGAAAACCAGACCTCTTAGACCCTTCATCTGAGTCACTGTCAGAAGAAAACTCTAAGCTTTCTTCATTTCTCCATATATAAGTTCCTAACACCATTAGAGTTTCTCTCAAAATACAATCCTTTCATGTACTTCTGTTGTTGCTTTGTCAGCCCACTGGGAATGTCCTGGAAATCCTAGGCCGCCTCAGACAACACCAAATACATTTAGTTTGTGGGAAACTAAATAAAAGCTTCTTTAATTTCACTGATGGCAGGAAGTTTAGGAAGACACTCTGATTTACATAGATGTTACAAATATCTACCCCAGGGTTCACTGGATTGAACTTCATTCAATTTCCTGATGCTCCTTCTGTACAAAGAGAAGGTCTGAGGAATGTTTATAATGGAAACTGCAATCCAAAGTGTGAATGTAGCATTTACTGAATTAAAATAACCGAGGTACTGAGGGAGTGAGGGCAAAGACACTTAGGAGGCACACCTGCCACTGAGAACTTGGAGTCTCAGCAAGCTCAATACACTATATTGATGCCATGACTGCTGTTTTCTTTCCTGTTAGTACCTATCCAAATAATCACCTTGGATATCTCTACCATGCTGAAGATTTCTTCCCGAGCTGCAGTAGAAATACATAACTTATAATACTTTAACACAGGCATTTTACACCATCATAAATGGCATCTCATTGATGTTCAGAATACTTTCCTGAGTTAGGTTCTTGGTTAATAAGTAAATACTGATGTTGGTCAAACCAGTATCCATTCTGCATCGTGTGATCTCCAAACGCCATGGAATACTAGCATGGTAGAGGAAAGAAATGGAATTGGTTCTCATGAAGACAAAAAGGAAGGAAGATCCTCTGAGGGTTTCTGAACTCCTCTACCAAAACTACTACTTTAATCAAAAGAAGTTTTAATACTCATGTAAATGGAATGAACATTTCTTTCTGGCAGATAATTGAAAAACTCTTTAGTGGATAAATATAGGGATAATGCCCTTACTGGAGTTTCCTACCATGTAGAAAGGGAACATTTATCCCCTGTTAGTACTAGTCCTCCTAGAAATGTACAAATCAAAGCTGGTTTTCATTGATCAGATTTCTACATTTCCATCAATATTACTGTGTTTTTCTTTTCTAGGCTGTGGCATTTTTATAAGCTAATCAAATATCCAATATTACTAGGAGCCATTTAAAGTGAATGCCAGAACTACTAAGGAGTAATTTGAGAATTAGATCTATTTTTGTTAGTTGAAATGATCTTGACTTGCTCATATTGTATTGTACCTGATGCTTAGTAATATGATAGTACTGATACAAATAGCAAAATATCCGGTTTGAAGTTCTTAAATATCTGTTTAAAGTGGTGAGCCGTCCAAGCACATTAAAATTCCATTTTCCCCCATACAAGTGTTTGCTGCAGATGACCCCCACTGATCTTAAATATATTTCTGTATCTGTAACTGAATAGAGGTTTTCCGTACAGCATGTTCTAATGGTACTCTGGCCTTTAGCCAACAAGGCACTGAATAAGGCTATTTTTAAAATACAGAAACTGGGAACAGCTGCAGCAATCAAATTTGATAAAAACAGAGAGGAACTTTGCTTTTTTTTTTTTTTTTTTAAATGGTTTGTCCAAGTTTAGACTCCTTTCATAGAACGGCTTTTGTTCTGTTGGATGAAGGGGGTATAAGAGTAACACAGTGAAATCCTTTTGAACAAATAACTTTTAAAAGAATACAGATTAAAATAATAGAGGGCTTTTTGGTGCAGCAGCATGTTCGATGCAATTGTACCTCAACCTATTAGAAGAATATATCCATTAAAAAAGAATACATTCTATCTGCCAAGCTTTACCATAAAAGGCTTAAACATAATGCTCTCCCAAACTGGAAGATGAAATCTCTTGTTTCAAATTTTGAACATCTAAACATTGGTATTTGGGAGTAGTTTCTAGGTGGAAGTGATTCAATTTGAATGCTCGGGAGTGGGTTGGTTTTGGTTGTTGGGATTCTTTTTTTTTTTTTTTTTCCCCTTCTTTTACCACAAATCAAAAAGTTCCTATGAAGAACTCTCCTGTCCTTCCCCATGCTGAGCTGGGAAAAAAAAAATAAGTTCACTTAAGGAAAAGTTTTACAAAGGCCTTCTGTGCATATAAAAAGTTTCATTAAATATTTAATTATAAGGACTGATTCTTCTTTGTTTGTCCTCTTTTTTTTGGGGGGGAAAGCTTGTCATTCTATGATTAATGAGTGTCAGAAGATGACTATGTACTCGGAAAAAATCCATTACATAGTAGTAGACTGAATTGTATCTGTTACATGATTCCATCTGAGGATATAGTCTCTGTGATAGACTGATGCAAGACACAAGATACTGGGTGAAATTCAGGTTACACTGAAATCAGTAAGAGTTATGCCACTGAATTCAGAAGAGATAGGATTTTATTGATTGTATTCATTTTAAGTGTCAAAGCTTCACCTTTGCATTCTTACTCCAACAGAGCTATTTAGTACATCATCAGTTCTGACGGTGGAGCAAAAATCTACCGAATTTCTCACATAATATGAATGTATAACATATGTGTGTATGTCCACAGAGGTATATAATGTGTGTGCACTTTTGTGTGTGTTTATGTATATAAAATATCCGCTTAATTTATTATCACCATATCTGAGTATCTCTCCAGGGTGAGAATTACAGCAGTGATATACTTTCCTTCAGGCTGAAAGGCAGGCTTAGCTTGTTGGAGTTTTTTTGTTTCAAAAACAGGAAAACAAAATATGAAGAAAAGAATAAAGACTAGAGAATCAACACTGGCATGAAACAGATGTATGGATCCACCTGAGATTTTTAATATTTACAAGCAAACTCAGCAATGGAAAATACTCAAAACTGGGTCAAGTATAGATATAGGACTTGATGTATATCCTTGAAGTCAATATTAAGAGGGAAAACAGACTTTTGAAAACAGAAGGTTTAAATTCAGGATTTGCTCATTTATTTCCTATCTCTGCCACAAAATTCACATGTGATCTTGGCCAGGTCAGTTCTGCAAACTCACATGCTTAACTTTATGTGGTAGAAATAATATTATGACTCTTGTGGGTCTACACACAATATATACAGTGGAATATGAGAACAAATATTTTGCAGGACCTAAACATATATGTGTACAATTTTCACTTTGTAAAATGGACATAATAATATTATTTCCCCCCAGTGCTTTGTCTGTTTTATTTGTCTATAAATTCTTGGGTAGGACAACTGCTTTTGTATATGTCTGTGAATCAGTAACAAAACAGAGCCTTGACCTCATCTGGACCATGTAGAACACTGATATAAACAATTATAAATGTTGAGGCATATGTTACTTCAGGTAGCTTCTCTAAAGGAAAACATAACAAAACCCAGGATGTACAGATTGCGCACGATTTACTGATGTCATTAAACACGTTTTTAGTATTTTTTGCAACAGTAGTCCCTATCCTTGCCTATGGAATCGACCCCACATTCCTGCATAAGGGGTAACTGGAGATTTAATACATGCTGTGTTCTAGGAAGATACTGAAGCATTCATGAGGTGCAGAGCATTGAGCTTGGGAGTTTTTCAAGGATCCTTTGGCATCATCCCAGCTTTCAAATTCTTGTCCAGTGTTTTAACTGGAACCAAAAAATTTCCAGCGTGATGATTACTAGGGTTTGATTACATTTAGTAAGATATGGAGCCCCTTCTCTTTGAAGACAAACTGCTGCCAGATACAGATTTACCACTGACCAACAGTGTTTTTATGCAAATGTGCCTGAGCGAGCGCAGTAACCCCAAGTTATAATAGAGTCATTCAATCTCTTGCCAGGACAGCAATATTTATATATTGCAAAGATAAATTGGATATCAAAACCAGTTCCATTACAGGGAAAGTTCTCTATGTAAATCAGTACTTCTAATCACACCATGCTTCTTCCCACCCCCAACCCCATTTTGCTTTCCTTGCTTTATCTTCATAGATGAATTCCAAATGTGTTTTTCTCCTGTGTGTTCGCTTTGAATATTGAAGCGTTCAGCTAATGCCAAGCTAATGGATAATGTAAACTCCTCACTACGAAACTTTAAAGTCTCCAAGTGTGTTTCTTCATGCCTCAGGGAAGGGCTCTACAAGGCTCATATTCACATACAGAGTTTTGTCTGCCACTTGTGCAAGTTTCTGTTTGAACTTCTCTTTCTCCTGATGCCTGATGGGAAGAAATGGGCAGTCAGCTCCCTAGTGACTTTATCTAACCATCAGGAATGAGTGCAAGGGGTCAGATACCCCTCTGCATACTAGTCACCGTCTGCTGACAGCAGTGCTCCCCTGGGAGAGCTGGCTTTGTTTACTGACAGGGCTAATACGAGGAGACACGTGAAGTACTTTGGTTTGTGGAAAAGGGCAGGAGAGGCATGGTGCTGTGAAAACATTCCCACACACTCTAATGGTTCATTCACATAGAAAACAAGCGAGAGCCTTCAGCTCTTTCACAGAGCTCAAAGTAGAACAAACAGACTGAGGAACCCCAAGGCACCAGTCAAAAAAACACTTTCCTAGCAGACTAATACCGAGATGCTTTCAGTGATAGCTTACCTATCAGACTTCAGCTCTCATTTAGGCAACTAAATGACTTGGCTAGAATGAAAAACTGTTTGGTATCTGGTAGTTGCTTTTGTTCACTGTTAGGTGCTAAATTCTTCTTGAAAAGAAGAACTCTTCAGTTTCCTAAACCCAAACCTTCTAAAATTAGTTATAATAGGTGAAGTGTGAACTGGAGAATTTCATCAATACAATCACCAATTATTTCCCTTTAAAATGAAATTTGTAGGATGCAGAAGAAATGCAACATTCCTAAAAGGAGATATGTTTTTTGCTTTCCAGTTGTTAGAGACGCATGAGTGTGTAACTTTAGAATATAATTTGAGTGGCTATCTCAATTAGATCTCAAACACAGTAGGGATACGTGTCATGGAAAAGTCCACATTATAAGCTGTGTTAAGTGATGAATGATTTTTAGTGAACAGCAGGATTCACTGATCTCCTCTAAAAATTATAAGATGTATAAGTATCAACAAGAACAATGATTCTAGATCAACCCACAAATTCGTATAGCTCAGTATCTGACTTCTAACACCAGCCTGTATTAGAAATAAGGTATAAAAAAGGAAACTTAGAGTGATTTTTCTCTGAAGTTATCCTACTGAATATATATAATTTTTGATTTAAGCAATGTCAAAGTCTGATATGGCATGATGGCATAACAAAGTATTATGTAAAACAGGATTTCTTGCTTATCTAGAAGTGCTATGAAGCTCCTTGGCACTTGCATTTTGCAAAATGCTGAATTACAGTACGGCACTTATGATTTTCTCATCTTTCCTCCATTCATCTCCTTACCTCCTGAAGGCTACCAGTCTAATTTATTTTCATACAGAAGTTGTTCCATAATTGTTACCATGTTTTTTAATCTGTTATTTCTGGTTATTTTATCTCCTCCTCTGCACTACTGAATGGATTATAACTACTCTATACCTTATGAATGTACCAATTGTAATATTTGATGATCATAAATTGAGCATTGTACTGATATTTTCATAACTCCACAGTGTTAATTCCTGCATGACAGTTTTAGTTGTAGTTCAGCAAAATAACCATATACAGACATATATACAGGGACACACACATATAATATTTATTTCCAAAAGTCATATATATGTATATAACAGTTCTACATATCTGTAGTTAGCTCTGTTTCCCCTCATGGGCATGAAGTTAAATATATTGAACTTTCTGCCTTCGTACAGCTCTGTTACTCAGTACTGTAAAATTCTTAACTTTTTTTATAATTGGCTTTTGTCTTTCCATTGTTGAATCCTCAGTAATGCACTACTTCTATTTCCAGATTATTTAGTGGTATATGTTGAGCAGTACAGAGGCCAGCACAGATCTTTTTGAGAAATCAGTTATAAACTTCCGCCAGAATGAAGTATGACTTCCCTTTTCCTATCTTTTAATTTAATAGAAGATCAGATCTCCTTTAATAGAGCTTAGTCTCTTTCGGAGTCTTTGGTGAAGACCTTTTAAGAACAAATGTCATTCATTCATTGATGTTTGACCCTTTATATTCAACCAATGTACCTATACCTATAGCCATGTAACATCATTGAAGAGTGGGACTAAAATAGACATACTCCCTTTTCCAATTTTGCTCACTCTGAGTGAGCAAAAAGTCAATATATCTCAAGGATTTGTTGAAATGAATATACTACTGAAAAGCATCAGGTCAAATATATTAGTGAGGGCAGGGGTGTGAACTAATGCAGTCAATAATTTCATGTTATATTTGCTTTAGCTTTTACTGCTTCTGAAGGAAAGTTATGCCTAATTTAAGCTCGATTCTAAAAATATTCATATTTTGCCTAAAATAACTCCACTTTGGGAATGTGCCACTGCAAATGTGAAGTTTTTGAAAACACTTCACTTTTTTGGTAGATGAGAGTATTGTTCAGTCCCATCTTCCAATGTTTAATACACCACATTTTTTGAGAAGTGTGGTATAGATCAAAGAGCAGGATTTGGCCCTTAGTTACCTGCTGTTACTGGCACTAATCTCACAGCTATTGAAAAATGATGCATCAAATTTATATCGCTGCAAATGTCACTATTCTGAATCTTGCACATGTTGCCTGAGCTGTCAGAAATAAAAATCTGTTCTTAATTATTCTCCCATTTAAAAAATAATAATTTTCTAATAACCCAGTGAATAGGAATTTGATGTTTTCTTTGGCTGGAAACATTTTAATGATTTAGTACATCTGTAAAGTTCTGTGCGCTTTTATAGTATAGTAGCTTTTGAAAATGAGTAGGACTTTCCCATTTCAAATCCCTATGGCTATCAAGAAAAGCAGAATTTGTTTAAATCTCAGTTAAGTTTAAAAGTGAGTAAAATAAAGAAAACATTTCAAGAAAAAAATAATTCAGTAGAAAGCCAAATGTACAAACTTTGGGTTATGTGTGTTACAGGGATGCAAAGTATAAAAATGTATAGTTAGAATTGTATCTTATTTTTCCCTTAATAGGAAAAATAGTGTTTGTTTTTTTCTTCACCAATTTTATATAGAACTGTGATGAGAAAATGAAAATAGCAGAGAATATTAAGGAAGTGTAAGAATAAAAATGAAGGCTTTGGATAGTACCAGATTTTCTAGTTGGAAGCAAAATAATCCAGACCATAAATCCTATTTGTTTTTAATAATTTTTCCCCCCATCACAGTACTCCTTTCAGTTAATTACCTTCATTGAAAGCCCAAAGAAGTGAACAGAAAAGACACCCATTGAAATTTTGGAATAGCCTCACAAATATGATTGTTAGCATGCGATTCTACCTTCATTAAAGGTAGAAGGGTACCTAACGGTAGAAGGTGCTCTCCTTCTTTTTTTTTTTTTTTTTCAGTGTGTTAATAGACTAACATTTTAGGTCCTTGCTGTGCTTCACAGAATAATGAACCTTTTGGAAACATGAACATTAACAGCCGATTCATAAAGCGCACATATTACACAGCTAAAAAAAGAAACATTTCTTTTTCTTGTCCATTTGGTCTTGGCAACATGTATTTACACAGGAGCATATAAAACATTTCATAAAAAACACTCTAGTTGATTCTGGATAATATTTCATTATCTTGTTTGATTGCCTCTCAAACCGGAATGCTATATTACTGTTTAAGTTTCTGTTTGTACCTGAAATTCTAGAAAGAGTTTGTCCTTACTCCTTGAAGTCAAGCAAACTAATATTTATTTTGCCATATATATTTTTTATTTAAATAGGTTTTGAACTTTAATGCCAAAGTGCTCTGTAGTCAAAATGTAGTGTGAAACAAAAATATATAATTGAGTGCAAAAACGCACTTCAGTGTTCAGGAAGGCTGTGCACATAGTTACTGATATAAGGTGTTTTTCTCCCTTTTTGCAGTGCATCTGTGCAGTAATTAAGATAACAATCAAATGCAAAAAATAATAAGCAGTCTCATAATAATAATGCATACACAAAAAGGCTGAATTACAGTTGTACGCGTCATCTGGACTGTGCTTTATATAAGAAAATTCAATAGGGTCTGGCATTTTCTTTAGAGATTTTAAATATCTGTTGAAAGAATGAAGAGCACAAATTTCTGAACTGCAAGCATGTCATTCTGTGTGGCTCAGGTAAACCAAATGAAGGAACATCTCCTATTTTCTCATATAATGAGATTATTTGTTCGGTATTTATGTATTAAAATAAACCATGGATAAAATTATTGTATTTTAGAATAATTTTCGTCAGGATATTTTTGAATGGTGTTACAGCAGGCCCAGTTGTGTCCAACTTTAAAGCTGCAATCACTTCTTAGAAATACTCATTTTTGCCAATTCTGTTCTCCACATTTTTTATTATCAGTTTATCTTCTGACAACTCTTGCTAGTCAAGATGATTGCTGTCAAAATGCTGTCTAGACAAAATGTGGTTTTTTCAACTTTTTGCAGATCTGAGTGACCAGCTTCTGGAAGTGGTTGGTCTGGAAGGAGCCATGGAGATGGGACAGATATACACCGGTTTGAAAAGTGCTGGAAGACGGCTTGCCCAGTGCTCCTCTGTTGTCATCAGGTATTATTAAATCTGTTGGTATGTGTGAGCTGGTGACAGTGGACTATGATAAATTCATTGTGTTTTATTGTTTCTGAGCTAAAAGTGGCCAGAACATTCACAATAAGGACTGGGAAAGAGAGAGGTGGTAAATTCTTTCTCAGTGAAGAATTCATCAGGATGAATTTTCCAAAATTTATTAAAACCATAAAGTCTACAATTATAATCCTCAAATGAGCATAAAACAGAAGAGTAACAATAAAAATTTTAAGAAAATAAGTAGGATTTTCCAAAATACATTTTATTGAGACTCTCCTCAAGGACTGAGTGGTGTTGATTTAAAAAGTGCTCTCTCATATGGATGCAGAAGAGAAATAAGATCACAGGGCTATTCCAACCTTCTCTAGACACCAAGAGGTAATTCTTATAATCCCACATCAGCAGGACCACAACTACAAAAGATTCAAGCCCTTCCAGAACTATAAAGTGAGAGTTCATTAAACATTCTTCCCTTCCTCCATTTATGGCCATAAACGACAGTGGATAAATCCATGAACTGTTCATTGTTTTCATGTAACATCCAAACCAGAATTTCTATTGATCAACGTGAGGGCTCAGTTGACTAACTTTTCCATTATTAGGTTTATCCACTCCATGTTATTTCTAATAGTCTTGAATGCAAGCTATTATAATGCAGAAATTCAGAGAGAGAAAACTAAAACAAAACAAAACTAGGGAGAGAATATGTCTGTATATTTATGTTAAAATCAGCACCCCTTTACTATCAATTTGAATTTATAGCATGGTATAGACTGAATATAGTACAAGCTTCATTCTCTGTGTGTTCTAACTCAGAGACAATGTAAAAACATCTTTTATAGTTCTAATAAATGGTGATGATAGACCTAAAATTTATATGTTCCCTTTATAGTATTATAATATACAGACTGATATATAGTCTAAATTATAAAAAACAGTAGAAATTTCTTCGTCTTTACAGTTAATAAGTTTTGTTGCTGAAGTTCTTGTGTAATTAACTCTTTATTTCACAAATTAGACTCTTCTCTCTTGAAAGAGTAGCGTCTTGCTAGCAACATGTGTGAATGTTTGCTATATTTTTGCTTTGTGTGTTGAAAATCAGACTAAGCCTACTAAGTTAACTAATTTACCTTTGTATGTATGTTGGGTCATACTGGAAATTACATAGCAGTTTAGGAGTAAATTCAGTATTATATCTGTACACCACCACATATATGCCATTTTAATAAATACATTTATCAATTTTGTCAAGTTTCTTTTTCTTATATTATGAAATTTGTCCCTTTAGAACCAGCAAGTCTCTGCCTATGCAGATAGATGGGGAACCTTGGATGCAAACTCCTTGCACGGTAACTGAAACTGATTTTTTTACTTGCTCTTCTTTTTCAATGATAAAAGGAATTTTTTTTTTTTAATTATTTAAAAGACAACCATTTTCATCAGCATTAACTCAATTTACTTAAAGAAAAGTTCACACAGTTTTTATACACTTCAATAATCTCCGTGTTTTCAATTTATCATTCTGTTTTTAACCGCAGATTGGAAGGGAATAAAAAGTCATTTGCATCAGGAGTTTGGAAAATACTTGAAGGGTGCAGTCTCAGCATCTTTTTATCTAATTTAATCATTTATTTATGATGATGTATCAGATTTAGAGTCACTATTGCTGAGGAAAATTCAACATTTGTTTTGATGCTTAAGTGTACAAAGTAACTACTTATTCTTAAAAATTTAGAAATATTACCTTTTGTATTTTTAAGAGTTCATATCAAGAAAGTTTTATTTAAATCTGAAATGTTAACTGTGCTGATTAAATTATAGAATAGAACTATTATTTTTTGAGTCCTTACAGTTTAAAGGCAAAATAAAGAAAATTAATTGGTTTCTTGTTTCAGTGCCCACACATACGAAGTGAGGGCAGGTAAACATCCATCTGGATCAGTTAGGATAAGATAGTATAGGATAAGAGCTTGCTCAGAGAAGATTCTTTGAGTAACTGTTTACAGACAACACAAGAAAAGTGGTGTCTTTAAGAACTCTCCATTTTCATCTCTCTTCTGTAAATTATAGAGGCAAACCAAGCATTTGGAGAAGATATTGAAGAAATCCAAGCTCTCTACTGTGTGTTACTTAATAAGATGTTTAAATATACATTTCTACTAATTTTATTTCCCTAAAGAAGACATATTTTTAAATAGATCAATTGCTGTAGCTTTGTAGCTTGTACGTATGAGAAAACAGTAATGTGAAGAGGAAGAAATCCCACTACAGATGGGAGTAATTCTCCAAAAAGAGGGTACTGGATCACTTTCATGAGCATTATGTCTGTAGTAGAATTAAAAGCTACACATAAAAGTAAAGGGAGCACCTTCAGTAAGGTATTAACAGGCATGCAGCTGATAATATATGGGTTAGAATGACAGAAGAGGGTCATGATAGTTCATATTTACCAAATACACTGTAGTGAACAGCTGAACAGCATGAAGAATGCCTGAACTCTCATTCTCTATGGAAGTGCTCAGATTCTGCAATATGAGGAGAACCACAAGAACACATACTGTGTGAAGGCAGAACAGTGGGGATTTTATTGCGGGAAACCTTTTAGAGTTAAGAGATATCATTATCTTTACCTCTTCAGTGATGGCTCAGTGCAGAGCAACAGTACTGATCCAAGCAGTTACATGTTTAAGAAAAAGACATGTAATTTTTCAGTTGCCAGATTTCAGAAGAGAACTTACGGAGGGATGCTGGCAATAACATGTGCTTTTTTTGTCTTGATTGCTTGCTCTTTGCAAAATCCCTGCTATCTGATTGATAATGCTAGCAGAAGGTGCCTGCACGACTGAGGACAAACCTGGAAAAAGAGACAGTTCTTACATTTCAATTACTGACCCGAGGAAACAGTAAATTATTACTGGTAATTACCGCTGTCCAGTTGAAGTACTGTTTTAAAGGGGGTAGGAATGGCATGTACTTTCCTGTGGAATTCATTCTTTTTGCTATACTATTGTTGAGAGAATATACTTTGCATTGTGTAAGAAAACCGTGCTGTTGAATGTACTCATTTCCTCTGAGAAGAAAATACACGAACTGTTTGGCTATACCAATGCATCTCTATGAACTTAGATATAGAAATATTATTTTATGTTATATTGTTCATTTTTCAGGATTTTTTTTTTCTCTGCTGAGGAGGTAAATTATTTATTGCAATTGCTCCTTGCATTACTGACCATGTACCACACTCTGTTTTCTACATTTTAAGAAGGTGTCGTGGTTTTGCCCTGGGTCAATTTGCTTTTACACCCCCCACACAATTACTTTAAGCTGAGAGAAGCTTTATGCAAACAAAAGAGACTGGATTTGG
>JAYRBT010000082.1:27661207-27698803 GCA_036023395.1 Myiotriccus ornatus | reverse complement strand
TTGATTGGGTTTTGTCCAGAAATCTACTTGGACAAAACCATTCACAGCCCCAGGGACGGGCTGGTGGGCAAAACCACAATAGAAGGAAAAAACATGTATGGTCCAACCTCTTCCCTTATCCATAGGTACAACTTTTTCTCGAAGTTCTCTGCAAGATAGCTGGGAATTACTCTGGAAACAATGAGAAAGGTTGACATTAGCTTTCTCTCAATCGAAGCTTAAGATTTGATTTCTAAGCTTGTGCTTCACAGGGGCCTTTGTTTGGAAACCAGTGTATACTTGATCACATAAATACCAGGGTGATATCTGCGGTGTGTATCCAAACCATACTACGAAAAAAACCCATAAAATCAAAACAAGTCCTTACATGTAGCCAACTACATAGTCACTTATTTGAACCAGCTAGAGCTCGAATTTCAGAAAAAAAATATAAGGAGGCGAATATAAGAATAATGGCGTTTGTCTTCCTAGAGAAAAAACTTCACTGTTCTCCCAAAATTTCTAAGGGAGAGAGCTCTGCACCTTGTTCAGTTGCACCGATCATGTGCATCAGTGAGACATAGCAGCTGAGCCTCACTCATTTTTTTCTTTGATCATCTTAGTAACTTCAGAGTCATCCAAGTTCAGTAGTTTTAAGGACTGACCTATTTTACAGAAATTAAGTGCGAAAGAAATTCATACAATCAGCAGATATTGAATCAACCCTTGCCCAGGTTGCAAGTGCTTAAGCTCAGGTATCCTTTTCTGGTTGGCTTTTGGTTTTGATATAAATGAGAGTATTTTACAAATGACTTTTCAAGAAATCAAGTTCAACCTGATCAAAATTGTCCTCCTTTCCCATAACGCTTATTAAGGTAAACAAGTTCTGAATCAAATCCGTATTATGCATGGTATGCGACCTGCACATGCAGACTTGGAAGTGTACTTCCTGTTGAGGGAATCAACAGTTTATCTTTGCTGCTTCTCCATTCTGACTGGAAAAAAAGTTTCATTCAAATAGCATGAGCTGCTGACAGCTGTCCCTTCTCATGCATACAGAGACTGTGCTCCCCCAAAATGACAGTGTGAGCTCTAAGAAAATAATGTGGGATGTGACAGATAATGCAGGGATTCCCCAGAAGCTGTGATCTGTGGTTTTTAACTTCCTGTGATCAATTTCAGTACTAAAGAAATTGTTGTGTGCTTCTTTTTAACGTCTTTTATGATCTTCTATTGCTCATGCACCTAGCATCTCGTCTACACGAGAACAAGAATGCATTCCTGTAGATTCTGCACATACTTAAAAATGTGAATGCCTTGGTCTAAAGATTTGTCATCAAATATTATTCAGTACTGAACACATGCAGACTGCAGTGTCCAACAAAGTCACTCTGCTCTGGTGTAATAAGACACAGCATCTGAGCATCAAATTGTATTATTTTCACTGGAGTTTTTTATAGAGGAGTCTTTGGAGAAGGAAAGATGATAATGCTAATGTTATGTTAAACATCTCCTCTGATTAGCTGAAGAAGAAATTCTATCAGAGCTCTCCCAGACAAATATAGACACATGAAAGATATCTATGGTTTTACCTGATCTCCAAATAGGTCATTAATAGTAATGAAACTTCAAAGACTCTCAAGTTAATTCAATAAACTTCAGGCTTTAGCCATCAGGCTTTTTTTAAGAAAAGTAATCTTTCAATTTAGCTACATAAATTATTAGCATTGTTTTGAAAAAATCCATAAGAATGTTCTGTCTTAATTTGAAATAACTGCGATTTCAGTTCTTTCATCTATTCCTGACTTGCTTGGCATAGTATCTGAAAGCTGTTAGAAACACTAGACTAAAAGTAGAAGATGGAAATACCTATAGAAGATGCAAGAATGTTGCCTAAATTAAGAAATGAAAATGAAAATCCATAGTCAGAACTCACCTAATGGATTGCCAAAAATACAGTTTCATAGACACATCTGAAACACATAATATTTTTAGAATTGTTTAGTGACAGAAGAAATTGGAGTAAGTCATCTAATAATGAAACCCAGAATTATTATTTCAAAATATTATCATTTAAATACCCCTTAAGAATAAGTTTTGAATGAATGGTTTCTCTCTAGTTTTTCTTTTAGTCCCTAGAGATGTGATGAGCCAGAGCACAGAGATCCTACTGTACCATAGTTAAATCCAGAAAGAAACAAGAACTAAAATCAAAATTAACTAAACCAAGCTTTTATTAATAATCACTATATATCAGAGCTCCACGAGAAAACTAAAAGAAAGTCACAGATTTGCTTTTATGTAGACCCATTGGCTCCAACACCCTACAGATCACATGAAGAAGCTGCAGCTGGATTCTAGACTGTCTGTAAAGTATCTTCTTTCCATGTCTCTGACTTTATTAGTAGTTTCTTATCAGTTGTTTATAACGAGAGTTTAAACTTCTGTGCCTGACGCTTTAGAGAAAAGAGGAGCTGGGTCCTAGATATGGTGGCTGATTTCAGTAGTGTGTTAGCCAGTTACTACATAGTTAGCCTGTAAATGAAAGTCAGTCCCTAAAAGAGGTTTTTGGTGTTGTAGTAAAACGCCGTATTTTTCTCCCCTTTGAAGTGTGCGTACATTTCTGTTTCAAGGCCAAATTGATTTTTTGAGTTTCTAACATTTTATTTTGCACCTGGGCATTATTTTTTGTGGTCACAGGTACACTGCACTTTAATTAGTTTTGTTTACCTATGCATATTTTTTTCTTAATTTCGCAACAGTCGTTTTTTGTAATTGACAAAGCAATTTACTGCATGTGTGCTTTCTGCACCCCAGACAAACACTCGAACATGTAATGCACCTTTCTTTCCAGTTCAGATTGTTAAGAAAAGAATTAGTTGTGACTAATTGCCAATTAATTTGCAGTGGTTTTAGGGAGGAGGGGTGAAAAACAATTGCACCTACTAATTAAATTTTAAAATATTCCAAAGTGTCATCTCTAGGTAGCTGTGGAATACATAATTTCCATTTTAGTTCTGCACTGGATCTGTAACAACCCTGAGCTGACAGCTCTATTAATTTAAAACCTTAGTGATACCTATTAGTACAAAACATGAAAAAAATGCCATTAATCATTTATTTTAATTTTGCAGCTCTGTCATTTTCTCAGTATGTTTAAAAATTATGATGACACCAAAATGTTTTGCAATCTACCTGTATGAAGGGGAAACGGATCACAGTACTTAGGAGAGAGACTAGAGTATATTATTAGAGCTTAATTAATGCCAAACTGATTAGATTTGATTGCACTTTGCACAATAATATTGTTTAGAAATTTATTTATGATGTGTTGCATAATGCTATATTTAAAACAACTAGTCTAGATCTGAGAGATTTTGTCCAAAATGTCACATAATGCAAGCATTTTTCTGCTAAACCTCTTTACTAGATATACCATGGGCCAAAATTTTGGCTTCAATTAGTGCATGAGAGGCTTGTCATTTGCTTCAGCTGTTTGAGTTTAGCCTAGAAAATTGTACATTGGGTTTACAAGAAAAATCTATGATATTTTAGCAATTCATGTTGCTACTTACATGGATTTCTATTATTTATTGATTTTGCCTGTTTTTAAATATAAATTTGTAACAAATAACTTTTTTCTCTCTCCAGCACCACTTCAGGCACTCCCCTTAACTTATGTTCAAAATGTCCTCCATATTTTGTTCAAGGTATTATATATTGTCAATAAAATTGAGTAAGTGATCTCAAAAACTGTTTTCCAGAATTCCATAGTAATTTGTATGAGTATGTTTGTCAGGATATCATCAGTTCCTAAAAATATATTAGATTAGGATTTTTGCTTTCTGCATTTTTGTCTGAGCAATTTTTGTGTGTGGGATTCACAGAGTAAATCTAGGAAAAATGAGAAATAAAAAAAAAAAAAATCATATTTAAACTTTTATAATTGTGTTTCTACTAAAAAAGACCTGAAGTTGCTTGCTGAATGAAAGAGAAACTGACTGGTAAAAGTTCGTCTTTAGACTCTCCATGTGCATGCACATAGAATCTATATACAGCTGTAAGGAGGAATTTTTAGCTTAACAAAGTCTCCATTTCTTGTAAGTAAAACTTTCTCTCTCTCTCTTTTTTTTTGTCCTTTCGTAAAGCACTTTCAATGTTCAGTCCTACCTTGACCTACAACATTATTTCTCTGTCTGAGATCCTCAGTGCTTCCTCCCATCTCAAAGTGTGTACCTTCGCTTGTCACCCAAACTCGCAGCTCCAACTCTGGCGGTGCTGCCAGTATGAAAACAGAAGCAGAAGTGAGAGCCCAGGGCAGACATGCGGTGCCTGAGAGTCTTGAGAGAGACAAAATTAGCCTGCTTCAGGCAAAATAGTCCAATGTTTTGTAAACATACAGATCTCTTTTTAACAGCCAAAGATAAGACTTTTTACATTTTTTTTATTTTCTTCTTTTTACAGAAGGAAAGTAAGGAATTGATGGTTATCATTGTTAACCAATGCAATATTAACAGACACTACCATGCAGAAGTAAAAAAATATACTTTCAGTTTACACATTATTTTTTTGTTTTTAGAATGTAAAATATATTTTGTGCCAATTTAACAGTTGAAAATATGTCTTGGAGAAATGCATATAGGACTCATCCCCATGCACGTGAGTGGTTAATCATATTCAGGCATCTTAGCTGATCTCAGCTGATAGGAAGCAACATACTGAAGGGGTCATGGTCTCTGAAACAGATGGCTCAAGCCAAAAAAGAACATTACAAATGATAAACATTTACTGAATATGTAATTGGATTCATCCTGAGCAGCACTGAACAGCCCTAACCCAACATGCAATCTGTATGGGGTCTCAGGATTACCTCACATCTTCATACAAAAGCCATCTTTTGAGCTATCCTTTTTATTAATTTTTAAATGGAATTACTATGACTTATCTCTGAAACTCTGAGGGCATTCCTACTGCCACATCATGGCCAAATCTTGCAATAAGCTGAACCCTTATGACTCAAAAAATTCACTCCCACCAGCTGCAGCTTACTTCGTGTATTGATCCTCAGGATCAGGTTGATGTCATCACTGTTCTGAGCCCCAAAATATGTCTTATGAAGCATGTGAAAGTTACAAAAATTCTTGAGGCAATTTTCCAGGGCCAGATCATCAGCTGGTACTATGTGACATCAATGGAATAGTGCCCATTTACCCCAACTACAGATTTGGCTTCCAAAGTGGTGCCTGAAGCAGAATTTCTTGTGAGAAAATATGTTGGTGCCAGTCTTTGAAAGCGAGAGTTATTATCCATATGAAATTAATCTAGGTTGCCAAAAAAATCCCCATATGCTAAATTTGATACTAATGAACAGTGTTGACAAAAAGAGGTCACGCGTAAAATTTGAGACTAATGAACTAAGGTGGCATGGAAATGAGCATTTGGAGAGTAAAGTAAAGGCTCTAATAGAGTTATACCAAGCCACTCACTCTATTGAGATTTTATGTTTCTGTCTCCTTATATTGAAAAGTAAATCTCCACCCCAAGAAATGTCCTGATCTATATTTTAATGAGCCTTTCCACGTGACGTACATTTTTTGTTTCATTACTATTAGTGAATGACAAGTGAAGGATATTCATTTTAACTTGAAAATGTCAGGTATGTACTTTAAGAGATATATTTTTCAGTTTTTAATGAGGTGGTGTTTCTTTTTGAAAGAAATACCCATCTCTGATGTGGGTACTATGCAGGTGACAACTGATATTTAATAAGTGATGGTTCTTGTATTAGTCGTAGTTCACTAAAGAAAATGTCTCGGATTGCTTTTGAAAAACTCTTAACGTCACTAGCCCAAAGGCAAGATGTGACCTTTTTATTACATAATGAGAATCATTTATTATCTTACAATGTATCTTAAAGTCACAGACAAAATGCCACTTTGATAATTGCTTTCAATTAGCTTTGAGCATAGCATACATTCATAAAATGTCTTCTCTAATTTAGACTTGAATTAGAGAAAATTGCAGACATAATCTACTTTAAGGTTGTCTCATTTAAGGTGATTCGTAGTTTTATATCAAAGAAATCAAAACGGGTGGCTTTAGAGCAGTATTACAGTGTTTTAAATAGTCTTTTCAATATTTGAGTCCATTCTATTAACAATTAATTAACAATTTAGAATGCTAGTTCATCTTTTTTGACCTTTTTTGTGTATTAACTTTGTACTTTCATTCATAATGGTTATTTTGAAATTAAGCAGTTTCCTGTGGTAAAAGAGTACAGCTTGATTACATATATAAATAAAGCATATGAAGACATGGCTTATATCTTAATAATAGACAACAACTTGGTCTTCCAGCGTGTATGTTTTTTCCAATTTTTAAATTCTTCCTCAGCAGCAAGCAATAAACCCCACACTCAAAAAGTAAGATTACATATTGGCATGTATTTTATTGCATACAATTTTTAGTATGTATTGTGTTTATAATTTAAATTATTTGTGGAAACAATGATTACACATAGATTGGTTTACTGCATATGTAACATCTTTCATAAAGAAACACAGGTATTTTCCTTTTATCTTAGGTTAAATGGAGAAGGTTTGGAAGTCACATGTAAAGATAATTCAGGCATCTCAGATACTTTGCATTTAACTAGACCAAGGGATAATTCTGTTTTTTTTCTTTCTCCCCCCAGATAAAAATTACTCACAAGAACCAAGCCCCCATGTTGATGGGACCTCCTCCAAAAACTGGTCTTTTCTCTTCGATCATCAAAAGAACAAGGAACCACAGCAAGGAATAAGCCTATGTAGTCTAGTTTTCAGAAAAACTATTAGCTTTGTTGAGCTTTGGAATATTTATGCTGGAAATCTTTCAAGAATTTTAGAATATCTTCTACTTGCAGAATCTTGGATTTTGGTTTAACTGTTTCTGTAACTGAGCTAATGTAAAACTATGCTACTAGAAAAAATGTTGTCACAGTTTTGTAGGCATTTTGCATGATGAAAGCAGATGTTTACATAAAGTGATGCATATTTTTTGTTGCATGCATTACCATTTACTAATCTGTGGGCTAATTCTGCCATGGAATATGGGAAAAGAATGTCATGGGTAATTTGATTTTCTCTCTTTTCCATTTCAACTTTTTCTACTACAGTGATCACATGCCATAGGTTCCATAGTATCTTTTGAATCAAAGATCTTCACATCAGTAGCCAATTTGACTTGTTTCAGAGAAAAGTTTACTACAGGTCTCATTAACCTGTATTTTTAGTTTACCATTTCTTTCTACCCTGAGAATATTTTTATTCAACTGAGTATTGAAATCTTGGATCTTATTCTGATAACTCCTATGTATATGAGTAACTGTACCTGCTGAAAAGAACTAACAATATGTACAGTATTCAAATTATCATGATTACTCTTGTGTAAATTTTTTGTTAAGATTGGAAGCCAATGCAAGTTTTAGCAAGAATAATAATGCTAAGGAAATCTTACTAAGTGAAGATAATAATACTTGCAAAACTAGCCATCAGTGTTGTTTGTTGAAACACTAGAATTATTTTCATGAACAACACATCTCTGTAACATGGCACACTTTAAATCATTCTACATATTGACCAATAGCATAGTGCAAATGCACACAAATAACCAAAGCTCATGCCTAATTAAAGTGCATTTCCCACCAAAGATTTAGTGAAGGATGCTTCAGAGAAATGGGTTAATGCATAATTAATCAAACTCACTGGAGTAGACTCACTTCTGCAAATTTACAGTTCTTTTGATTACATGGACAATGTCCAGACAAATGTTGGGGTAGGAAAAAACATTAAATTAATTGCAAGTAAATACTTTTCATTTGTTTCATAAGTTAGTAGACTTAGTCACATACTCTAAATATTGAGATATCAACATGAACTCCAAGTATTAGAAAATTAAATTTATATCCATTTTTTTGCAATAATTCTTTATAAATTTATACCATCCATAATTTACTCATCACCTAAATTAATCTCTTAAGGAAAGAATAAACTGTTATCTATTCCCCTTTTGTAGTCTACTGTCTGGAATCAAAACATTTCTTGTCATAAATTTTGGGGAGGCACTTGCTCAGGTTTTAACTTTCTTAGCCCTTTTAGAGACTTCCTAACAGCTTAGAAATCATAGTACAGGGATTTGTCTGAGGTTTGCACAGCACTGTCTAACGTTGAAGGGAAGTCCAAGAATGGCAACTTTTTTCAGTCCTGCATATAAACAGTCTCAATCAAAACTTTTTATGCAGTCTTAACACTGTTTTCTGTTCAGAGTGAGCTTCTTCTCAGCTCTGCATGTCTTAAGTTTTCAGAGATTTCCTCAAAAAACAAGGAAAAAACAAAACTTCGCTTGAAATGCATGATTTTCCATTTTTATCCAGACATAAAAATGTTAATGGTTTATTAAATCTATTTTTCTATTGATTCATTCATCCATTTGAAAAGTAATACTTCATCATGCTGTAGTGCACGGTACTGTGCATGTATTTAAATAAATTTGCTATCATTTGTTCCTCAGTATAAGAATTCAACGGAGTTGTACTTTAAATAATAGACACTGAAATAAAAGTCAATATATAGTTGGTAAGGATTATGTCTTTGAAATATAAAGTCTGTGTTCTGTAAACATTAGGAGGCAAATACCAATTACTGTTATGTTCAGCATTAGGTAGAAAAATATGAAGGTGATTATTTGCTAAAATTAAGATCTGTAATTCACCCTTCTTAGGTCCAGTGGTGTTGACAATTACAGTTACTATAGGAGTAAACTCGTATTTTTCCTGTGCATTGCAAACATACACACACACACACACAGAGAAGCATTTGATGCACTTAACTATGAACGTACATAAGTAGAGAGCAGAAGTTATTTGCAGGAAGAAGGAATTTGCTGACATAATGTTACATAAAGTGTATATTGGTTTTATGAAATTATGGTTACAGGTGATAAATATTTTCACATGACATAGGTTTTTCTACCAATGCTCTCAACTTTTTGTGGCAAAGATGTGTTTAACAATAATATATAATGTACTCTCTATAATTATCTCATGAACATTGTAACTCTGAAAACAAATAAAATTATACATAAGATATTATTTAATAATGTGTCCAATTTTAAATGTGCCAGTCTATGATAGCAAGTTGCTCACAACACACTTTTTCATGTAAAGAGGGATAGATGAGTTAATGTAATCACAATTACATAACATTCTGATTAAACATATAAAAGGTAAATCATATATGTTGGTCAGTACGTATCAAATTCTCACTGGAACGAAATACAAGAGAGCAGCCATCACACTGACAATTATCATAGCAGTGACTGACTTTCTATTAATCTCGGTTGTTTGGGGTTTTTTTAGCACGGCCTCTTAATAATTTTAAACCATGCTCAGATTGAAGGTATTGATGGTGATGAGGAAATCTTAGACCACATAAAACATAGTATGAAAAGAAAGCAGTTGATTTCATGAAAGAAAATTTCAGAGCAGGATCCTTTTTTTTTTTTTTTCCACTTCAGTATGCACAGGACTAACATCATGAAATTATTCATTGGTATAAGAAGTGAAGCAAAGAATATATGCATATATCTTCATGCAGCTGAAATAGATGCATTGTTCTTACATGGACTGAAGAGCAGTATCTGTAAACCTTCTACTTGTTGCAATGAAGCATTCTTTAAGGCTTCATTAATGACATTTGCAATGTAAATGACAATTACAAATATGTAGGAATTAAATGTGACACTTCATCTCCCTGCTAGAGCATGTCAACTGGGCAATGTGCTTAGGAAAGAACATGACATGTCAGGAAAAAACTTTAGCTTCTGAAATTGGTCAGTCAGTCTCTCTCACTTCACTTGAGTTCCTGTTAAAAGGAGGTGGAAATGGTATTTCTTGCAGAGGCAAACAGAGAATTACTGTTTCCAATACTTGTAAGATGTTTGTATGCACATCATCAAGATTACTTAAAGCTAGGGGGTGAGACCTCATGATTTAGGCTTATTAGTGTGCATGTGTGTATGTGCATGCTATATCAGGTAACATGCTGATAAGCTCAGGACTTTGAAGAGCTAGGAAGCCCTTAGTTTCTGAAACAGAAGTAGACCTCCTATTGCTCACTCTTATCAACTTTGTAGTATTGCATGTACATCACAACAATGATTAGCTAATATCCAAAATCATTTAAGGCAAATAAAGTTACAGACTATAACATATTTCAGAATGTAAGAAGCAAAATAGTCAATTACAGTAGGAAAGGGAGAAAAAGACCTTTTTTATGCTTTTAAATCTAGAAGTTAATATTTATTTGATGAGATTACAGCTGTTCAGTGACTACTAGTGATATTCCGTAAGTTACTGCCTTCAACCCCAAATGGCTTCTGGGGCTTATAATTCTGAGGCATACCATAGCAAGACCAGGACCTTCTGGGAAGCAGACACTTCAGGGAAGTGTTGCCCCTCATCTATCTGGAGGAGTGACTAGGGAGAATGGCTACAAAATTGGGAAAAAAAAATCAGGAAGAATTATCTCTAGACAAGGAAGCACGAGAAGAGCAGATGCTCAAAGTAAAATATGATGGGGTGGATCGCTCCAAGGCAGTCCACAAAAATGGTCCTGTGGGACCTGGGAGGCCAGATGAAGGCACTCAGGACTAATGAGCAGTGATGAGCTAGGGAAGGGGGTAAATTAGATTTATCTAGAGACCCCTTCCATTTAAGGCTGAGAGTAGTGCTTCCTTGTTTTGTGGGGAGAAGGACTGATATAAGTTGGACACAACTGAGCCCATCACTTGAAGTGAAAAGGACTTGCAAGAAAAAGAGGGCTGAAGGACAGTCAAAGGAAGGTAAAGGACTTGTCAGAGCTTTATTTATTTATGTGTACTTACATAAACTAAAAAAAAAAAAAGAAAAAAAAAAAGAAAAAAAGAAAAATAACATAATGCCTGAAAAGAAAAAAATTTAGAAAACTGAGGTGGGCCAGAGAAGCACTGATCAATCTTTTATGCAAGAGTGGTGAAGAATAGGTCAGCCGCTTGTCAGCTAATTGCTGCTTGTCTGCAGCTCCATCAGAAAGCATTCTGCTTTCTCTCCTCTGTCCATAAGGAAGGAAACTTCTGGTGGTCCTGGTGAGGTGAGTAAAAGCCTTATTGTAGCACTGGCTGGAAAATGAATAAAACATGGGTGGTATCTGGAAGCTGTTAATGAGATACAAATTAATAGGTTAAAATCTGTGGCATTTGAGGCTCTGAGGTGGTGCTGTGCAGCAATATGTGATGTGAAAACTGTCCTCTGGTCTGTCAGGGTTTGCTGGTGTCTGCCCAACGTGGGTTTGTGCCATGGGCAGCCTGCTGGCTCTTGTTCCCCATTTTCCATCAGACCACGGATTTTCAGTTGATTTTGAAATAAAGAGGTTTGACCTTTCTGTTCTGAGTTGTGTGTGCATGAAGCCTTCCCAGTATCAGGTTCTCTTAATTTTACAAATACAGCTGAAGAAAAGAAACTTCTCTATGACTACTGACTTCCATTGTGTGAAACTGCCCAACAGCCTGAAACTATAAATAGGCAACGATACGTTCTAGCCTCTAGAATCTGGGTATGGTGATATTTCTGAGGCTGCTTTCTTTCCTTTCTGATTCATGATTCAAAGAGACTCCATGAGAAGCACCTCAGGGCTCTCTTTAAATATGACTCATACAAAAAGTGATAATCATCGGGCTTTGTTATTTATAGGAAGGTGGTAGCTGTGTTGATGGTAAAGCAGCAGCTTCATAGTGAGGTGCCCAAATTCTAAGAAACGTCAAAAATCATTTGCTGGGTCTAACTGAGTGAGAAGGAAAGATTTTGGAGTGTTCAGGTCAATTTGTATTCTAATGTTGATAATGACTGAAAATACTTGGCTACTGATTAACCTATTTGAAATAAACCTTTGTTTGATTGGTTGTGTTTTACCTAGGGTCAAATTCACATGCTGTGAAGGAACACAGCAATTTGCATTAAGTAGGTTTTTCAGACAGGGAAGTGAACATTTCTTACTCTTTTGGTGAAAATCATCTTTATGGGCCAACTCGTGCCTGCCAATAAGAAAATACAAACTGTCCATCTTGAGGGCTGTCAATCTGTTTTCATTAAGTATACAAAAAAATAACCCAAACAAACCACATAATAATAATAATTCTTTTTAAAACTATTTGTATCTGCAGAAGGAGAGTGAGGTGATTTGTATGTCCCTCAGTGAGACAAATGGACTTTGCAACATGAGCTTCAGCACTGTAATTTCTGCCCAGTCATGAGGTTGGCAGTTGCAGAGGGTATGGTGTAGGGTTTAGAGTCTGATGATTTGTTGTTTAGTTGGGGTTTTTTAGTAAATATGAGTGAGTTCTATACACCTCTTTTTATTCTAGAATGATAAGAACTGAAACTTTGATTCAGACAGATATAAAATATGTTTAGGGTATACACATAAGTCGGCAAGCAAATGCAGGAAGACCTATTCCATCTCACCTGAACTTTACTTCCATATGTTTCAATTCAGTCCTATTACTAAAGGAAGATAACAAGAACTTGTTAATTTAGGTATCTTGGGAAAATTTGGGGGGGAAATGGGTGTACTGTGTTTTTCGTCTTGGTAGTATGACCTTAGAATGGCATTATATACATATAGATTAAGGAGCTTCAACCTCATTTACATCAATCACTGTTTTCTGTGACTATATTATGAACACTGTTTTTTTGGGGGTTTTTTGTGGTTTTTTTTTTGTTTGGTTGGTTGGGTTTTTGGTTTTTTGTTGTTGTTGTTTAACCAGCTAAATCTCTCTTTTAATGATTCAATATAATTAATTTACAAGAAGTTTGAAATACTTGGTCCAACTGCCCAATCTACAAAGTCAAGGCTTGGATTGAGATGCAAATTCATGCCTTTATACTCTGTCAGTAATATTAGTCAAAAATTCCTTAGCCTCTCTTCTATCAAAATATACAAAATTGTGGGGAGGAACCTGCTTTCTTTAATCATTTTTTTCAAATTATATTCAACTGGATTCTCATTTAAGATCAAAATCAGACTGATTTTTTTTTTAAATGTCAAAATATTTTGTGCTTGAATGTTAAAAGAAGAAGTAAAGTTTTAATTTGTTTCATTCATTAATTCTGTTTCATTAATGTAGTGATTAACATTGTGGTATAACTGACTTTTCACTTTAAAAAGCAAAAAGTGAAAAAAGAAAATGTGTTATTCATTCAATATGAACATAATTCTTATTTCCTTTAGGAGAATTTTTAAATTCTTGGATTTTTTCAAGATCCTGAAATGAAACTTTCAACTTTTGTGCTGCTACAGTTGACACAAGACTAAAAGCTTGCACATCAACTTCTAGTATTTATGTAAAATCTCTGCATTTTTATTATTTCAACAAGTGCACAACTATGAGTTACCTTCAAGAGTTGACTTTGATTCATGGTTCCTCCTTTTTCAGATTATTTTGTTAGTACAAGTCTACTTTGTCACTGAACAAAAACAGAAATAACAGAATAACATTTAAAAAAAAATTATTTCATATAGTCTAAAAGTTTACTAAATATCTTGATAGTTCTCTCAAAAAACAGCAGTGGACTCTGATTTTCACTAAAAATAGAATGGGCAGATAGTTAAAGAATGGAAATTCCATTATTAAGTTATCCCAATTATTATAAAATAAGCAAATAACAAGACTATTTTAGACTAAGCATTGTAAAATAAGTTATTGACAAGGCAGATACAATGCTTGTGTTTCTTCTAAGGTACACTGAAGCTCAAAAATAAGCATTTGATCACATTGATAAGGCATTTGTGCATCACTGTAATTCTCAAATGTGTCTTTAATGTGTCTTAATGTTTGTCTCAATCTTTTGGGTGAATTATCAGCTAATACTCTGTGATAGCTAATCTGTGAACACTTTTTACCTCACGGTTACCCAAAATATGTAGGCTGTCTGAAAGCTTTCTATCCTCTTTGTGATCACTGTATATTTATCACTAAGTACCGTTAGAATGTCTAACCTGATTGATAGTATACTAAAATCATGTGACAATCATCAGTCTCATTTTTATGATCTTGAGACAAGAGGTGAGTGGACTCACATGAGGTTAATGGGCCTTTAAGAAAAATGTTACGGTTTTTTGGTGCAAGATAAGGTTCCCTTCTTCTGCTCGGAATCCTGTCACTTTACAAGATTTAACAGCTTTGTCTGCCAAAGAGCTGAGATATTAGTCTGTGTGAAATGATCTATAGTTTTTCCTTAGCTTGCCTGCTGAATCTTGGGCAAAAAAATAAATCTTATGGCAGATGCCAATTGTTCCCTTTTGATATGTGTGTAGAAAAGGTACTACCACAAGAGCTTGTAAAAGCATTCAGATGCAACCAGAACAGTTGTGCTGACAACCGAGAACAGAGCTGAGTTCCTGGAGTCAGACTCACACAGGCAGAATCTGAAGTGTTCAGAAAAGGGTTAAACTTTCTTTACTCGTTTCTAGGGTGACTTCTGTCTAAAAATGTAAGAGTACAAGTAGGTATTAAATATGTCTGTAACTTGCCACTGCTAACACTCATATGTCTGTGCAGTATTTGTGCTATTTTCTTATCTGAGATATAGCACGAATGGTAATTTTTAACTATTTCTACTATGTCCTTCCTCCACAAAACACAGTGCAATAGCCTAACATGTAAAAGCAGATCTTAATAAGGGCAATAAAAAAAACGTTTTAGGGAACTCAAGATATCTTCTGGTCCAACATCACAGGACAGAAAAGGTATTTGCAAGAAAAAAATTGCATAGTGACGATCCATCTCTTCTCAGTAAAAGTTTGAAAGAGAGGACTTCTGGACAAATTAAAATGTCATTTATTGTTTTATTCAAACTTGTTCATAAATAAATTTGGAGAGTTGCTATGGTATGAACCTCATCAGAATATGCAGCCACAACTGCATAAGGGAGAACTGAGAATATTTTGGCAGATCTGGTTTCCCTTGCACAGAGAATCTCTTCTGTAAATTTTCCTTGATTAGAAGCAGGCTGGTTGCAAGGTACAGAAACACAGTAGAAGTCACTATTTGTTTAATTACTTGGTTCCTTTAAGGTGTTAAAACATTTTTTTCCCTTTTTCATAATCACAGTTCTGCAATGACTACTGTGAATATTTTTTGGCAAGAATAATCAGCATTTAAGATGACTTGTATGGGAGATAGCAGCATACAATATAGATAATTTGCATGTCATGCTATTTCTGCTACAGTAATGGAGATCCCCTTGAGAGCATTTAAAGTCCTAATGCAGAATGTGATACTAAATCATAGCTTTGGAGATTATGATTAAAATATAATCTCCTTGTTTGAGACAGTTAAAAGAGAATGATGTGGATGTGAAATCCCAACTCCTACTGAAATCACTGGTTTGCCATTGCAGCCACAGAGCCTGGGTTTTGTCTCTGCTGTGTTGTGGTAGGGGTTAGAACATCTTTCCTGCCCCAGTTAAAATGTCTCCAGAGAAGTTCAGCTAAGAGATTGAGAAATTTTATGCATTCACAGCTCTGTAAAAACCTATTGAATGGTTGCACCTGCAAAGTTTCCCCACACTAGCCTAGAAACCAGGTCACTAGGATTCTTCCCTTCAGCAAGTACTCAGGTTTACCTCTTTCTCACTGTTTTATGTCCTTAGCAGGTCTGTGTTTCTGTCTTCAAAAACACTGGCTTCAATATGTTTTCATCTATGCACTTCTATTAGTTGGTGGTTAGGCATTAGGCTTAGAAATGGAAATTTGAAATATCTCAGGTCAAGGAAGAAAATAAAGACTCCAGTTTTCTGGCAAACACAGTAAGTGCTATAACCAATGTTATAAGTGAGCCCTGCTCAGTTAAGGACTCGTAACTCCACCCTCTGAAACTCAAAGGCATGAGAATTTTCAAACCCTGACTATGTGGAGTTTACACAACACGTTTATTTTGCATTTTCCAATTCACGTGTAAATTTTGTGGATTCTGTGTGGAACTGTGCCTCTTCTTTAACTATTCAGGGCCCTAAAAATCTACCATTAGTATCTGAATCACCCTGCTGGGGTAATGTAATACCAAACTTGAGTATGAATAAACAGTTGCTTTGAACCTAGCTTCTAGGACTTTAACAGACTATTGACTTGGTAACAAATGCTGTGCTGTTGCCTTAAGAGGCCCTGACACAGTGCTGCAAAATCATGTCTATGTACAGCATAACACAACCCACTTCTAATTATTTCTGCCTAAAGTGTCTACTGCTGTTGGATTTCTTGTCTTTTATGCTTAAAACAGCAGTGACGCAGTAATGAGTCAGGCCTTTGCCAGTGCTTAAATATCCAGTGCTAAGTGCTATATAAAAACATTTAATTTTTTTTCTAAAACTGGTATATGTGTAAATCTTGATTAGGATGTCATAGGTCTAAGGTATGCAAGTGGTGTACAAAGTGTACATCTTCAATCTCCTGCATTTACATATAGCTTTTTGTTCACATTTTCATCTACTATCTGTAATAGTAGACATCTGACTGCTGTTTTGTTATTTTTGGCACCCATTGCACACCTTCAAGCTTGTACTGTCCTAATGTATGATGCCAATCTCATAGCTCATTTGTTTCAGTGTTTTTAGATTGTTAATCAACAATTAGCGTACAGCACATATTAAAACATAAAAACAAAACATATTTTGTGGCACTTTTTCTTCTTAACTTAAAAAAACCCCCAAAAACTACGAGCTTCATTCCTTAGAAAAATGTTGCATGTAGAATAATAAAAATACTTCAAGTTAACTCATTGCTCTAATCCAATGGTAAAGGAGGACTGAGAATATTTATTTGAAGTAATCATTTAATTGTCATGTGGCAATATTGAATGTAGAAAAGGTACAAGGTTCTTGTCCTTATTTATTTGTTTTCCATTATTTCTTAGTGTCATTCAAGTATTCCCACGCATGCCATTTAGGCTGGACTGCTATGTTGCAGTTCTCGGACTTCTGGCTCATCACTGTTGTATCTTTACCTTCAGTCACAAAATAATAACTTAATGCTCCTCAGTCTTTGAAGTTTTTGTTTGTTTTCGCATCACTTTGTTTTTCATCTGCTAGTTTGCTGCCTTTGCTTTGTTCATACACTTCTAATTAAAGTACTTGTTATTTTTATCTCAGTCACAGCCCTTGTAAATTTTCTTTGTTATTCAGATCTATTCAGAGTTCACCTCTAAAGGATTCCTGGTCTGTCAGTTCACAATCTTATCTTCTCTAAGAAGCGATTCTTAGAATGTTTTTTTCTCTGACACCCTGCCCCCACCCCCCCTTCCTTTCTGGTTGCATTAGGCATTGGTTATTTGTCTTTACTTGAGGCCTTTAGTGGCTCATGGCTACCTTAACAAAAGGTATTTTTATATCTATGCCTTAAATCATTTCGAGAGCTCTCATTGTGTAAAATCTGTTTGATACAAAGGCAAACGCTTATTTGTGTGATCTGCTTCCAGTCAAGCCATGACAACATTCAGTAGCCAGTAGTTTTAGATTTTAAAGCAAATATTTTGGGGGTCTTAGCATATTTTATATCTGACTAATATTCCCATTGAAATGTCTACAAAGCTACTCCATTACCTTCTTTCAAATCCTTCTTTCAGCTGTTTACAAAAAGACAGTGTTGTAACTATCACCACAGAAATCAGAACCTGTTTTCTTTCATATGCCCACATATCTGTATTTAACAGTTTTTAAAATACAAGTTTTCCCTTAGGGATGAGGGAAGGGGAACTCCATGTTCTGTGGTGTTAGAGCATCTAGCACAATAGGAGTTCTGATCTACAACTACATGATTTAAATGTTAAGCAAACAGAGATATATCTATGTAATTTTATGTTGGCAGATGGATTTATAGCCCACTGATGATTACATAGCATGTCCCATCTGTACATGATCTGCAGGGAACATGAACCTAGCTAGTCTATTTACTCGGTCACAGTTTTAGCTTACTGTTCTGAAACTTTTTTCATTCATTCCCTCTTCTGTTGGTCAAAACAACAACTGTGACATATGGAGATTTCACTTCTTCTCACTGCATTCTCCCCAGTGGTAGAAGAAACTGTAAGACCTTTGTCCCACAAGGGCTCTGTGGATGTGCTTCTTTAAAATTCCCCTGCCTGCAAAAAAAAGAAGAAAAAAAGGGTGTGGGGGGGAGTGGGTGGATGGACCCATACAAGCAGTCCAGAGCCAGCAACCTTGGAGGCATCCCTCTTTTCTCTCCTGCATACCTCAGGGAAGCTGTCCTTATGAAATTCTTTTAACATTTAATTGATTTCCCAGTGACCTGATCCAGGATCAGAAAGAAAGATGTAAAAAGTCTACAAGGTGCTACAGCAGAGAAGGATCACACACTCCTCTTTTTCAATATGCTTTATTTGCTTTATCTACTATCTACCTTCTGTGACTTGTTTGGTTTTCATTCCTCCAGTGAGAAGCTGCATTGCTAAAGCTCATTCCATAACTTCAGTGGGGGAAGTTCAAGAATAAAGAAGTATATGTAATAAAAATGAAGAAAAATAACAAAATACGGAGTTTACTGAAGTCATAACTTCAGTAAGCTACTTCAGTTTTGTTGCCCTCACCTGTTATTTCCCATTGGTGTTTGTCAGTTCAGGGATAAAAGAGAGAAAGAAAGATTACTTAGAGTCAGGGGAAATTAATGTGTTATTTGCAACAGAGCTGAAGTGGAGTGCATTCTATAGAAGGTAGCTTTAATTAAAACCTCTGTTTCAGAAATAAAAGAAATAGGTTGAAGTCCACATGAAACAAAGGAGAGGGAAAAAATTGCATTGTCTTGCATTTTTCTGCTTTAGAGGCTGGCTACAAGCTGAAGGCACTCTGTGTGCCGGGCTGTGCCTAGTTTGTCATGGGCTCTGCAGCCAGGTGAAAGGAACACTGCCTGGCTACAGCCTCCTGAATTGGAACCCTTATAATAGACTGGGTTTCTGCAACTTTCTCAGTCTACTTTATGAAGGAAGCACTAGCTTATATCTACATAATACTGGTGACCCCAACCTTCCTTCTAATGTGCTCTACTGGCCTGACACATTTTAGTAAAATTCAGGAAGTGTATTTAAGAGTAGTTTAAGGGTTGTTCTTTAAGTTTTCTGACTTCCCAGGAAAACCATTTCAGTGCGTTTTGCATCACTGTATGTAGGTGCAGTCCTTGCTTCTTTAAGTTTTCCTGTACAGCTAATTCTTCTCCTAGACCTTATTACCTTTTTAACATAGGAACTAAAATTTCAGAGAAGAACTTACTGTACATTATTTCTTTACCATACACATGTTTTTTGGCAGGGAAATGGATATATTTCACCTTCCACTCATTTGCTGACCAGGTAGTATGCACAGAGAAAGCTAAGTACTAAAAGAATTAAATACTTCTTCCAAGATTCCCAAGATATTGTTTTTATTTGCTACAGTCTGTTTCCTGAATGAAAGTATAGAGGAGATATTTCTATTGCTGTCTTAGTCCACAGCAGTCAGCTAAATTGTTCTAGATCTTACCATTAGAACCCAACCTGGAAGGTTAATTAAAGTAAGATCAGGACAAGGAATTGTTCTGAAAAGCATTTCAGGTTGCATACAGCCATCTGGTTTAAATCTACACCCATAAGTAGTTTCGGCAGAGTAGAGGGTAAATTCCAGACTCTGCTAGCTGTACTGGCAATGGTGTTCTTACTGCCTTGACTGGTCCGTCCTTTCAGCAGCAGAATGAATTGCAAAGTCTGGCTCCCATCCCCAGGGGAACCTACCTGTTTTGGAAGAGACCTTTTGTTCAGCAAACCTGTCTTTAAGAGGCAAAACTTTTTCAACTCCATAGAGAATTATTCATCAGTTATGTCAGAAGTCCTTTAGTAAAGTGAAATGGTATTCAATGCCTGACTTGCATTTTTTTAAAATAAATAGCTAGCTCTTGCAAAAAGGTTTTCATCCTGTATGTTGGAGAAAAGAAATGCAAATGAAACTTGTAGTATTAGGGTTTTTTAAATAAATTCAAGCAACTTTTTTCCTTTTTTTTTTTTTTAATTGACGTTAAAATAATAAAATTGATTAGCTTTTACAGGAGAAAATGAATTTTTGGGGCATCTCTCAAATTCTTATTGAGAAATTGCTTAGCTCTCACTCGGTTCATGTTGGGTAATGTGAACTCACCACTACATTTGTAGTATTCAGTTTATTTTGAAGACGGACTTCTTGTTAATGTACAGAGGGTGCAAACTTATGTAAGTTTTGCTGGCGGAAGAGATTCAAAAATTTGGCTGAATATTTTGAAATTTGACTTATAGTTTTACAGAAAGGGCATTATCAAGGCAACTCTTTACAATGAACAGAACAAAATGCTATGGCCTGCAAAATGCACATGACAAGACTGATTTTGTCAATTAAAGACCTACTTCACCATAGGCAGCTACGACTCGGGACCTAACCTGAGATGTGTGGCTTTGCTTGTTGTTTTACTCCCTGTGAGCATTTGTTCACTTACTGCCATGCAGATAATGCATTGCATTTCACAGCACAGCAAGTTTAATCAGGACATGTCATCATCAATTTGTACCGATATGCACTGATGGACAGGGTTTTCCAGGAGCATGACTAGCTGTTTATCAAATGATCGTCAATTCTGGAGAAGAAATGGTGCAATCCCCATGTTGTTTTACAGCATCTGCTTTATCATCTGCTCGCAGGAGCACCTTTTTTTTCCCTCCTTCCCTGGGTTTCCCTTTGTAGCTGTCACTTGTAGACAGCTTCATTTATTTCTGCTGATTTCTAATTTCTTTAGGAGAGATGTCTAAAAGATGTGCTTGATTTAATGAAACATGTTGTGGAACTGAAATGGTTAATGATGGCAAGACAAGACTAAATACCACAATCTGCATTTGATTTCTGATGCTTTCCTGTTATTTACAAAGTATCTCTTTGAGTACCATAAATAATTTACAGTTCAAAGTGAATACTTCCAAGTGCTAAAAAGCCAAACTCACATTTATTTCAATTGCTAATGTTTTCATTTTATAACACAAAGCATAAAACACCCCTCTCACTGCTCTATAGTTTAACAAAAGAGCTATTAGATTAGCAGAGAAACTCCAAAGAACTCTTATAACAGTAGGTTAAGGGGAAGTATCAATTGTTCAATCTTACAGTCCCTACTACAGTAAAATTCTAACTCCAAGCACAGGGAATTTTACCTGACAAAGGTCACCAAGTTTAAGCTTTTAGCATTCAAAACTTGTTATCTCACAAATGTTTTGTTTTATTGCTTGGAGGAGTTGAACGGTGGGAATAACTCTGAAAGCTGACCCTAGAGAATGATTTAATTTTATTTGGACATACTGTGACTTGTTCATAATAGGTAGAATCAGCACACATGACTTCCAAATGAAATCATTCTAACAAATGCTTGAAGGTAAAAGGAGCCACAGAAATCAAAATGTTTGTCAGTGATACGCAGTTATGCACATCAACTTTAAACAACTTTTTCTGTTCTTGTTACTCTCATATAATCTAAGCTAAGTTAAGGGAACTGGTAGAAGCACTGACTAGTTGAACATTTCTACTATTTTACCTAAAAAATGTAAGTCTTTGTTTTATAATGCCCAGTTCTTTTTGAAGCTGGGTAACCCAAATGTTACTGGCAAAACAAAGGCAGAAGACAAAAAAAAAGAAAAGAAAAGGGGGGAAAAAAACAACAAACCACCAGCCATTCATCTTGGGGCAAAAAGAAAAAACTCAAATATAATTTAAAAAGCCTATTCTTTAAAAAATTTAGCTTAATGTCTATATAGTAATTATCTCATCTCAAGATAATTAGATAATTGACCTCTTTGGAAGATTTTCTGAAGAAGATGAACTTCCACCTCTCATTTTCTGGTAAAAAGATAAATATAAGTTCAGTCCCATATATGCAGACCAAACAAATCACTCTAAGGGACATCATAATTCATGTGAAATAAGAGATGAGCTATATCTGAAAATTATTTCCAGTGTTTGAAATCTTGTATAATTTTAATACTATAGCATCAAATATTGATAAAAAAAATCAAATATCTGCAGAGTTTTTTTTTTTAAAGAGAGGGAAGATGATAAGGATCTGTCTGTATTCAGTTTATTCTAGCAAAATAGTCCTAGTGGTGCTTGCATTGATTGATGAAAAACTTGGTCCATCAGATGTGTTTTTTATCTGCCATTATTTATACACCAGCTTTTCCTTCTAAATTATCAACGTTTATTTTGCCCACTAAAGCCAATATAAAGGATTGCTACATTCACAGTCAAAATTAGTCTCCAATATTTGATGTTGCCTAACAACTTCACACAGTAGCGTGAAGGGGGGAAGGGGAAAACAACCAATGCCCAGAAGGAATTTTAGGGAAATAGATACTAATTCATCAGATGAACATTTTGGCACTGGGGACAGGTTCTTAGCTGAGGTAAATAGGAGTAGCTGCCTCAGAGTCAGTGGAGTTGATTTATTACCAGCTGAAAGACCAGCACCAGACCGACAATGACCCAGCCCCTGTGAAAGGACATGTGCTATTCTCGGTGAATACCAATGGGGTGGGCCTTTTGAATGGGCCTGAGTGGACGTTTTGTACGTCTACGCGATTTGGCAAGTGGGTTCATTTTCTGAAGCCTGAAACGACTTGCAAATTTGGAGAAAGAATACAACCAGAGGAAGGGAAGGGGAAAGGAAAGAAAATAAAAAAAAGCCAACGCCAAGGTTTTTGGTAAATGAAATCATAAGGACAGGGTGTCTGTGCAACCCTTTTAACAAGTGAGATGGAACTAAGGACACTTCCATGGCGAATGCCAACCTCAAATCCTGTCTGCATTACAGGACTTCTGCCTTGATCCTCCAGGTTCTGAGAGCTCTTTATCATGAGGCCCAGCATACTGAAGTGGAAGGTATCCTTTCCTCTAAAACCTATCTTTCAAGATACTTTGGAGCAAGCCTAGGGTGTGTTTTTTGGGAAGGAAACAGTAGATAGACTGGCTGTTTCATAGGTAATAACTACCTCAGGGCAAGGACTTGGATTTCTCTCTGAATTGATGGGTTTCACTGAAGTTGCATTTGACAGCAGAAGAAATGAGGATTTTTTTTTGTGGCAGGCTAAGAAGGTGCTTTGTATCAAGCCACCAACTTTAACTTCCAGGGCTCTCTGTTTCTTCCAGAATTGCAAGGAAGAAGTGCAGGAGAGGAGCAAACTGGTGATAGCCCACTGGACACTTAGACTGCAAGTGCTAAGCCTTAGTTCAAGTACCCTAGTGCACAAAATAAGATCCTTAAGTAGTATATTTGATTTAGCTATTTTTAAGTTTTCTCAAATGTATTTGATGCCATTGTCCCTTATAATACCCAAGTTTAATAATAGGAACCACAGTGTGTGAAGTGGGCAAGTATTAGTTGTGAAACAGTTAGTTTCTTCAGCTTTTTAAATGAGTTGTTTGTCAGCATTTCAGAAAGAATTGCAGATTATTGAATCTAGTCTTTGTTCCAGCTGGCAGCATTTAGCAAAAGAATAATATTTTATGAAATATAAATATATAGCTATACATATGTATGCATATTTATGAACTGAAAACTGCTACAAATGTAGTAGCTATAAGTTAAATGCAACAACCAATTAAGAGTTTCACTTTCTATAAATAGAACTATGGGCTTGGTCTTTAAATCCAGTTTTTCCTCTCTTTAAACTAATCTTTACCATGTAGGTATTGTCTTCATAAGTAAGGATGCAATGCATTTCTCTTAGAAAAAACACAAACAACAACCCTCGCCCCAAAACAACATCATCAAAAAAGCACCCAAAAAAAAGCCAAAACAAAACAAAAAAATCCCCCCCCCAAAAAGGAGATGGAAAGTGTAAAAAGCCAGAAGTCCTTGAGCTGTATATTCAAAATCTGAAATGTAGTTAGAACTGCAGGCAGCTTTAATGACAATGCTAATTGGCCCCGACCCCCCATCTCTGCTGACATTCAAATCCACTCTTTCTTCTCGATTTCATTTGGCAATCGCATCCCACTCAATATGAAGGCGTGTGAGAGAGAAAAATCAGTCTGCTAGCATACTATATTGGACCCAATTTCTTACTCATTTCATGGCACTAAGACTTCTTTTATCTGCAGGAAAGCCAACTGATAGAGCAAATGACAGATGAAGCCCTCACTTGCAACAGTTTGGCTACAGAATTAGGGATACTTTTTTCCCCATTGTGAAATACCCTTTGATACTGGCAAAAAATTTCCCAAACTAACCCAACAACAACAACAAAAAAGAGCTTGAAAAATCAGCCACGTTTTCAAAGGCATCCAAATGAGTTGGCATCAAAATCTCATATTCTGTACCATCACATGAGAGCTCCACATATATTTTTCCTAGATACACAAATTGTGAAAAGGCACCAGTCACTGACTTGCTAAAGGAAAAGAGTGTAGTGTCCTTAATTTCTGAGAGGTTTGGGTTACTCTTGTTAACTGACAGGTTTTCTAGTTCACCAACACGTGGAATACCATGGGAATTGTACTGCAACATAGGAAAGATGTATAATTTGTTTAAAGGTAGTAGCACAGTACTTTGAACTTTTCCTATCTTAAAATCTTTTAATTTTATTCAAAAGGTTTCCCACTTAACATTTTTAAGGCTTCTGATCTTCTCAAAAAGAAATTGCTTATTGCAAAGCTTTCATGGGAAGCTTCCATTTTCGTCTTTATTAGTAATTGCATTACTAATTAGTGTTTAGTCCTTGCCAATTTTTATGAAATATTCTTGTACAAAATCACAAATTAGAATCACAGAATAATTTCGGTAAATACCTCTCAAGATCTTCGGGTCTTACCCTCTTGCTTAAAACAGACCTGCAGGCCTAATGTCCCTAAGTTAGACAAAAGACTTATCCAGCTGAGTTTTGAATATCTCCAAGGGTAAAGATTCTACTGCAGTATCTGCCCACCTTCTTGGGGAAGATCTCTTTGTAGTGTCTTGTCTAACTGTAAATTCCTGCCAATCATGTCCATTGCCCCTTCTCTGCTTCATAAGTTAAACTGATCAGTCTGCAGTTCCCTAGATCTGCCCCTCCTGAAAACAGGTGTGACATCTGTCTGTCTCCAGTCCTCAGAGAGCTCCCACACTAGCATTCACTCTCAATGAAACTTGCTGGCTCCCTTAGCAGCCTGTAAGGATCATTCAGTCTGATCCCATGGATTTGTATGTCCAATTTTTTTTGAGTCTTTCACACACATTAACACAAGTAATACATGTCCCAGCATTGTTCCCCAGGATTTAGAGGCAGACCTGAAAAAAGCCTTTGCAAGTTATAGCAAAGCAAAGCAGACATCATGTTCCTTCTCATTTTCTTGTCTTCTGTCATTAACTTCTCTGCCCCATTCAGCAATGGATCTACACTTGTCTTTCTGTTTCTTCCAAGACAACAATAAGTTCTTACTGCTTTTGGGGGAGAGGGGTTTGTTTGGGTTTTTTTGGTTTTGTTTGTTTTGGTTTGGTTTTTGGTTTTTGTGTTTGGCTGGTTTTGTTTGTTTATTTTTTGGTTTGTGGCTTGTTTATATATATACATTTTGCCATCTGAGCTGTAGTTTTACTAATTTTACTACTGAAATGCCTCAGAAATGTTTTTGGGTAGCCCAACATTGCTTTCAGTTTCTGTACAATTCCTCTTAGCATATGACCTCAGTCAGGACCATTCAGCCAAGACGTTTTCCTGTGCTTGACTGTTTGCACACTGGAATGGACAGTTCTTGTACTTTGAAGAGACTGTCTTTGAAGGTCAACCAGCTCTTCTGGGCCTCTTTGTGCTTCAAGGCAGTTGCCCATGTGGCTCTGCCTATAAGTTTGACTTGGCTTTTTGACTTCCTCATATCTCTCAGGATTTTAAACTCTAGTGTCTCCTGCTCAGTTCTGCCAAGGTTACCCTTGACCACTGCATTCCCAATCAGTTATTTCTTATTTGTGAGTAGCAGCTATGCAAAGAAAGCATACCCTTCCTGCATCTTCACTGCCTGCGCAAAAAATTTTCCCAGATGTGCTCCATAAAGTTCGTGGATTCTTTATGATCTGAGATGTCCCCATTTCAGCAGATATCAGTATGGTTCAAGTTCTCCTTGAAAAACAGGAGCTGCAGTTACAACCCTTATTCAAGGTTTTTCAAGAAGGCTTTGTCCATTTTTATATCAAATGGTTTGTGATCCATCCATCGCAGTCCTCCAGTCATGGTGTCACCTCCTGTCATGTCAAACTGTAATCTTTGACTATATCTGTAACTTTTTTGTATCACTGAAATTTAGAGCACAAATTATTTATTTACCTTTCTATTTGTAGATTTCCATTTATCACCCTCTCAGAAAAATATCTTACTCAGATTGGGACTTGCTTTAAACATTAAAATCCATCATTTCAGTGTTTAAAATTTTGCTGTCTGGGATGCAGGTTATACCACAATTTTTCTATAGTCTCAATGCCCTGAGTTTGTAGAAGAATTCAGTCTAAATTTTCTTAATGTTGATAATTCTCCAGTGAATCTCTAGGTTTTTGCCAAAGGAACCTACACGTAACTAATAAAGACCGTGAAAGAATACATCATCTTATCTTGGAGAACCACAGGATGCACCAGATTCACCAGTGAACACAGGGACCATGGCAATATAGAAATCAGGATATGACACTGCAGTTGCGCTCTTGCAGCAGCCTAGCCTGTGCTATCTGAGTTTCCAGTCAATAAATTATGCTGTGCAGGTAAAGCTTTTGTGTTTTATAACGTATGGCTATATTATGTCTTGAAAAATAATATCCTGTCTTATGTCATGAAAGTATAAGTTGTAAAGACATTATTTTGATTTACTGAAATTCGTTCTTAATCTTCATGGTGAAAGAAAAAAAAATTACTTGAGGTTAAGTTCCAAGAAACAAAATGAGACCAAAATGTTGGTTCTGCCTTGAAGTAATGAAAAGACTTTCATACACCCACAAATAGCAGAATAAATGAAGTTTGAAGAAACTAACAAATGATGGCTTAAAAATCCCATGTTACATTCCTCTTACCTATTTTGTTGCCCACAGATTTCACCTCGAAGTTGCTGACCATCTAGAAAGAAACTGAGTGATATCTTGGTGTAGCTGAAAGTTAGAGTTACCCAATTACATTTCAAAGACCATCAGTGATCTAAGGGCAAGAGCTGAGACTGCAAATCTTAATAAGATTCACTTGTGAGCCTCTAAATATACAGACCTTGTATAAATGGTATATAATATATAGTATTTCCAGTAGATTTTTGAACTCAGGAAACAGTCCTGACATTGACAGCATCCTTGTCACTTAACTGCACTGAGTGGAAAATTCTGCTTCTCTTCAATCTAACTTCCTTTCATTGGCATTCTCTTTTCTCCTTAATACTTCAAATAAAATCTTAAATATTTCCTCAGCTTGCCAAAATTAGTGCAGTCTGGTTGCTAGGTATGGAAATGGTAGCTTGGTAGATGATTTTAAAAGATTTTTGTATGTGAATGAGTCCTTTAAATTCAACAGATTTTATCTTAAAATTCAGTATTTCTTCAGGTGATGGTGTTCTTTTTAGATAAATTTCATGGGCCACATTTTTGTAAGTAATCAGAAGGTACTCAGCTACTACAGATAAAAATAGCAATAATTCTTTCTTCCTCTTCTGTGGAGGAAATAGCTCAATTAGCTATTTTTACTTGCTTTCTTCTATGTATGACAAAGTAGTTATCATCCATGCAGAAGTTAGATCCATTCAAGACAGTGAGTCTAGTGACCTTCATCATCATCAAATGATACCTCTTTATCAATGTCTCAAACCAGTTTTTATGTCTAGGACTTATGGATTGTGAATTGTTGCTCAGGGTAATTTTGTCTCAGTTTTACAGATTTAAAGGACTCTCTGAGGGCTTTGCTTGGAAAGAAATTTTCTTGCATTTCAACCGAGAGAAAAAAACCCAAACCCCTTTTTGTTCTTGTCTTCATCTCCATGGGTTAGGTACTCACATAAACAGGAACATGTTAACCAGCTAAGCAAAGGAGTTAGCTTCTGTTAAGGGAGATCAAATGGGGTTCATAGACACAGATAGGAAAGATGGGTTCCATTCATCCAGCGTCAGTCAAATGAAGCTGTGACCCAGTATGTTTATATGTTGACAAACAACTGTGGAGTGTGTGTGTGTAATTTAATCATGAGAGGAATTTAATACTCTTTCCTCAGTGTTATGTCTTTGACATAGGTCTTCCATTTACTACCACTTTTTATGGCAGTGACGAGTTATTCCAGCCTATTTCTGACTTTGATCTGGAATGGATATTGGTTCAATCAGAAATGCAGGCAATAGCCAGCAAATTTCTGAGTACATGATGAAGAGTTTCTTTTTTTAGTTTTCTGAAACTGAAGCAAAATTGAATAGTGACAAAACTAGAAAAGAAGCCCCTCAAAAGGTGCCCAAGGGACAGCAGAGAAAATTTCTGACTTGTTTGGAAGCTTATATCATTAAGAAAATAAACAAGCAATCTACCAGAGCAATAAGGCAAAGATCAGAGAGAAAATGGATGCTTAGACTTCATAAGGATAGGAAGAAACTACTTGACTATTCTTGGTCTCGTTTCTATAGCTGCTTGTCTGATCTACTGTCTGGAACCCTTTAATTCACAAACATCTGGCAATAAAATTTAGAGATTACTTTTCATGTTTTCATCACTTTCAGTCTCCAAGTCTTTGAGCACTCTGCTTCCTTGTCTTTAGAAGAATAAATCTAAGGCTTTTCAAAAATTTTTGCAGAAGTTCATGGAATTGGATTTCACTTTTGTGTAACAATACAGATATTTAATCACAGCAAATGAGTTCCAGGTGTTATAATCTTCAGTACACAGCCTAAGAATACATTTCTGAAATACGTGCACTCAGTAATTTTGTTCCTGTGTAAAAATGTTCATTTCATCTCTCACCTCCAATTGATTGGTGGTACCATTTAACTATTTTTAATTTTTTTCTCACTAGTATCTCCCTTTTTCATACAAAATTGTATTAGTTGATTATGGAACCAGAAAAATGAGTTACGTTTTGTGTTTTTTTAGAACATTATTTAATTTTTCTGGTTAATATTTGGAGCCCTACAGTTTCAAAGCAGTTGAAATATTTTGAGAATATATATCAAGAAAAATTACAAAGTCAATAAATAGCTGTTTTCTAAAAAGAAAAAAAAAAACTTCCTGAAGATTTTTTGGTAGTATGTGACCCAAGATATGCATCTTTTAAAAGGTAACAATCCTTTAAATAGAAGTATTACAGTTTTGGAAATGGGGTGGATATATGTCCTCTTCTTCTTTTAATTGAGCCTTACACTACTGAATAAGAACATTCATATTTAGAATTATCTGTTACTTATTTCATCACTTTTGTTTCAGAATCAGCTGCAGATTACTCTTTTACCCAAGCAAATTTTTATGAACTGTGTTAATTAGCTTGTTTATTATATGACTCAGTATTTTTCCTGCTCTGAATTTTAGCAGTTTTCATTGGTCGCTGAATGACCTTGTAGTGCAGTCCAGCTGCTGTCTCACCATTTTGTACACTGCATGCTCCACAAACAGGACATGGATCCTAAAAGGAGCAGTGCTCTGAGGGAACTTAAGTACTTCGAGATTGAGGATCTGTGGGATTTGATTCTCTTCAGTATAGGGTTAGGTGGGGATTTTGTTGGGTTTTTTTTGGTTGGTTGGTTTGTTGGTTGATTTGGAGTTGTTTTTAAATCTCCTGTCTAGATACAAACTGCAATTTCACCAGCATAAGGAGCATATTAGGTCATAGCAAATCAGACAAGGTGCAGCCCATTTCCTACTCCCTGAGTCAGTGAGGAAGAAAAACATTACATCACCTCTTTGTAAAAGCGGGTTTCTCTCTGATTTACTTGGCTCACTAGTCAAGTCAGTGAGAAATGAAGCCGAAGTTATTTCTCTTTTTTTACTTCTTTTGGTCCTTTCCCAGTTTTTTGTCACTGAAGTCACAAATTGAATGCTGCTGAGGGAGGGGAGCACTATTTCCCTGGATAACCTAGGAAAAATAGTGATGAAATCTTCCTCTCTGTAAAAAAAGCGGGTGGTCTTGTTGTCCCTTGCATCTGTAATTAGTCAATGAGTACCTGGGAAGGATAGGAAAAGCACCTGTGGAAACAAAGTACTTGGAGTTTGCTCTGAGATTCTGTCAGCTCAGGAGAATAAACAAGTACTTTGGTAGGAAGCATAATAAAAACAATAATCTGTTTACTGTTTGTTCTTTGAAATACACATCCACTCATGCTTTTTACTTTGAAGTGTGTGTGCGTGTGTGTGCGTGTGGAGGGGGTGGGGGAGGGCTGGAGTGTTTTGGAGCAGGGACAAGAATCATAAAGGCAGCTTTTCTCTCAGTGAATAATTAGAAGTTCGACTGGTAACATCACGGTCTCAGGCAGAGGACAGGCACAGATGCTGTGGGAGCAGCAGTCACTGCCACAGTCATAGTATGGCTGTGATAACAGACACAGGTATGCTCAACCAGTTTTACTAACCTGCTTTCTTGGCATTCCAGAAGAATGGGCTTATCTATTCAAATTACATCATATTATGAGTAGCAAATAAATTTGTATTAAATTTCTCTTGGTTGAGTTTTTAATACATCAGTGCTTCAGATATTTTGTTACTCAACCTAATCTAACAACTATTATTGAGTTTTCAGTTCCCTAATCTGACCTCCATACTTTCTCAAACTTTTCCTTCAACACATATAGCACAAAAAAACTCCACATTTTCATTCATCTCTGTCTTAATTTAGAACACAGTGTACTTCTGATCTTGATTTGTTCCTTTTTTGACTTAGGAAAATGAGAATGTTAAAAACAAAAGAGAACATTCTTTTTAGTTTGTTTGTTTGGTATGGGAGTTTTGTTGTTGATGGGGGGGTTTTATTGGTCTGCCTGTAAGTGGTATTTTTTGTTCTCATTAATTCATCATATTTTAATAGTATTTGTTTTCTATCATTTTCAGTGTATGCATTTAGGGCTTGTGAAAAGTGACAAACTAGACTGCCCTGTGAAAGTGAAGGTTTCTGACAGTCCATAAAGCAGATACTCGTAAGCAACAACAGCAAACCTCATCCTCATCCTATTTTATATCATTTAAGAATTAATTGTTGGAGTATTTCTAAGGTTTTATGTCTTGCTTGTGGACATCAGATACACAAATGATGGCTCCTTTTACTGAGGCAAACTAATATACTTGTCTCATATTTATAACAAAATACTGCCTTTTAAAAGGAATTTGGATTTTGGAGGTTTATTTCATGCCAGCCAACATCTCTGAATTCATCTGGTTCAAATTCATTCAGCAGTTCAGGAAAAGATCACTGATTATGAGTTCTTTAAAAATTCCTTTTTGTGCTACTTCTAATAGACAGTTTCCACCTTAACATTCTTTTTGTATTCCAAAAACTGTTTCTATTTCTAATACGAATACTGTATTGGTGGCACACAAGGTTTTTTTGGGGGGATTGTTTGGGGTTTTTTTAAGTTTTTCCTCAGTTTTACTAGAGAAAGAGAGAAAAATGTCTGTATGCGTTTATTGCACTCCAGTATATGCACCCATATAGATAATAGTGCAACCTACTGGGTAAGATGAGGAAGCAATAAGAAATTTTAAGAGAAGGCAGCCAGCAGCTTTAACCTGGAGTTAATGATGTTGAATAAATTGATGACAACACTAATAAAAAGATTTAAGTATTTTACCTTTAAATGAAATTAGAATTAAACACCAATTAGGCTTCTTTTAGAACTCTTATTTTTATTAATGTGTTTGCAATCTAACTAAACCTCTCGCATTTCTAAATTCTGCATTGCGTTGCAGTATTATGAATGATTTGTCTTCAAATAGGAAAAAAATGGTATTTCTTAACAACTGACTAGAAGTCTTCATAAAGATTCTTACTCCTTCAAACACCTTTATGATAACCATTTAAGTTTAAGAGCATACACCTTTGGTTAAAATAAACATGTGGAACTTATGCAGTTACGTCTGCTTTGAACTAAACTATTTGGAAAGGTTACACATCTTAATGATAATTTCTGATACCTGTTTTCAGAATTATTTTTAGTAGATTCTACTATATTAAAATTTATCATTTTTTTAGACCATTTATAACAACACACTGCATACTTAAACTTCTAAAGCAGCTTTGAACAATGTATGAATGCTCTTTTCCAATTCAACAGGCGCATCAAACGTTTATTTACTTGGAATGTACCTATTCATTAATCAGTAGAGACTTAGGGTCTACTTCACTATATTCATCATTTTGCAGTGGCGTCAGCTGGTTTTCCTCCTGCTTTCTACATCAATACAATAATGAGTCAAGTTTAACTTTTACCTCCCTTTCTTTTTGATGATGATAACTTTGGGTTTCTGTCTGATTATGTGGCATCTATTTTAGCTTCAGTCAAGTAAATTTGATGTGCAAAATGACACAGTTCAGTTCCACCTCTTATGTCTGCCACTAGTGTTGGTTAAATATAATATACAAATAAGCTGAGGAAACTGTTCCCTAAAGCAGAGTATCACTTGCGTTGTTTGTCCGTGGAGAATTTTGGAGAAGAGCTTGTGTTGCCAGCAACACAGGGAAAGGGAAAATACTTTTTGAAAAGGAAAATATGCTTTTCTGAGATTTCTCTTGCAATGCATTGAACTATAGATAGACTTCAATGAAAATTTCAGGCACAAGATTTCTAGATGAACTATGGTATTTCCAGAAGAGTTATTTATGCTACAAAACTGTACCTATTAAGAATAAGTTGTTCTGATCATAAAAGTGCTACATAATGTGTCAGTCCTACTCCTACAGCACAAGAACACAGTGGACCCAAAAAATTCATGTACGTAACAGTGTCTGCCTCAAAGTTTTTGACAGCATTTGGCAAATTTCATATTCCTAGAGCAGGCACAATAGGTATTGGTACTACTTCAGTCCAAGTTGTTAGTCTTGGGTACAAAGAGACCACTAGTTGTTGAATACTAAGCATGTTAATATTTCCAGAGAATACATAAAAATGTAATAAAAATTAAGCCGTTAAACTAACAAAAAACCCCACCAAAACCACGGAGAGGAAAAATCAAAATGATGCTACCTTACTAGATGGAGAAGAGAATTAAAAAACACCTCTTTTTTGCTCTTAGGAATTCTTCTAATAAATTGTCCTCAGTGACTGGGAACTGTCTCAGATCTAGCTCCTCTATAATAAATTAAGAAAATTAGTTTTAAAGTGGATGAGTTAAGAACAATGGGTACCTATTTCATGTAATATGTATAACTGTTGCTACAGTCAATTGCTGACCTAAACTAAATATCTCTGCAAGTATTCTAGTTTAGAATTCCATCCATTTCAGATGTCTAACAGTGCATCTAAATACTTAAACAAGACCTATATGAAGTTTACACTTTAAAGAGATTAACAACTATGTGTGTCTGCCTACAATGCTTTTTTTTGTTGTCAATATTTTTGTGAAGTTGGGCACTATTCAGCAGTGGGATGCCTGTACAGGACTGGAGGATGTGGCCAACAGAGCTTATCTGGTAGGAATGAGAAAGAATGCCTTAAAAGCAAACTTTTAATTTACTTGCCATCCGACTGTGATACATACTTCAACTCCATTTTTGTGAACTCCCCAAATGTTTTGATTATTATCACCTAATGGTCAACATTTGATACCTCAAAACAGAGAGAAAAATTGCTCAAACCCCAGAATTATGTGCTATATGAAAATTCTATTTCAAAAAGATCCCCTTTTTTCCTTATCCTTTAAACCTTATCACTTGTCCCTGTACAGCTTATTTCATTACTTGTGTAAGATGCAACAAGCTAGCATAACAACTTTTTGCTTTTTTATTTTATGTTTTTTTTTTTGTTCAAAGATAAACATTTTTGACTTGAACTTCTTTTTTCATTGTGATACAGAAGAGGAATCCAGGTACCTTTTTTGTTCATATGGGTTTTGCAAAAGCAGAAGAGTCATTGTCGGTATTGTTATTTTGTCTACATTTCATGACCTTTGAGCTTTCAACCTTTAGCCTGTTGCAAATCAAGTTTCTGCTAGTACAAGCAGCTCCTGAAGCATCCACTTTGGTCACAGTCAACCTACACGGGTTTCTTGAGGATGTTCACCCTGTGGTTTCACAGATTCTGAAACAGGAAGCAATTTAGCAAACTATTCACTGAAAGAGTCAAATGCCCTCTGCTTAGAAAACGACAACTGACCTAACATGCATTACCATCCAAGTGGAAATAACTTCTTGAGTTTGCTGCTCAGTTACTTTTATTGCCTTTCTTACAGAGTTAAACATGTTGTCTTGTTTTCTGCTGGTGCTTTACATTTTTCATGCTACTCCTTTCAATAGATGTGTTATATGAACAAAGATCAAATTTTTATTTATCATCTATACACAATTTACACTTAAATACAGACAGATCTGCATTATGCAGTAGTTGTGTGGGGGAAGGAGGTAGGGTAAATTAGGTGTGCAGTTCAATTACCAAGCTCAGGAGTCATAATCTTGGAGTTGCTATTTAAGCTATATGAATGACGACAGTATATTCAGCTTTGAAAAAAAGAGCAGTTACTTTCAAAGTGATTTTTTTTTTCTTATTACTGATGTAGGAATGAATAAAGCCTGACATTGTTTCCAGAAACACGTATGTACGTTTCCCCTCTTCTAGATGCAGGAACAGAACTTGTAGAGGTTCATAGCTATTGTTTCATCGCTATACTTTTTAGTGAATAAATACTGCTCATCAATAAAACCTCAGGCAGATGGTCAATAATAGTTAAATATTAGGAAAGGCTACAACGAATGTCTGCATAAATTTATAGGTTGATGGTAAAGACAACAGAAAACTCTGAAGACTTAAAAGAAGGGTTTTAAACATTCTGTAGAGATTAGAGCCAAGTCATTCACTGGAAATCAGGTATCTTCCTATCACTTTGGGACACCTAAGAGTTAGGATTTTAGTATCAGAAATGTTAAAGAACAGTTAAGTCATCAGCATTATCTTGTTCTAAATTTTCTTGCTTAGTTCTATATACAGTTTTACTTAGTCCCCTTGAAAAGCAAAATAGATGTTTGTTTGCTAACCGTTTATAATGAGTTATGCCTTGCACCAAAGGCAGTTTCTTTAAAACTTCTAAATGTTTTATACAGGATACCTTAGAGCTAGATATATGTGCCAAACCATGCTTTAACAGACTGTGAACCTAGTAAATAAGAAAGTAAGGTAACAGCAGAAGTCACCCTCTGAGATGGTGTTAGATCACACAGAACCCCTTGTTTCTAATTCTGTGGTTTAAACTTAAAGCATTTTCTTCTCTATTTGTAGTGGACATACATTTATTTGTTTTTATGACACCTAACAGGCAAACTATCCTTTTCTTTGTAGAACTGAGTGCAAGTTCGACAATTCATGAAAAAAACCAACTAAACTTACATTTTTGAAAATCTAGGCACAAAAGAGAATTTCTAATTTGTTCTCCTGCTGTATAAGGTCACACTTGAGAGCTTTGTTATCACAGTGGATTTTTCTCCACCTCCTTATGGGTTCACAGCCATTTGATTTGGGTTATGAAGGTATTGGAGAATCCTTGTTTATTCTTTGTCTGCAATAGGTACCAAATGTAACATCGTCTAGAGCTGATTTATGTTTTTCCAGGAAAGTTAGCAGCATAACAAATTTATCTCTGAAAGCCTTTCAGTCCATCTCTGAAATGTTTTCAGAAACTTCTCATTGCTCACCTGCTTTGACTTTCTTTGCAGCAAATTCTGGACAGCAGAATATGAATTAGTGTTTGTTTGTGCCTGAGTATCCTTCTTGACTGGTGCCCTTTGTGGTTCCATCAGGAAAATGTGAATGACTTGTGTAAAATAGTATGTTCAAGTGAAGAAAGGTCCTGGAGGCTGCTTGTATGCCAGCACCAACAGAACCTGTAAAATGTGTAACTCAAATCCACATTGTAGATTTCTTTATAATTACTTTGTTCACTAAAAACTATCCTTGACTGATGGGCACCAGGATGCCTACAATATATCGTTCCAAGGAATAGTGGGAGTGGGGCAGAAGCACATAGTCACTTTTTTTTTTTGGAAGGAAAGGAGTGTGTTAAATCTGAACATTCTCTGAACCTGCCTAATTAAACCATCCAAATATCATTTAGCCTTTAGTTACTGATGTCTTCATAAATATGAAGAAATGGAGTCCTATTCATTACCATTCTCTGCTTGCATAATATTTAGAGGACTATAAGGGTCTCTTGGCAGGGAAAAAGCCTAGAGAGAAAGGTAATTTGGAGAGAAGACAACCCCTGTGTTAAAAGGCAAGTATTTCTACCAATTGGAATGGGACATTTAAAAATATGGCTTTTATCCATTTTGCACATCATTATCAACCATTATCAATGAGGTTTTTCTGTACATCTTTTTTGCCTGGGCCTAGAGATGGTTCAGTGAAATCATGTTAATTTTCTAGAATATGCAGGATTATTTTTCAAAGATATAACTAGAGGTATCTACCTAAAAGAATAGTGCCAGAAACATAGAAATGGCCATATTCCAGTATACATAAAAGGCAGAGCAAAGCTGAAGCTGGAGCTGAACTTGGTAAGGGATGCAAAGAATAACAAGAAAGGCTTCTACAGGTATGTCACTGAGAAAAGGAAGGTCAAAGAAAGCATACCCCTCAATGAGAAAGGCTGGCGAACTGGCAACAACAAATGAGAAGGCGGCTGAGATGTTCAGCAGCAGTTTTGCCTGAGTCTTCAACGGCAACCCCTCTTTCAACATCTCTTGAGTGAATGGACTGCAAGATGGGGATGAGGGGAAGCAAAAAGAGGGACCTGAACAAGCTTGAGAAGGGAGCCCAAAGTAATCTCATGGGGTTCAACAAATCAAGTGCAAGGGGCAACCCCTGGTATCGATATAGTCTGGGGGATGAATGGATGAAGAGTAGCCCTGCCAAGAAGGTCTTGGAGGTGTTGGAGGAGGAAAGGCTGGACATGAATCATCTGAACATTACCCAACCATATCCTGAGCTGCATCAAAAGGAATGTGGTCAGCAGGTCAAAGGTGGTAATTCCACCTCCCTGACTGAAAGAAGGTAGGTTTAGATTAGATACTTGGAAGCAATTCTTTACTATGTGATTTGTAAGAGGCTGGAACAGGTTACTCAAAGGGTTGTGGATACCCTGTCTTCAACTGTCCCTGGAAGCGTTCAAGGCCAGGTTGCATCGAGCTTTGAGCAACCCTAGTGTTCCAGTGCAATGTGCACCTTGGAACCAGATTATCTTTCAGGTTCCTTCCAAGGCAGGAGGGCTCTGCAGAGGGACCTGGATAGGCTGGAGATTTGGGCTGATTCCAACAGGGTGAAGTTCAACAAGGCCAAGTGCTGGGTCCTGCACTTTGGCCACAACAACCCCCTGCAGCGCTACAGGCTGGGCACA
>JAYRBT010000082.1:27630262-27661107 GCA_036023395.1 Myiotriccus ornatus | reverse complement strand
CTGGATGTGGCACTGAGTGCCATGGTCTAGTAATCACAGTGGGGTTGGATCAAGGGTTGGACTTGATGATCTCAGAGATCTCTTCCAACACAGTTAATTCTATGATTCTATTATAAAAATTATGAACTTGCTAGAAGTATCATTTTGGAGTCTGTCCACAGAATGATGATGTTTGCATGATGAAGAGAAGTTCACGATTATTTGCAGTTGCAGATGTATCTTATGTGGGGTAGATAAGACTTTTATAGAAAAAAGAGAACAAGAGGACATTTATCATTTATCTCTCTCCTTTTTTCTCTTCCCCTCCCCCCCTTTGTGTTCTTGAAAGGTAGCAATACATCACAGAATTTTCTGATATAATGATGCTACTCTGAATCGATACATGAAACCTCATGTTGCACAAAGGATACTGAGCAATTTGATTTTATAATAGGTTTGCAGAAAGTGACCACACTTTGCATTTCCTGCCCTTACAGTGGTTTTTGGCTTTCAAAGTCTCCATCAATATAAGGAAAGTAAGAGTCAAGTGAGATACAACATGCAGTGAAGAGACATGGAAACTAACAACAAGATAGGAAGCAGACAGATCTATACCAAAGTTCAGGTTACAGTCCTGTCTCTGTCTCCACGTATGTTGTCACACCACCCCCAAATGCTGAAGACTGCTGCATACTGAAGAAGGTTTTAGCATCTGAGAGACAGGTGCTCTGTCTGAAGAATAGTATATAGAAAAGATCAACATTGGGCTCTGCATTACCACATTGCATTTAATTAACTAGCAAAAGAACCCAAAGTAAAATTAAATTAAAGGTCTCACATAAGCCAGGGAAGGTGAAGAGTTTCAGAGTTAATTTGCCCAATAGTATTTCATCATTTCAAAGGTAATCTGCAGCTCTTACACAAAATCAGTTATGGCCAGCTTGGTCTTTGACACAGTAACATTCTTGAATATGTCTGTGCTTTAAGCAGAATTTCTTATCTTTTGGAGAAAGTAAATTTATATCATTTGCAAAGAGCTTATACAACTCCATGTTGGCCAAGATGAATTATGCACAGTATTTTGGGACCAGCAAACAGACTCACTGTTTCTTTCTTTAATAACACTTGTGAAGTTCTTTTCTTTTACATTTGGAAAATCCTAACAAAGATGTAGCTACTTTGGAGAGCAAAAGGAAGTTTTCACTTACCTTCTGTCTTTTCTTCATTTAATTTGTGTATGTGTGTAATCCATATCACAATCTATTATTCAGAGTTTCTACTACAGACCCGAAAGAGCCCTCTTTCTGGAAGAAAATCAGCATTGGCTATCTGTTCATAACTGACAGAATACACTGGAAACATAGAGTGATTTTTCATACTGAACTTCTCCATTTCTGTTTAGATAGGCTAGTAAAACAGCATATCTCAATATGCCAGATATTTACATTTTAAACATGAAAGATATCAAAAATGTTGTCAATTTCCTTTCTTTTCAGTAGGCAAATGATGTATAGATTTTTTCCATTGACATCATAACAGTTGAGAAGTCAAAGGAAATGTAGGAAATAGCCATATTTACAATATTACTGGAAGTATACAAATTTTGCATTTGACATCTTCAGTGGAAGTTTAAAAGTCACTTTCCAGAAGTGTAGCATACATTTATTGACATGTATGGAATAAATCTATAGATAGACTTAGTCTCATGTAATTTTAAATCATATTTGCATGTCTTTGACAATTAGATCATAGAATGTACAAAAGGTGACAAAAATGTCTACAGTGCATACACTTTGGCTTTCTTTAAAATGCTCACTTTTTAAAATATATATATTTTGTACCTGTTACAAAACTTTAATAAATTCAGTTGCAGGAACAGTTCTGTGGACCTTAACTAGACTATTTCCACGAGTAAGGCTACTGACAGTGCAAAGATAAATCCCAAGGAGAGCAACCAGCAGTTGTCTGAATATCTAACAGATTAAGAAATGAAGTGAGGAAAAAAAAAAAGTGTGTTTATTTTATTTTATATTTTAAGACATTAGCTCAGATTAAATTTAATATTGCATTTGACAGCTCTACAGTTGGAAAAATATCAGTAGAAAACAAATGTATTGAAAATTCTATTTTTGGTTAACAATTTTCATGTCGCATTTTGGATTCTTGGAATTTAAAGCAACTGCCATACAGAAAACCAGAAACCTCTATAGAAGATGATGAAGGTGATGATGAAGGTAATGCTGATAACAAAAAAATTCCCTAGGATGTCTAATTACATGTATTGTTAAGGAGGCTCTTCTAGTAAATATTAATTTATGAATTCAAGAGGTAGTTTCTTCTAAATAGTTCACAAATGCAATAAACTTTTTGATTACTTTACATTGTAACTAACCTCTCTGGCTCCTTTACATTATAATATCTCAAATATTGTCTTTTGAAAAAAGAGTTTAGAACATACTTTATTTTAAATCCCATATGTAACAAATGCTTATCTTCATGTGAATGTATGTGGATATAAATACTTATATATGGGAAAAAAGCTACTGTTAGTTTGCATTTCTCTTCATGGAAGAACTTATGCCTAGATAACTTACACCTAGAGACCTAGATAAAGGTCTCCTTTCATTATTATTCTCAATACATGACTGCAGAATATTCATATATTAATATTGGAATTAGTACTATTTTATATTTCTGTCTGCAGCATCTCCCTTCATGTTCTATCCAGTTACCTTTAATGTGTAAGCTAGAGGATAAGTTGTGAGCAAAGATGAAAGAATTGGAGTGGTTTATTACAGAAAACAGAAAATTCTAGGGAAATGTTAGGGCTTCTCTATGTAAAAAAGTTGATGCTAAAAGAGAGAGAATAAGCTCTTTGTCTCTGGATAGGGCTAGAAGTGATATGATTAGTCTGACTATCAAGAATAACAACCTTGATGCAAGGGATAGCTAAAAACTGGAGCAGTTTGCCTATGGAGACTGTGGAGTCTGTTGCTGGAGGACTTCAGGAACTGGTTGGACAAATGTGTTAGGTGTCGTGTTTGTGCCACTTGTGATTTGGATTTGAGGATGGACTAGATGGCCACCTGAGCTGTATTCCAGCTCTATTTTTCCATTTTTTTTCTATACAGCTTCCAGGACAGACTACATGAAAATCTTAACCAAAAATCTGTTAAAACAATTACGATTGCTTTACCCAGCAAACCATCTCTTTTAATTATTTTCAGAGATGGCTTGTGTTTATTGTGACCTGATAGGTTCTATTAAACTGACCCTTGTCATTTATCATTCACCACATGATTCTTACATAAGTGTTTACATATTGATTCCTTTGTTACTTAAATCTGACCATGTAAGAAAAGAATGTAGTTATCTTCTTCTGTTCACGGAGCAACAAGAAAAGATAACCAACACCTGTAGCATGTCCCCTTCCATTCTTATCATGTTTTCATGTTGAGGAATCCATTCAGCATTTTCAGTAGTCTAGTCAGTGTTGTTTTGCTGGCCTGAGTAACCCCTCAAGTCTCACACTCCCCAGGCCTTGTGGCATGCAGTTGGCATTAGATACCCTTGACTGGATTTGCATAACCTCAGCCACCTCTAAGAGGAAGTGTATTCTTTTAGCTCCACTTGAGGCCCTGACAAGATCACAAGTTTTACTCCTTGCAGGGACATGCCACACAGACATTTGCTATCTCTGCTGTTAATATGAATGTCTTAAAACCAGAAATATCATATTGTAGAGTGACGCCAAGTGTGCATACTCGGTGAAACAGTAAGAAGCTTCTTATTATGACTAGTTCATTTGAAGTGTTATGAATTACTGGAAGCATGTCTATGATATAGAAAAAGCCGAGGTACTTGAATATTCAAAGCTAATGTTTATGCTCTCTTATTTGGCTTATGGGATTTTTTGGGGTTCTGGAGGTAAGGCCACAAAACACCTTTAAGCATAGTGTGAGACTTAAATAGATAACCCTTTATGCCAAATTGCTAATCTATTGTTAATGCAAAATATTCCCAGGAAATATAGTTTCTTTTCCAATTAAGTTTAAAACAAGCAGCTCCCCACCTTTACCTACATAATAGTACACATCTAAAATTCACTTATGGAGGGAAGTTTTACTCTAATTATTTCACAATTTTTTATATGTGACATTAGGTCAAATATTCCTTAGAAAAGGTGTAGAGAAAGGGTGAAAAAGAAATGGAATGTATTGTGGTGAAACTCTTCTGAAGTTAACAGAAATATTTCCACCAACTTAATATAGATTTATGTGCAGTTCTAAGGGACAGAACAAATAAACAACATGATAACTTGAAATGAATGTAAGTAAATTTGTTGCCGAAGTTGAAAATTACATATTCCTACTTCTCTTATCTGTTTCTCTGGAGGAAATCAATAGAATAGGCATAATTTTTCTCTCTTCTCTGGAATTTAGGTATAGGTGAATGTGTTGAATTGAAAGGACAGAGAAGCTGAAGAGTGACTATGCAACAAAGCTTAACTACCATCCATCAACTATGTTTTTTCTGCCAAAGTACTGCCATACAACCAGTTCAGTAAATCTTAAGACTAAAACAGATTACACTGGTCTGAAGTGCACAATCTTCCATGTATTTGAAGGCTGTTGTTGACTACAGTACACTGACTCACACTACTTGTTGAGCAGTGTAGTCTTTTATAGAACTAGACTTGATATAGATGGAGATTATATTGTTTCCAAAAGCAATATACCAAAATTTTCCACATGTCTGTGTACTCGTAGCTACAACGAAGTTTTAGTCGTCCTACAATGAACACTACTTTGGTATGCAATATCTATCTGTGGAAGTAGACTATCTGCTTCATATGCCATTATTATGCAATTATTTTTAAGATGAAGAAGTGTTTTAATGCTGAAGGTGAGAGGAGTTACACCTTCTCAAGTATTACACAATGACCTTTTTTCAAAGTCCTCTTAAGATGTCACTAGAGAGTTGATGATGCTCATGCAAAACACTCAATTATTGATTTTTAAGCACTTTTAAGATTCTCAAGATGCAGTTTATATGCTTGTATAGTTTAAAAGATGTACCACAGCTCATGCTTTGAAAAAGATGCCAGATATTTATGGTTTTATGTCACACATGACCTCCCAAGGAAATACTCTTATAGTTGAAGTGCAGTCAAATCAAAAGAAAAAACTGAAAAGCTATAGCAATAATTAACAGCATCTAAAAACATCAGTCTTTAAAACCCAATAGCCACGACACCATGAAGCAAGAATGGTACTTTTCTTTCTATTTAATTTCTTTCCTAAAGAATTTTTCAAAATCTTTAGACATGTAGCATACTGTGAAGTGGTTTTGTTGTTATTGTTTTATTGGGCTGGGGGTGTTTTATGGGTTTTTTTTCCTTGCATTAAGTAACTTTCTCAAGTAGGTCTTAGTGCTGCAGTTTAATGAGGTTTATATGTGGTCTATTGGAAAACCCACAGAAAGGCCATTTTTACATGCTTGAGAAAATGTGGATTAAATTCCCCAAACAGGGGACACAATCTCATTCACATACATTGATAATAAAGTTTTCTTCCAGATTGTTGACATCTGGATTGTTGACTAGATTTATATTTGTCTTTAGGCTTCTGAGTACGTTAGTAATGCATAGCCCCTATTGATTTCAGTATGGGTTAGAAGCTACTTATCCATCTTTAGACAACTTCATATCTGTCAAAATCATAGTTGTAACTCTCTGAGCAGAAATTTTTTCCTCTCAAAAACATATGGATTAAATCAATTTGATACAGTTATAAGAATAAATGCTCTAAACCAAAAATTTATTTTTCATAAGTAAATACAGCTCTAAATAAATTTCTCAAATAATTTTAAAGTATTTCTTAGCTTCGTTTTGATACTGATAATTAGAGACTATAGGAAGATAAATTTATATTAATCTGTATTTTATTGCAAAACTTTAAAAATCCATTATTTATATGCCAATGCCCGAGGTATAGTTGTTAATGCTATTTTCAATTTCTCTTTCTAGTATGCTTTCTGGAATATTTTAATAATTTTCTATTTCTTTGTTAACAAGCTACTCTCTAAAATAACTTTAAATAAATTTAGCTGTAATTTTTGATGTTAGAATCACACAGACAGGAATGAGGGGAAATTTTTTACTCACCAATTTTACTTTTATGGTTAATGAGAATTTTAAAATTATGCCAACAGTTCTGCAGATCACTATAAAACACAATTCATGGATTAATTTCAATATGATGATGATGATTATAAAATATGCTACTTCTGCTAGAAAATTTTCAAAGTCACAATTGTCAGCTTTCATCAATTAATTATACTAATGGTTTATAAATATTTTCATGCATAATTATTTTTACATAGTTTCTTTTTGGCAGAGGATGGGTTGCACAATATATCCAGGTGAACAGAGGATAGCTCAAGGACAGATAATCTGATTTTACATGTTCAGACAGAACTGTCCATTTCAAGTCCATTTTCATTTCCATTTCCATATGTATAAAAATGAATTGTCTTCAGAGACTTCATGGGAAAAAAAAACAGCCATACGCGTGATTTCATGACTGAGAAATTTCCCTAGCAGGCTCTTTATCTGCCTTGTTTCTCTGCAGCCTGTATGTTGAAGTCTCCTAAAAGGCCTGTAGTTCAGAAAAGGGAAACTCTTGTGCTTTGGGATGACTGCTGGATATCGGGCAGGGAAACCTTCCAGATGGAAGGGGAGATTAGTCCTTTACCAGAAGCAAGTGATAACGCACAGTTGGCAAAACCTTCTGGGGTGCAGCATGGAGTAATTGAGGTGCTCACTTTAAATAATATCACTTCTTTCAAAAACCTCCACCTTTAGAAATGTAAAGCTTTTCATTTTCGAAGAAGAGAAATGAAAAGCACTCACTTCAATGAGAAGTTGCAGGAAGTTCCCCTTAAGATATTGGCAAAGTTGGGATGTCATTGTGCAGATAAATAACAGGCCATTTTGTCAGATACCATTTTACAGCTGGCTGTGCTTTAAAAAATTGTTCTACTGCTTAGGGATATTACTTTAAAACATATATCTTACTGAAGCCTTTTCCCAGATTTTCCTATTGAACATAAAAACCAAAACAAACAAACAAAAAAACCCACAACAACAACGCCACCACACATTCAGTTGCAAAGAACAAAGAATGAATGACTGTATGATGCTACCAAGGATTGATCTCTGCTTTTAGGGATGAACATGGCTGGAGTGTTTGAAGGCATAGAGAGGTATGCTATCTAGCACCCCAACTGTTGTCTTATTATGTGACAAGGAAAATGTATAACTCTGAGTAGTATTGTAGGGATGGGTAACATCCTTATCACCCTTCTACTTTTATGTGATCTGTCCCCATTAAATCCCTCTCTAATCTGTATTAGAGATTCAAGACTTACAGTTGAACCTGCGTCGTGTACAGAAATTAAGTACTGGCTCAAGTGAAGATTATAAATGAATGAAGTGAATGCTTGTTAAAATTCTCTATTATGCACTATTGCCATTTCACAGCAGAGAATAGATGGATTAAAAATGTGTGCTGATTACTATACAGCTGGGACTTTTTAACAAAACGGCTGCATACTTGTGGTATGCCAAAGAGCTAAACTATGTCCTCAGAAGCACTTAAACTGTGAATCCATGAGGACTCTTACTTGCAGGGATGAGGTCCCAGCTTCAGTCCCTCAGCATGCTGGGCTGTGTTCCTTGTGTGGGTGATGTTTCTGGGAAGCATGAAAAAGTTCTGGGAGTCTCTTTAGTTTGATACAGTCAAGAGGAATACAATGCACCCTGCTGCTTTTTGTCTTTGTTTCTTCACACACACTTGTTCTGTTCAACTGCAGCAAAAGCAAAATACAGAATATGGCATGAAAACCTCACAAATATTTGAATTGCATTCTCTTTTCACTTTAAGAACTTCACTTACCTGAACTACAGTTTACCAAACCAAACTGAGACCAAGTCTAAACACATTCATTGCTACCACCCCATCAGGTGTGTGCTGTGTGAATTGAGATCTAACTTTTGGCTTAAAATGTGAGACTAAGCTTTTCCTGACATCTCCATCAACATTTTACAAAACTTTTTACTGAAATTCAGAAGTCTATATGAAAGTCTTAAACAAAATTTCCGACTCTAATTCTGTTATTTTGTCTAAGCCAACTCCTTTTGTCTGTCTAGTATTGATGTGATGATTTTATTTTTTACTGCACATGCTGTCTGTTTTGATCATTTTTTGGGGAAAAAAAATGTAATTCCTATAAATGAGAATTCTCAAGTGATAATCTATATCTCCCCTCCCCCTGTTCTTCCTCTTCCCAGTTTCAGTGGATATAAAGGCTGTAGATAAATGTAAAGATTTGCCTTCTGTCCTTTGGTACAAAACTAAATAATTGTATATGAACAGTATATGCTCTCCTAGTCCTATATCAAGAGCTCTAAACCCCACTAGTGTTAGTTACACCAGACATTACCCATGACAGTCCTTTAGTTATCATACTAGACAAAAAGTCCTGAGGTCATTCTGCATAATTACCATCTCTATGGAAATTTTAGTCAAAACAAGAAAACTAATATGAGTTGGCTAGAAAATCAGACTAGTATCAATAATTAAAACGAAAATAGCAACACTCGCATAAAATTTGGGTTGACAAGGTAAATTTTGATTTAAAATTAATGAAATGTGGCCTGGGTAACTCATAGAATTTGATCAAGGTTCTTTAGACTTTTTTTTTTCCTTAAATTCTGAATTTCTTAAAAATCTCTTAAAAATCTCTTAAAATTAATTTCTTATATTTATTAAAAAAAAAAAAAAGGAAACTGAGACCATGCTCCGAGGTCATGTCAAAAGTCACTCAGCTGATGACTAGGGAGTTAATTGGTCAGCTCTTGCAGTTTTCCAGATGGCATCTTCAGGGCTGCTAGATGTGGCTTATTTGAAATTTAACACTTATGATAACTTCTCTTTTACTATAAGGGTTACTATTCCACTGTTTTAAAAAAACCCTGCTATTAATAACCAGCATATGACACTATCATTCTCAGTACAAGTGAGCAAGCAAGCAAGCTACCTTTTTTTCTTCTTGTCATTCTAATACTTACTAATTTATATTAACAGTGATAAATAGGATGAATGTAGATTTGTATTCATGATGAGGGGAGTTATGTTTAGTGTTTTACTCTAAAGTGATGTGTAGCATTTTTGTAAGAGTTGCTTAATTGTACAGATAAGAAATAGCTTCTGGATGTTTCTATATACTTATATTGCACCATTAAACATGCAGAACAGCAGATGATGACCATATGGAAAGCACGAAAAAGATAGGAAGTGCTATATTCAGACAGAAAAAATAAATTGTATTTAGTGGTCTTGCAAAAGCACCACTACAGTTGGTGAGAATACTTTTCATGTTGACAGGCTTTGCTCAGAAGCCTAAGCCTAAACGCTCACCAAGACTCAACTGCCCTCTTTGCCATAGACATGTTCCCCTTGGAAAAGCTGAGAGATGTTTGTCAGACAGCACTGGCAGCACAGATTTCTTTGCTAAATTAAACCCAACATAAACTGCTACTTTTCAAATGCACAGTGTGGATACTTCTTTGAATTGCCATTCCAGCATTTTCCTAAAGTGCTCAAGTTCCCTAAAAGACGATGTGCTTTCGTTCGTTTGGGCGCTTTTTTTAAGTAAATGCCAGAAGTATTTTGTCTCTTAGTTCTGATCAGGGAAGTGCTTGTGCTTTCAGGAGAAAACTCTGAATTTAAGCTTTTTGAGTGAGTTTGCAAAATTTGATAGACTGCACAACATTTAGCTGACTGCATCACATGCAATAAAAGACCTATTGCTAGAAAGAGCCGCAGAACAAATTAGAAATCTTTAGAAGTTATAATAAATTATCTCTAATAGTCTCGTCTTACTATGCTGTTGCAGCAAAGCAGCATGGAAAGACTATTGAAGAGCCTAAGCTAGTTTATGCAGAAATTACTTCTCTATCATCAGGTGCCTTCTGGAGAACCAAAAGCCACTAGGAAGCCACCATTAGTTGGAAAATGGTAAAATCACATTCCTTTTCTAAAGCTGTTGAAGGAATTTTACAAACACTGGCTCATATTTTTTAATGACCTGATCTCTAAAAAAAATCAGTGCAGACTATAACGCTCTTTTCTATTAAGGAGGAAAGCTAAAACAATTAGAGAAGCTCTAGTTCAATCATCCTTTGTTACTGTACTAGTTACTACTAGAAATTAGGCGACAATCCTCTTTCTTTTCAGTTACTGGTCATTCCATATTAAAATTTGTGAATAATTGACTCTTCCTGGGGGAGTTACAAAAATTTGAAAAGTAATTTTTTTTTTTTTTAAACTCAGTCATCAAAAGTATCTATAAATTTAAAATCCATCCTTTAAGGTAATATGAAATACTTCTACCTACTATTTTCAAACATTTTAAAAAAGTGTCAAGGACAAAGTGACAAGAAGCCTAGTCTTTTTAAAGTGTCAAATCAAAAATGTTTTGATTTGATCAGACTTGGGTGGTGCACTTTTTGTTCGTTGTTGGTTTGGTTTGTTTGGGTTTTTTTAATGGGAGGAAATTGCAAATACTTGAAAAACAAATAGGGATACATTTTGGTATAGCTGAAACTGGAATTCTTGGCTGGAAAATAAAAAAAAAAAACAACAAATTGAACATCTAATAACTTTAAGTGAGAAAAATATAGCAAAATACTTCTGATGAAACTAGAGAAACTTTATGTGGAAAGCACCACAATGTCTTCTACATGGAATATCCACTCTACCACTTTAAAAAAATGGAGCTGCAGCCCAATCATCCATTCATTGGTTTGCTTATTATACAGTACGTGACAGCACATAGGAAATGTACAACTCTGGGAGGGAGGAGTTAAAGTTTTTTAAAGGCATGATTATGACTATGAGAATTTCACAGATTAATTACTGTTAGAGAAGAGAGAGGAACATATTTAAAGCCCATGGACTGAGTAGCTTTAATTGCCCCCAGTTCTCCAGAGTATACAATATACAGTGATACAGAGAAAAAATTGCACTAAAAAACTAAAAACCTGACTAAAGCAGCAATAGAAGAAAGTATATGTATGGGCCGAGGTCTCAAATGCATTTCAAGTTCATGCTATAGAGTTGCCCCACACCCAACAGATAAAACAATTCAGGATTAGAGATGCCAAACAGTGCTGGTTAAACTATTAAGGCAAACAAGATAGTGGAATATTTCTCTATGTTTAGCATCATACTTAGATAATCTATTCAACTTTTTTCAGTAACTGCTAAAATCCAGAGCCAAGTAAATGGTCTGCAGGCAATTCTCAACAGCTTTTAACATGCTCTGATCACGGAGGTATCCACAGTAAGAAACCAAGCACTTCTCCTTCCTGTATCTATTACGGAAGTAAAAAGCTAGAGACGAGAATAGAACTGAAAAAAATAGCTAGCATTGGAAAGATAAAGCTTTGGGAAATTTGCAATATTTATTAACAAAATATCTTTACACACCTCAGAAGTCCTCTGTGTGAACTTCCAAATGTGCTTTTTTTTTATATATATTAAAAAAGGGAGAAAATAAAACGCAGTCACTGATTTCTCACCTTGCCATATCTTTTTTTTCCCTAAATTTTTCTTATTTACTCTAGATGAGGAAATTAGACTTCATGTGCATAATCCTAATAAAGGAACAGTGAAAGGAGAATGCCTTGGCAAACCTCTAAGTATCTGGCTTCTGTGCCCTGGTACAAAACAGAAGGAGGAAGAAGAGGATTTATAGTCCCTTTTTTAAACTTAGGATGATCTTCTAGGATCCTGATATAGCCCTGTTAAGTAATAACTTTATTTATAAATGACTTTTTGAACTTCAAATTTAAATCTCTGCTTTCTTTGCAGAAGTAAAGTTTCAGTTAAGTCTTCAAGTTGAGTTAGAAATCATAATTCAGAAAGCAAATCTAGGCAAAGGAGCTATAGGCATAGAGTGATTATTCCAATAGAACAACAGATTCTTCCATGAACCTCTTTTGACTGTGAGAAGAAATGTGTTTTTAACCAGCCAGTGCAAGAGGCTTTATTTAAAAATATAGACAAAACTTTCTATAGTCATGCCAGTGAAAATAGGCACAAATACTTGGACATCTCAGGTGCCTAGGAGATAATCAAGTAGGCAAATAGAAAACATTTGATTTGTGTATGTGTAAAGGTTTCTGTAGCGGAATTTTCTTTAAAGAGGACACCAAGCTGGTGCTTAGTTAACAATACCTGGCTTAGGAAAAATTACTCTTTGTATGATGAAGGCATTTTTGACTTACTCAAAAACAGACTTTTGGCAGAGTATGGATTCATCTTGGTGTTGATCAAGGTAAGAGAAGGTGCTTTGATCAGAATAAATTACATAAGTTATGAGATCTAAACCACCTCATAGTGAATTATGATAACTGTTACTAATACTTTGCTACCAGTTTGTGGGATTGTGGGGAAAAAAGGGAGAAAAGACTCCTTTTAATTATGGGTTTTATAAGCAGACCTTGGAAAGTTCAAAAATTGCTTTTACAGAATCTAGCAAGATAAATAAATCTCATGGCATGTATTGCAAGGTTGCTGACTGATATATTTGAGGGAACAAAGGGAACAAGGTATTTTTATGTCTGCAATGACAGGATCTATGGAATTTGTTCTCTTGAGCCTAAACAACAGATTGGTATGTCTCTTTTTTCCCCTTCATCTTTTTTTTTTTTCCAATTTTTTTTTAATTTCAGTGGTATGTTTGAAATAGAAATACTCTTAAATGGTTCACCTGTTTTGAACATCCTGAATTTCCAAACATTTGCTTCCCTTTTTTTAAGGATGGTCTTCTTTTCCGTCTTTTAATCTGTGAAGATATATAGAGTACAAATCAGAAAATCTTAATTGTAGATATATTTATTCTAATTCTTTACGGGAAACTTAAGGGAAACATTGAATAATAAAAAACTGTTAATGCATCCCGCATGAATAAATGTGGGAAGATATTAAAGGAGGGAGGGAAGGGAGCATTTTGCCCTGCTTTTGTAGAAAACATTTTTCTGACATTGATTGACTTTAGCAGGTGACATCTTGTATTTTAGAAAAATACCTTCTAATTTCAATTTCTTTAATTTTTCAACCCTTCAGCTTCAGGTCTTAGTTTACTCTGCATTTGCTTATGTGGATTCAATATTTAACTCTAGAATATGGATTTGTAATTTATGGTCATCCATATTTTTACTGTATGATTCAGCTAAAATACTTGACTATTTTATCATTTTACCAATGTAATTTGTTGATGGCGTTTTAACTTATTTCATTTTATGTATATAACCATGTCATCCTTGTGGTCAAAGGTTTGAACTGAGTTGCATTATGCACGTCCCTAACAATTTACTCATTTCTTAAGCTTTTGAATATCCTGACAACCTAGCCAATATATGTCAAGTACAGCCTTTTTTACTATCCTAAGGGTAGAACTGTGAATGGTATATTTAGCTTTTGAATAATTTTAGGTGTGTAGGTGCTTCTTTGTGTATATAACTTCTCCTTTGCATCTATGTCATCCAAGGAAAGTGCACCAAAGACAGCGTCTTTATTGTCATGACGTGAACTTCCTTGGCAAAGGTAGTTTTCATCCTATATCTTTTAGTTCTTAAAATTATTATTTTGACACCCTGTGAAGAGAACTTGACAGCAAAGAATGGCATTCGGCCCAGACAAAAAGGCAACAAAAATATTACATCAACTTAGAAAGCTGAAAGTCCTTCTTGGAAGGCTTGCTTTGATTTGTAGTCTAGTGTTAGCCCTCAAAAACTTGGTACATGTTTTTGCCATGAACTGCATTTACAAAATTAAATTTAGCAAACAGAGTTGATAAAAAGAAATCGACATCAAAAGAAAGCAAGTAAGAAGTTCTGTAATTCAGGTAGCTTTCCTTTGAGTGGAGGGGAAAAAAAATCAGTCATTCAGGTGACTGTGCTTAGTAAATTTGAGCTTTCTTTGTAAGATGTGAATAGAAAACCTCTTTCTTCCTTAGGCTCTCATCAAAAACTTAGTGATGATAATAGAAAGAATCAACAGTTTGCAACAGGAACATCCTGAATAAAGTACCAGATCACAGAGATTATAACCTTAGATATAAGAAGTCTTATATCTTTGGGTTTTTTTCTGAGGCAAATCTACAATCTGAGGACTTTTACGTTGCTCTGAGCTTCTGTTCTTGTTTCCACTGGATTACAACTGAATAAGATTTTCATTTCTTTTTTAAATATAGCCTGGCCCTGTTCACAATGGGATTCCAACATCTCCTGTTAGAATGTGATTTACCAAAAATTTAATTAATTTCCAATTCAAACTGTACTGCAGGCCTCTGAAATTATGAAGAAAAATAAACATAGCAATTAACACTGAAAGAGAGCTAAACTTAGCACTTGAAACCAAAATAACAATAAATAAAGATGAACCCAAACTAAAACTGGACAAATGAATGCCAGTCAAGCCTGTTATGTTTAAAACCCAAATATTATTTCTGTATTTTAAATCTTAGGTTAAGAATGGTATAATGTAATCAGATAATCTAAATTCTATCAAACATAAACTGTACCTTTTATATTGCTGTTTTTTCTTAGAGATGTTTATTTCTCCACCCTCCCTCTTTCTCAACCAAGATGTGATTTCGAAACACAAGCAAATAAAAGTCAAATCCTTCTGCCTCTGTTCTGCCACTCTGTTTCTGAAATTCTGCCAAACTGAAAATTTCCATTCAGACTGGCTGGCATTTGATGGAGTGTGGTTTTTTGTGGGGCTTTTTATTCTTATATTCTTATTATTATTGTTTTATTTTAACACTCTTGTTCAAAAGTAGTGGAAACTTTGTGCGACCCTTGCTGTGCCTATGCATGACATTTTAAGAGCAGCTGCTTCTGTGGATTTTTTTCATAACAGTATTTTTTTACTGTAGACACTCTGAAAACCTCTCACAAATAAATTTTCAGCTAATTTTAAGTTTTGGTCTATGGTATTTCCAAACTTATATGTAAAGTGGGTACCACCTAATTTAATACTATGCAAACCTAAGAAATACAGAGGCTAAAAAAAACTTACAGTAACAGTTAAATAAGATCAGAGGAAGATTTGTTAAAATCTCTAGTCCCCTTCTCCTCCTTTACAACAAAATAGGAAATTGTACAGATTTTGTCTTCAAAATCTCTGCTCTACTACTCTGTTACACTCTTTCTGTGATAAAAATTTCTAGGTAGAATAATATGCACAAGGAAAAAGATGAAACAGAATGGCTTATGAGGGTTTCCTTATGTAAAAAAGGTTTTTCACATTTACAGTAGGGTAATTTCTTCAGCCTGCTAAGAAATTACTCTAAGAAACACACTAAGAAATGTGCTAGAAAGAAACATAAGACCATGAAATGTCACTATGCTACAAGAATCCTTCTTGCTCTTTGTGGACAGTATACACGCTGGTTGCTTATTAAGGCAGCAGACAGTTCTCAGAAGATGTATTATTTTAGTTATAGAACCAATCTTTTTAATATACAATAATGGAAAGTCACAACTTCTATGATAGTACAGACATAATAAGAATTCACAGCAATATATTTCAGCACAAGAGCTGAGCATCTTCCTTTAACTTGCAGTCATCCTGTCTTACTTGCTCCTCTATGGTGAACCTGTAGTTGTAACAGCAGCAGTTAAAGATGGGACTAGATCATATTTGTCCCATTTGTCCCTTATCACATATATCAGGGCTCTAATTCCATCTCCTGTTTTCAGTTCCCTTTTTTTTTGTGTGTGGTTGGCTGAATGCAGAACATTTAAAAATAGTTATATTCTACAAAACAGGTAAAAAAAAATCTTTATGACAAAATAAAATCCTATAAGAACCAGTAACTTAATGCCCTATTAAAACATGATACTTTCAAAAATAAAAATCCTAACATTCAAAGATTGTGTGTTCTTCCCTTCACCCCTCTTTCTCAAATACTGAAAGCTAATGAATTGCAAAATTGTGAATGATGGTAACCTTGTGCACTCTATGTGGAAGAAGCCTCTAACATTAGAGGTGAGTTTGGTGACCCAATATAGCTAGGTCAAAGAAGCAATGAAGTCCTTGAATATTACTGAAATCCTCCCAGCATGCAACATTTATCCCTTTTATTAATCCTTGGTATACTCACAAGAGCCTAAATTTCCTTTTTTGAAAAACAGGTATAAATATTCTTTCCTATCTTGTGAACAGATATTGGAAGTTGAAAATGAAAGTTTTTAAGCCTATTAAACTCACTGAATGAAAATATCACTTCCTGCTTCTAAATGCTCTGTGTTTTATAATTCTAAGGGTTCAAATGTTACTGTGTTGGTATATCCTTTGTGGCATTTATTATTGCTATGAAGACTTGCTCAATTCATTTGGGGGGACTCTGGCCTGTAGATCCTGAACATTCTATTTCATCTGTACATATAATTTTAGTCTCCATTTTTAGTTGATTTCTTCCCACCTGAAATTTCCATCCAATGAGGAATTTACTTGCCACAGGACTCAGTATAGTTGTTTAGTCCTCAATTTAAATTTTCAAGCCGTAGCTTTTCCCAGTCACTGCCTACCTACAATATTATGGTATCTGAACTTCGCTTTCTCTTTTGGCCTCTCTCCCCGTGTGTGCCATGGAGTGCTACCAGGACTAGTACTTTGTCTGTATTGCCATCTTCTACTGATTTCCACGCTCTTTTCGACCACCTTTCAGAGACATACCTTGTCTTTGGCTCTTTGCAGTATAGTTTAACCTAATCGTCATACTGTCTGCTCTAGGTAGCTGCCTAATAGTTGTAACAGCCATAAAAGCAGTAACAACAGCGTGCAATGCCCCACATTTTCTACTTATGTTTTGCTTTTACGGGAAAAGTTCCCACTGAAAGCTCAGGAACCTCATACACTGTGTTCTTTCAAATGCTGCCTTAAAACCTCTGATTTAAAATATCTCTGCTTGGCACAGATATACCTAGCTATTTTCTATTTTGTTACTTCTGCCTCTCAAGGATACTAGTTTGGGGTGGAAGGGAGAATACATTTTAATTTCTGTTTTGATGAACAAACACCTCTGCTCTCTAGGGCAGAGACTGCCATCTTTATTCAGTATCTTCTCAGGCACAACAAAGCCCTGCTGCAAGGCTGTCATTCTCAGCAACTAAAAATAAAGAACATATTAAATGTGGCAAAACATAATGCATATGATCTCATTAGTCTCACAGAAGTTAACATTTTCTCCTACGTTAGCTACTCTATAACGAAATACATACTCCCTGCTGCAAATGGACCCCAAAAAATTAATTTCTCACCTGAGCACAAATGGCAACACGTATGTTCCACCCTCTTGATAACAAAGCTGCTTCCTAATTAACTGGAGACTGGGGCAGAGGTTTGTCTCTAAACCAGCATTTAGAACAATGTGCTCTTCAACAAATAGTTTATCCAGGTATTTTTATTTGTCCTTACTAGGTCTTTACTACTTAAAAAACACCCTAAGAAGTAATATTCACTGTTATAATTTTTTCTTTGCATAAGTAATCTATATCTGCTTTTCAGTATCTTGTTATTTTATGTGTGTGAAACTGTTCTTAGATTTTGTTCTCTTCCTTTGACCCAAGTGTTGTTTGTCTTGGAATACTCGGGTGTTTTTATGCAGACGTGGGTTTAAGGATGGTAGGCAGGTGGTAGTAGATGGCTAGGTGTTAATGGTTATACGTGTTTATGATTTCACATGTGTATATATGTGATGTAATATCAATATAGCTATTGCCTGCTAACAGTGTTTTCATTATTGCTCTGTCAAAATTAATAAATTAACAATTGTAGAGAGAGGTCATATTTTTACTAGCCCAGTTGATGCAGCTGCTAAAAAACAGAGTAGACAAGCTTAAGGCCCTTTGACTCCAGAAGTTTGAGGTTTTTGTCATTATAACCACTCGTTTAATAAATGGCATTGCTTTTTCCAACAGACCTCTTGCTGCTATGTTAATGTCTGTGCTCAAGCTTTGAGCATGTCCAACAGTGATCTTGAGTCAGAGTCTGTAATTCTGAAAGGGCACGTTGTGTCATCTCTGTGTCTTCTGGGTTTCAAGAGGGCTTAAACGACCACCAAAGCCATTTAATGTGTACCGAACAACTTCTAAACAACAGATTTTCCAGCAAACTTAGTAAACACAATCTTTAAGCATTTTTCTTCCTTTTCCTTCTTTCATGTTTGCCTTAGGCTATAAATGCATCAGGAGATTTGAGGCTTTCTACAACCTCTATGAACTACAGTGGGGCAGAAATCTCACATAAAGTATGTGAAGGATTCTGAAGTGTTTGCACGGTTCTCTCTTGGTATCCATACAGGAGGACGTGCAAATTAAAACCATCTGTGAGATTAGGGTTATGCACAAATTCTTTTACTGGCCTGATATTCAAGTAACTTCTAGGATACTTCATTAACACTTAATCATGGCTGGCCATTTCATGAATGTCATTGCAAGGAGTGCAAGCTGGAAACTTACTGACCCTGTAAGAACCTATTACAATTTACATTTACATGCTTTAACTTGGTTTGTTCTTCCAGTGATTCATATGCTGCTATATTAGGTCCTAAACTAGTATAATTTTTTATTTTGATTTGCTCAGTTGGTCAGGAAATGAGCATTGTTGCAATGGGATAATGATGATTTATACAAGTTAATCAAACTGTCATTTAACTTGTTCTCTGGTACTTTGTGGTAGTGGACCGCTTACTGCCTTGGTTGTGATGGCACGCAGAGCTGAGCATTGCTCCTGATCATGGATTCACAGTTCTAACTGATTCACTCCTGCTTTATAGAAACTGTCACTGTAGTTAATATGTATGTGTAGCACGATTTTTGCCCTTCAAAGGTTCAGAAGGAAATAGACTCTGTCAATCCAAGGAGTTAGGGGCAGCCAATATCTCCACAATCAACAGTAACAGACCATTATTTTCAATGGTACTTCTCAAGTTAAGAACTCAGTGTCTCACTTTATAAGCACAAAAAAAACCCCAGTGAAATGACAGGGTTTGCCTGTGTAGGAATTACTTGGAAGACTACTAGGAGAGCCAGAACAATACTGCGGTTGCTTTTCTCCAACAAATGGGCCAGTGCTCTAAGAGAGGTGCCAGGTCTTCTCCTTTCTGGAGATTTTATAGTTTGAACTCTTAGTTATAATGAAGGCTGAAAATACTAATAAACTAAACTTTTCACCTTTCATAGAATCATAGAATGATTTGGGTTGGAACAGGCCTTAAAGGTTATCTGGTTCCATCCCCTGTGCCATGGGCAGGGACATCTTTCACTCAGAGCTCAGAGTGCCATCCAACCTGGTCTTGAATGCTTCCAGGGATGAGGCACCCACGACTCCTCTGGGCAACCTGGTCTAGTGCCTCATCACTCTCAAATTAAACAATTTCTTCCTAATATCTAATTTAATTCATCTCTCTTTCAGTTTAAAATTGTTCCCATCTTGTCCTATCATGCCCTTGTTAAAAAATCTCTCTCCAGCTCTCTCATTAGATACAGAAAGGTGCTATAAGGTGTCTCTGGAGCCTTCTCTTCTCCAGGCTGAACAACCCTTAGTCTCCCAGGCTGTCTGAGAGTTCTCTGGTCAACTTAGTGGCCCTCTCCAATAGGCCCATGTCCTTTTTATGTTGTGGGCCCCAGAACTGGATACAGTACTTCGGGTGAGGCCTCCCAAGAACTGAGTAGAGGTGAAGGATCTTCCTTGATCTGTCGATCACAATTCTTTTGGAACAGCCTAGGATATGATTGGCACATCTTGCAATAGGAGGTTTGTTTAGGCTTTTGCTTTCTTTCACTGATTGTGAAATATCTTAATTTTAGTTTTCCTGTCTAGAATAACTTTCTAGTAGACAAATGTATACTGAAAATTACCCTGCATTCCATTATCAGGTAAATGGACATTTAAATGGAGTTGCTTTTGGAGGCCTCTAGGTTTGTGCAATGCTGTATGCAATGTTTTATTAATTCATGCAGTCAAACTGGGATTACTTCTTTGTTTTCTTTCCTTCTTTCTTTGAAGATACTTGTTTACTTGTACTTTTACTTCCACATCTGATAGTTTAGCATATGGATATAATCACCATGTGTTTTCTTCCTACTGGTACTTTCCTTTTTCCTGATTTAACGTTTAGTCCTAGATGTTGCATTTGAAACACAGGCTTTCGAAAAAGCCACGCTGTTGGGCAAGTATCTGCCCTATCAATTTCTCTGTTTTTTTTCTTTTTAATTTTGCTGTCATATACTACTTTGTTGTATGCCACTAGCATCATGATAAAATAGCACTGTTAACTTGCTGAAAGACTCAGCATCAGGAGGTTAAAATGTGGTCAAGGGTTAATTTATCAGACAGAAATCTCATCAGGTTTTCATGGGTTTGCTGTAGTCAGCCACATACTTAGTTGTAACTTTACCTAGTCTGCCATGTTTTAAAAGTTGCTGCTCAACAGTTGTTTGGATGGAGGGCATCTCTTTTGTTGTCTATCAGGCCCACAAGTAGATCAAAGTTTTCTGGGGAAATGTCCTGGAAGAATGGATAAGCTAAACAACTTCAGAGAAACAAGTATGATTCGTTTTAATGTAATGTTGTTTTGAAATTTACTTAGCTATTATGTTTCAATTGTGACTATCCTTTTTCTGAAAGATTTTCTTTGGTATAAGCATAATTTTATGAAAATGTTCAAAAGGTTTTTTCAGCATAAATTATTTTAAAGTGTATTTCTCTGTCTTATTATCAAGTTAGTTCATAATCTTTATTTTTTATTCATTTTTTTCACACTGAACTTAGATTTTATCATACTGGATTATAATGGTTTCTTTATTTGGAAACATGGTTAAATTTTCTCACATTTTCTAGGAAAAAACAGTGTTTATCAAATCTTCTCTTTGCTCCGTCTGGATTTACTTCTATGTTCTAGTTACAGCAATTATCCGTATCTCCACAATGTGTGAAATTGAGCAAGAAATATATATTTCATTGTCCTCTTTCAGAAAAGTGTGCAAAGTGTATATTGCCATTAAGAAATGGAAATATTATATAATTTTTAATAGATAGTGAAGCTTTATAGTACACTTGAACATGCCTCTTTTCAAAAGGAATCAAGTATCTTTCTTATAAAGCAGTATCATTAGAAAAGTTGATCTTTTAAAGCAAGTTTTGATAGTAAAATAAATTCAGCACATTTTTTTTTTCAGAATATCCTCAGTCTGGTAAAAAACTGTTTCATCTTTTCAACTAAAATTTAAAGTGATTCTGAGGTTAATTTTTCATTTTCTAAAAGGATTTTTTTTAATGAGAAGATACTTGAGTACTTATTTCTAAAAAGAGTAATTAAAACAGAAAGCTTTTTTTTTTTTTAATTAACAAAGTGGCAAGAATTTTGAACAAACATGAAAAATGACAAAATAATTATATGGCCCCACCAGTTTACATATAAGACAGTTATAATTGGTGATGATACAAGACTGCATTCAGCAAACAGAATTACATCTACAGTGTCCTCCTCTTAATATGAATGAAGTTTTCCTTAGTACCACTCAGCAGAGTGGATGAACAAAGATGAGGATAAAGAGGGCTTCCAAATAGCTTTACTCTTCCTTTTCTCCCCAGCATGGGTGACAGGGAAGAGATCTGTGGCATGAAGAAGAACAGCAGGATGCCAAACCTGTGCACATGGAGGGGGGGAGTGTGCTGGAAGGTGCCCACAGTGCTGTGCTAGATTTTGTGAGGTGCAGATTGTGGCGTAGGGAAAGCCCAAGATGGGATCCAGCAGCGCAAATTTCACAGGTGACACCCCATGTGTGATGGCTCTGAGGTAACTTGAGTTGACATTGGTTAAATCAGCTTGTCTGATTGACACACCAACAACTTTTAGTGCACTGTTGAAAGATAAGAAAATCCATCACTGATTTTGCTTTAGAAGTGTATGTGGTAAAGTCTAGTGCTTTGGGAGCTGGTTGATGGGTAGCTCAGACATCCAGTGGGGTGGGATGGACAACTGGAGGGGTCACATCTGCAGCCACAGTGTTCCCACAAGCTCAGCAGCTGCTCTAGTCTGGACATGGGTATAAGTGAGAAAATCATGGTCTCATTAGAGAAGTTATGGGTGCCCCATCCCTGGCAGTGTTGAAGGCCAGGTTGGATGGGGCTTTGAGCAACTTGATCTACTGAGAGATGCCCATGGCATGGGGGGTGGAATTAAATGATCTTTAAGGTCCCTTCCAACCCAAACCATTCTATGATTATCCAGCAACCATCATTTATACTGGAGTATTTGGCAAAATTTAATTTTTCTATTTTATCACAAAAGTGGCTTACGGGAACAGCAACTCAGACATTTGGCCAAGAACACAATAAAATTATAGGTTTATACAGCGTTTAGAATATCGCTACTCTCTTGTAATTCCAGGTGTGCTGGGGTGGCTGTTAGAAAACAGAAGGAAAAAGAACACAGAAAACAAGCTGCTGGTGGTGGACATTGTCCGTGAAAAGGCAGTATGGGAAAGACCGAAGTATTGGGAACATGGTGCTTGCCTCTTCATTGGCTGGACAGGACAAGTGTCAAGTGAGTATGAATAGTGAGATCAGAAAGGAGGAGAATCAAAACATTGTGGCAGAAAGTAATATGCTCTAGAATAGAGTGTAATGAAACAACTGCAATTTTCAAAACAAATTAGTACAGAGGAAGTGACTGACTATTGTTAAAACCACCACAGGTGAATCATACAAAAGCAGGTTTCTTTAGTTGCCTTTATACCCTTAGCTATAAAGAGAGCCCTCGGAAAGTGCTGAGGGTGAAGTAGGACTTGATAACTTGAGGCTCTACTTGTTAATTGCTGACCTATATCAGATCATAGAAACCTGGAACTTCGTATCTCACAGCAAGACAGCATCATGAATACCTAAATTTATCACCTGATTCCTGTGATACCTGGAATTCACTGCTCAAAGACAGGACAAATACAGCTCTTATGAAACCACACAATCTGTTTGGTGCATTTTGGCCGCTCAGAAAGGGGAAAGATTTTGGACACAGCCAACAGCCACTCTGTCCAAAGTACAGAAATCCCAGTTTCTTAGAGAAGACTTCAGAAATCCTGAGCTGGGTAGGTACTGGCATCACTGCACCAAAAAGTCCCCATGGTCCTGTGTCTGGGTGCTGCCACGTTCTGTCCACAAAACCTAGAAATTATGTCATCCCAGTGGAAATAAAAATTGCTTTCTATGATTCAACTATTAAAAAAAAAAACAAACAAAAAAAATTCCAAAACAAACAAAAAACCTTCCCCCCTCCAAAAAAAAAAAAAAAAACCAAAACAAACCAAACCCCCCCCCCACACACACAACAAAAAACCCAAAACAAAACCACAAACACACACAATAAAACAAACAAAAAAACCCCAATAAAAAACCCATACAAACAAAAAAAACCCATAAACCAAACCAAAAACATAGAATGGTTTGGGTTGGAAACCTAGTTTCAATCCCCCTGCCCTGAGCAGAGACACTTTCCACTGTCCCAGGTTGCTCCAAGCCCCATCCAACCTGGCCTTGGGCACTCCAGGGATGGGGCAGCCACAGCTTCTCTGGGCAACCTGTGCCAGGGCTCCATCAACCTCACAGTGAAGAATTTCTTCCCAATACCCAACCTAAATCTCCCCTATGTCAGTCTGAAGCCATTCCCCCTTGTCCTGTCACTCCAGGCCCTTGACCAAAGTCCCTCTCCAGCTCCCCTGGAGGCCTTTTATGCACTGGAAGGGGCTTTAAGGTCTTCTCTTCTCCAGGAGAACACTCCCAGCTCTCCCAGCCTGGCTCCAGAGCAGAGGGGCTCCAGCCCCGGAGCATCTTCGTGGCCTCCTCTGGACTCATCCCAGCAAATCCACGTCTTTCTTTTGTTGGGGACCCCAATCCTGGACACAGCACTCCAGTGGAGGGGTCTCACAAGAGTGAAGTAGAGAGGGAGAATCCACCTGTCAATGAATCCAACACAAACTAAACTTGAAGGACTTTCAGGGTCATTTAACTCAAGAATGACTTGACTTTGCAAAACCTGAACAGTCTGAATGCTGCATTTTTCTGATAGCAGAAAATCTGATTAAGTTTTCAGGCATTTCATTCTCCAGCTCTCCTCCAGCAGTTCTGCACCCACGAGTTTCTCCTTCAGTGAAAAACACTCTGGCATTCCATGTATGTCAACCTGTGTATTTAAATTACACTCCCCATCCCTGGAGGTGTTCCAGGCCAGGCTGGATGGGGCTCAGAGCAACTTGGGATAGTTGAAGGTGTCCCTGCCCTTGGCAGGGGGTTGGAAGAGGATGATTTTTAAAGTTCCTTCCAACCCAAACCATTCTATGATTCTATGAAAATTACAGCACACACACTTATATTCATTTCAGTTTTATAAGTTAATTAACTTTTAAAATAACCTCCAAATGAGACACCTTTCAGCGTCTCTTTAAAACGCTTGGATTTCCCAAGTGAGTCTCAATATGTTGTTCCAGCCCTGGTACACATTTGTTACTCTCTAAAACAAGCCTGTAATGAACCCAACAGAGGCACAAGAATCCAAAATAAAGATAAGGCCCATCAACCACAACCCAAAAGCCTCTGGAGACAGTAAACAGCAGCCTGTGATTTCAAGCTGTGGTCTCAAGAGAGCTTCTTCCTTTCATAATTCTGTCAGAATTCTCTGCTATCACAGTCCAGCCCAGCCTCTCGTGCTATTTTTACCCATGGGAAAACCCAGAAACCACATCCACCATCCCTTGCAGGAAACTGTCAAAATTTTTCACTTAATGAAGTTAAATTCTAAAGCATTTGAATAGTTCCTTGACACATGACATGACTAAGTCAAGCAGGACCTTTTCAGCCGGCGAGGTAGATGGGGATGCAAACTTCATTACAGCCCAGTACAAGCATCAGAAAAGGAAAGAGTTTCATCAAAAGGGTTGATTCACTAGATCAGTGTCAACCTTTCAGGCAGGACTGAGTTATTTCAGCCTCGAGCTCCTCAGGAGAGCATCTGGATGGTCAAAATATTCACAGTCAACGGTGAAAATCAGGTTTCCCATTAGGGAAGATTTGATGGGCACATATGGATGGATGCCACTAAAAAAAAGGTGTCCCTGTCCATGGTGGGGGGTTGGAACTAAGTCACACTGGAGGTCCCTTCCAAACCAAACCATTCTGTGATTCTATGAAAACATGGAGAGGCCTTTGCATACTCAGGACATGACTTTTCCAGGCTGCAACATCTTCCAGGGTGACCAACAAAGCAAGAACATTCAAACCCACACGTGACAAACAAGCAGAATGCAGAGTAAGAGGATACACCAGAGGAGACCAGCCCTTGCCTCTGAAGTGCAAGGAAAAATGTTCTCCTAAGGGACTTCAGCGTGACTGGCACCTGCTTGAGGTCTCCTGTTGCCAGGACTAAAACATCCCTGGAATTGTTTAATATTAGAGCTGACAAGTTTCCTATCTCAGCAAGCATTGGGCGTCACTCAAGGGAGTTTTGTGATAGACCTCATCTTGATAGAGAGGAATTGATCAAAGAACTCAGAATTAGTTGTTGCTTAGATAATCACAACAGATTCACTTAAAAAGAACCAACAGCCTCAAAAGTTATTAAAAATAAAAAACCACCAAAATCTAGAACCTTGCTGGTTTTAAAAGCCTGTTTTAAAAAGGCACGTAAGTATAAAAAGAGAGGGGTAAACCAACTGGATGTGTGAGAGGTGATAGAAACATCAACAATATGTAGGAAGCTTAAAGGTATTCCTTCCTGAATGCCCACAGTTCTCAGCTAGGGAAGATGGTAACCATCCCTGCATGGGGGGGAGAACTGTATAAAACACTCCAAACCATATGTTCATATGTGCACTTGGGGAAAAAAGGAGGAAAACCAACCAACCAGAGGGGAAAAAAAACAACCAATCAAACAAAATACCACACGCACCACCACCAAAAATCAGACAAGAAACCTACAGGCAAAAAAATACCCCAAATAACTAAGAAAAAAAATATTGGGGGGAAGGCAAAATTTAATTTTAAAAATGGAGCTGGTACAAGGCAGGAGAGCAAACTCATAAATAATTCAGATAAATCAAAAATGTTTGTGATTTATTTCTACCATTGGAAAAATATTTGACAAACGTTCAGACGCAAAATTTCACTGGAAGTCAGTGGAAATTAATGTCCACCCCACTGGTTGCTCAGGAAAGTCCAAAAATAGCAGCTCAGATGTGATTAAATCCAGCAAGCCTCGGTAACACGAGCACCAAGGCTGTGAAAGAACAGGGCAAGCAGCGATTTGGCTCATTAGTGCTGATTTGTGACACCACTTGGGAAGAATCAAGGGAATTCCAGAAGAAAAGCTAAAAAAAAAAATCAGAGCTAAAGGGCGAAACAGGTAATGCTGTGCTCATTCGTGGCCTGCCAGCCTAACAACAAATCCAGGAAGAGGGGAAAAAGAAAAGGAAAAAAAAAAAAGTGAAACAGCTGATTTTGGACTCAATTCTTAAAGAAGAATACTTTAATTTTTGGCTGCAATGGGCAATTTAACCCTTGATTTCTCTCCAGCAAGGAAGGCATAGCTCAATAAATTGGTTCTTCAGCTGGTGGTAACCCAATGCTGAGCCAAGAGAAACAGCTATTAAATGTTCAAATCTGTGTGGAATTACGGGAACTGTGGCTTATTGAACCCCATGATGTGTTTCCATCCACAAGATCACGAGTTACATTGATGACACCCAAAATCTGTGAGGGCAGAGCAGCATCTTGAGCGACCAAAGAAAACCAGCGAGTTAAAAAACTCCTCAACCACAAGATAGATATCAGGGTGTAATTACATGCATCTAATTACCAGAGATGGGACATGCTCCCGAAACAGTCCAACAGCGATGGATTAGGCACTGGAATAGTCAGTGAAGTGGTGGATTTACCCTCTCTGGAAGTGGGTATGGATATGGTTTAGCGGCGGACAGGGCAGGGCAGGGTTAACAGTTGGGTTCAATGATCTTAGAGACCTTTTCCAGCCTCGAGGATTCTTTGATTCCATGATACCGGGCTGGCCCTGGGACATTTTGATGGGTGACTTTGTGGAAACAGTTGAAGGTCACACAGGGACTGGTGGAAATGGTTAAAAATGTTGTGCCCAAAGGACACAGTCAGGGGGAGGTCGTTGTCACATCCCAGTGCTGCACCCAGTCCTGGCCACCCCGGGTCCCACCCCACTGCCAGGTTTGATGAAACACTGATGAGGAATCAAAAGAGAATCCAGAGAAAAGAGGGCCTGCAAGGAACACAGAGAGGGACTTCGACAAGTGGATGGGGTTTCAGGAGCAGGAGAATGGATTCAAACTGAGAGAAGGCTTAACTCAGATATTGGGAAGAAATTCTTCCCTGTGAGGGTGGTGAGGCCCTGGAATGGATTGCCCAACAAAACTGTGGCTTTCCCATCCCTGGAAGTGTTCAAGGCCAGGCTGGACAGGGCTTGGAGCAACCTGGGATAGTGGAAGGTGTCTCTGCTCGTGGCAGGGGGGTGGAACTGGATCATCTTTAATGTCCCTTCCAGCCCAAGTCCTTCTGTGATTCTATGAACCTGCTCCCCTGGCAGGCAAAAACTGAAGCTCCTGAACAGAGGCAGCATCACCTTCCTCCGCATCCTCCCCAAAATTCCAAACCACGTGGCACGGACACCTCCTCCTAGCTCGGCCTTCCTGCTCCCCTGGCACCAGAGTGCTGCTCCTTGGTCCTTGCAGCACCAAAGACAACTGCAGTGAAAAATCTGCTGCTCAGCAGAAAAGGGATGAGCTCACGTCACATAAATCCAGGAAAGATTCCTCCTTTGGCACTCAGCTCCTCGGGGTTTCCCAGCCCTGCTCCCTGGACCAGTAACCCCTCAGCTGGAGGCTTGTCTGGAAGCAGAGGCTGGAAATCACAGCAGGGCCTCCCAACGCACCAGCTCTGCTGTCTGGAGTCCTCAGAAAAGAACTCACCCCCTTCCCCAGGAGCTATTTACACTCCACTGTTGCTTCTCTCTCTGTCCAAGTGTTTAAATTATACAAATAAATCACATCCTTACTCTTCCCCATGAAATATTAAAAGGATTTTTTTGTTGTTTGTTTATGTTTTGGGGTTTCTTTTGCCGTTTGATCCTTTTTTTTTCTTGGTTTTTTTTTTTTTATTAATTTAGAAACAGAATGCAAAGAACCAACTGCGTTCAGCTTTGCATTAGTGCTGCTCTGCCTAAATTATTGCATTATGAACACGCTTCTTTCCTGTTTTTGCACAAAATTTGTTCGATAATTGGAGTTTAAAATATTCTTGGTGTCTCACCTAGTCGGGTTTTTCTTCCAGGAAAGCAGAACTACAAGCAAATATATTTTATGCAAGAATATATAAGACCCTTAGCATTATGTGGTGAGGTAAATACAGCACCAGGAGGGGGAAAAAAAAGAAAAATAAATTACAAAAAAGGAAAAAAAAAATGTATTTAGAATGGGGGATTTACAAGTACAGAGACTTAGAAAATTTGGAAAGGCACATTTTATTTCGGGTCATGGCTCGAAACAACCCCTGGTTTTCTCTGTTACAGCATTTTTCCCTTTTGCTGGGATTTAACCCCGATGTTCTTCCACTTGCTCCCATTCCCTCACAGGACAGTGCTTTGCAAACTCCCCCTTCCTCTCTTTCTACACCACGATATTGCACATATGAACAGCTTTCAAAACATTCCTTTAAAGCATTCCTCCACCATCTGAAGTGAACACTTCCACATGGAAGCTGTTTGTTTTTTTTTTCTCCTGTGTTTGTCCAGCACATGGAATTCCTAAGTTGCCTTTAAAAAAAAAATTAAAAAATGGCAAAATGGAGCTGCAAAGAATTTGAGACACAAAAAAGCCCCAGAACTGAAAGCCTGTAATAGCAGAAAACAGCAGAGATGTGATTTAAAAATTAAAATAAAATCCACAACTCTGCATTCACCCCAGCTTTGATTTCAGCTATTAATGTGCAAATGGTGACTGCTCAGATCTGCTGGGCTGCAAATTGCTCAAGCTCAGATTCACCCACCTTAAAAGGAAGCTAATAATAAAAATTTTATTATTCTTTTATGTCCCATTTATCTGTAACTGATGATATGGGCCATGATACAAATGCACATAAGATCACTACTTTTGATTCTTAAAACATGGATATTTAACAGGTCCTTTAAGTGCCATTCATGCAGCACAACTTGCTTTGGTCCAGAGAAATTAGTCTGGGCACTATCACTCCAGGATTTCATAAATTTAAAATAGAGAGTTTAGTTTGCTCTCTTCTAGAACATCAAAAGCTTGTCCAGTTCCATTTATTGCCTTTTAGCTCATTTTGTGTGACCATGAGGTCTTTTCCAAAGAAAATTCCACCTGCAACGCAAGAGTTCCAAAAATTACTGAATCCACCAATTCCTGCTGCAATTTGTCCTGCTGGTTTTCATGTCCATTGCTGGGGGTCCACACACCTTCTCTATACTGGGAATTTATTGCCTTCCTGTTTCAACAGGCCACCATCACTTCTTTTTTTTTTTTTTCCTGATCCACATTTCTGTGTAATTTTATGCTTGATTATGTATTTAAGGATGAAGAGGCACGTGATTACCTCGTGTGGGTTGTAACCCATTTTCCCCTAATAAATGTGGTAGTCTGTGGCCTGCAGAAACCAGTGGGATTTATTATGGACTAGAAAAAGATTTTTTTTTTTATTTGGGTTGGGTTTATTGATTGGTTGGTTTGGTTTGTTTTTTCTCTTTTATTTTTTATCTTTTTTTCAGACGGTAAAAAACCTGCATAACCCTTTTTGATTTCTTTGCCCTCAGCAACCCTCCAGATGGGAAAGAGAACTAGGGGAAGGTCGAAAAATCCAACCCATGGCAGCAAAGATCTGGCAGTTTTCAGCTCAAACTTTCTTTAGGCTGGAAAAGACCTTTGAGATCATCAAGTCCAACCATCAACCCAGCACTGCCAAGGACACCGCTGAACCATGTCCCCAAGTGCCACACCTACCCTTCTTTTAAACCCCTCCAGGGATGGTGACTCCACCACTTCCAATGCCTGGCAATGCGTTTTGTTAATAGATTTTTCCTAATATCCAATCTAAACCTTCTCTGGTACGACTTGAGGCTGTTTTCCTCTTGTCCTGTTGGCTGGGAGAAGCACAGCACAAAGCTCCACCCTCCAAGTACATCCTTCTCCATCTACATTTGGCTTCCCATGGAGGAAAAGAAGAAAGGAAGAGGAAGGCAAATAGAAAATAAAAGCAGGATGAAATATCCCTGAGAACATTTATCTGCTTTCCCACTTTTCCCTACAGACATTGTCTGTGTCTCCACGAGGTTACAGAGCACAGGAAGGAAAAAGGGGATTTAATGATAACCCATGTCATGGAGATGCCACCAAGCAACACCCTGTGTGCAACAACACGTTTAATCCTGAAATCCCAGCAGCTGAAATCCCACAAATCTGCTCCAAAGGTGCTCAGAGAGGCCAGGGATTTCCTGAGCAGCAAAAGGAACCCAAAGGCTGCACACAAACAACATCCTTCAGAAAGCAGAGATGGGGATGGGGGAAAATAAAGGGAAAGGGAAGGGAAAAGAAAAGAAAGGAAGGGGGAAAGAATGGGAAAAGAAGGGAAAGGGAAAGGGAAAGGGAAAGGGAAAGGGAAAGGGAAAGGGAAAGGGAAAGGGAAAGGGAAAGGGAA
>JAYRBT010000082.1:27556491-27621018 GCA_036023395.1 Myiotriccus ornatus | reverse complement strand
AAACTACCCCCCCCCCCCCAGCTCTTTCAGGAATTAGTTACAATTTAGCCAATCTTTCAGATATTCAGAAGTGACAATGAATCAAACAAAACTCAATAGACCCATTACTGTTGAGGCCTGAAGTCTTATTTTAGCTGAAGCCAAAATACTACTGTTCATATAGAATTTCCTGTCAATTTCAATTTCTTTTACCACTTTGAATAACTGATGGATATTTTAAAACTAATTGCTCTTAGCTCTAAAAGTGAAGCATGAGGTCAGAGCACACAGTACCGCAGGAAGTATTCTGCTACCCAAAATAAAGTTTTAAGTGAAGCATTTGCAGCTTCTTGTTTTTCTGGAACGTTTCCGGTTTTTTTTTTTTTTTTTTTTTTTAACAGGAACACCTTTCCCTGGAATGCAGCTCATCTTTTAGAAGCAGTTTTTGACTGGGAGAAGGAAGAGTTAATTTTAAGCCCTTTAAAGTTTGCTTAACTTTTCATTTATAATGTTCCTCAGCAGGTCTGTGCTGCATCTTGAGACAAAGCAGTGAAATCAGTGTGTTTATGCCTAAAGTTCAAGTTTACTTTGCTGTAGCTTTCTGGAAGGGTGTGACATGAAAAGCTTGTGGTTGGGGCCACATGGTTCATGCTGGACTGTGTTTTTGTGAATGGAGGCAGAACTCCAGTTCTGACTGCTTGTCTTGAGGAATTGCTTCGGAGATCAGCTGTCTCATTCACTGGCAGAAAGAATGACTCATACATCTTCTGCCTTGTTTGGCTCCAGGTCATTGTTACAGTGGATAGAGCTGGTTTTAATTAAATATTAACTCCTTTTGTCCTGGATGCTTGTTAATGGGGACTTTTTGTTTACTTGCAGTGAAAGCAAGCTAACAGGCCCTAGTTCTAAACTCCACCACCCCCCCCAATTGCTTTCCGTTTGCAAAATGAGCTGTAAGTTCAGCTTTTCAAAGATTGTTTAAAGCTCTAAAAACTACAAACAAGTATTAAGTGTTTTTGTGCTGTGAATGTTTGCATTTCGCAAACTGATTTTAACTTAGTAGGTAGTGAAACTGTAAAACCTAAACTGATAACATCTCAAGGTCATCATTAACATTTCTGTACACTTCCCAAATCCTCTTGAGACGTTATAGCTATAGTCAGAAGAAAAAGAAAACTTTTGGTAATATTCTAGGCTGAGCTGGATAGCTTATGCTGCAGATGTCTGCTTCAGGAGTCTGAGACTTGATGGCTCTGAATGTGGAATGAACTAATGTAGCTACTTCTGCTATTAGCAGTAAAAGCCACGTGCTTAATATCTTTCAAAACCTTTTATTAGTCTTTTGGAATACACTTGCCTTCTCAAACCCCCATAAAGGGAAATATTCTCTTTCGGTTAGGTGATCATTTCAGATATCTTCTTCAATTTTCCTCTGAATGGCAAAGTAAAAAAAAAAAAAAAAGTTTTGGTGATTTATGTACTGTGTCTTGTGTAGGTTAACAGAAGACCAATGAAGATTTTATGGAAAGCTTGCTGAGTTGCAGTATTTGTGAATAAAAGAGGAAATGAATGGCATATGTATATAAATGTGCAGACAGTTGCAACACTGCAAGTACATTTTCCTTTCAGACATTCATGTTGAAGGGTCTTTACCAGTCTATTTAATTTGCTACAAAGTCTGCCTGTAATTATTCAAACTCCAGGTACAAAAGCCCTCTTCTACTTGAGTAATGGGATGATGTATCCCAATGATTTGCCCTCTCACAGCAAGGTGCTGGTGGAAGGAATCTCTGCGTATGAGGATGATTGCTAGCATTTCGGCAGCATGATCATGTGCAAGTTTCAGTTCTGCTACTTTAAAAATAATACCAGATTAAATGGAGGAATAATTTAAGTTCTCATTTCCACTAGCAGGTCCTTTTAATTTCTCCCTATAGCCTTTTGGGCTCATTTCTAAGGTACTGATGCTACTAAAATTAGATTCCAGTAGGAAATGCATGTTCCTAGGTTGAACATTTTGGATTGTTATTTGTTTTGTTTATATTTGGCAGGGGTTTAAATACTTCTTAACTTGCTGTGTTCCTTTCTCTACAGAGGCTTTTAAGGCTATTTTAATATTGTATTTAAATTTTGACAGCGCAGTCTCCACCTGTTTCTAGAGTACTGATAAAGTGATGTGCTTTGATCTCTATTAAATATGCCTTCATAAATTTTAGGGATCCATGAATGAAGTGCATTTTTCTTGTTTATTCCATAAACAAGAGCAAATCAGGCATAATGGCAGTAATATAGAGGTTTCCATGATATATTTTATTTTTTCCTTACTCTGTGGCTGCGGAAAACCAAAAAGGACCTTATTTACCGATATCTGTACATAAAACTCTACAACAGATTTGTTCTGGATAAGTCAAATTAAAGTGATAAAACCAGAACAAAGCATTGGTGAAAGTGTCTGGTGTGCAGAGTACGCTCTATTGAAAGTTATATGATATTGGCTGTCCCAGTGCTTCAGTCACTAAATGTAGCCTCTGTATTTAAATAGGAGGTGTTTGTTTGGTTTTTTTTTTCTTTAGGGCTTTTTCATATATCCTAGATTCACAGATTAATACATATATATGTATATATAAACTGCAGGTGTGTGTTAAAAAAATTAGAGTTCTGCTAGCCTCCTTGCTGCATTTGAAAATGATAGCTGGCTGAAGAAAACTGCGTGGGTTGTGTCTTCTGTAAACAAGAAGTTACTTGATACGGTTACTTTAAATCTGAATGTACTCACAGACCCTTGAAAAACAATTGGAAATATAAGAAATCCTTAAGAACTCATTGTTAAGTAGAAGACCTTGATTTCATAATTGGATTCTTCCGTAACAGTCAAATGGTTGGCATTTTTGTGAGGAAAATGCCAAACATTTGGATGTAGTAAATTGCATGAAATGTCAGAAATTGCAGAGTGTTAATATTTGGGCTCCCTGAGTTCATTTTTGGTAAAAGTTCTGTAGTTTCTCTGAAAGAAAGAGAAATTTAATGCGTCAAAAATACTGGGAATATATGGGTTGGTAAACTAAGTGTTTTATGCAGCTTCAAACTTTGAGGAGCCAACATGTTCTCAGAGGCACTGGTTTATCCTAAAATTATGGTTTACTGTAATGTTATTTTTTTTCTTTAAAAACCCAAACAACAAAGCAACAGTAGTTATACTTTTTTTTCACAGTAAGGCTAATTACACTTAGTGTATTTATCTTACACTTCTTTTCAAATCTGTGTTTGCATATTTCCCAAGGTCATTTGTTCTTAAGGGGTATTTTCTCCAATTAAGACAGTAAAATTTTAAATTTATTTTAAAATCCAGAGCAAATAATTTTTTGGTGTAATGAGCCTGATTCTGAACTCTTTACCGGGGGAAAAAAATTCCGGTTAAGTCATTAGAAATATTTTGTGAGTAAGGAGTGTAGATCTGGTCCATGAAGAGTACTGTAGTGCACATTGAAAATAACTGTAATTATAATTGAATATGTATTTTAAATTCAAACAAATTATATTAAAACTGGTAGCAGTTGTACATATATAATGGGGAGTATGCGCTTTCTAAACTGGAAAGTGTTCTGAGGGGCATTAAAGTTACATTTTGTCACTTAATGTATTTAATAGTTTGATAGTCACAGTTTCGATAAATGATTATATAAGCAGCATTTACCTCTCAAATCTCATTGGGTAACCAGATCATGGACAATGTTAACTTTTAATGAAGATCATGTGAATTATTTGCTTGTCTTTAGACAAGAACTGTGTAAATTAAAGTATTTTTAAACAAATAATTTTATGCAGCTTTGCTGGTGATTCCTGTTAGTGTGTATGTTGAGGAAAAGATGACAAAGTTGAGACGATAAGCTGGATCTCTCTCGGGATGTACGCAGAAGCAGTCTTGCTCCAAGGATGCCGTTTCTCAGTGTAATTTTCTGCAGTTATTTGAATGAATTCATCTGTAATATACATTTAGTGGTATTTCAGCTTAAATGGTTTAAATGAGTTTACAACACACTTTGAGAGATGGTTAATGTCTTAGATATACAATGAAAAGGAGCTGTGGTACCACAGGAGCAAAATTATCCGTTAGCAGACCATGAAATGATTGTATTTTATAGTTCAGGTTTGTGATGAAAGTTTCCTAAAAGCAAAGATGATCCTAAATAAGGTGAATGGATATTAATCATGATTTTTGCTTAAAGTAAATATTTTTTTTTTAATGTCTGAAACGTTGTCATTGAACCAGGAATCCTGTGATCTGGTAAAATAGTTCTTTTTGAATATTTAAAACAATAACAGAAAATCCCTACTGTGTTGTCTGACTGCCACGAACAATTGGAATCACTTTTAAGAAAGCCGAAGGTGTAGTAGTTTGGGATTAAAGAAGCGTAAGTGTTAATCACTAGGATTTGTTTTGGTGTGGACTTCATGTTCAGATATTTTGAAATGCAGCATTGATGAATTTTACTGGTGGCAGGGTAGGTCCAGACCCTGGTGCAGGGAGTGAGGCAGGGCAAGTCAGCCCATTCCCATGGCTCTGTGCCGGGGCTGCTCTGAACTCACACTGCACCACACAGCTTCACCCCTGGGTTTATCAGATATTAAAATGATGCACTTGCCTGATTTTCATACTCAACAATGAAAAAAAATCCTAGTTTTAAACTTGGCAGTGCTTTGAATTAAGCACAAGTCTTTATTTATGCTATAAAGGCTTCTTTTAATTCTTGTTTTTTTGTTTGTTTGTTTGTTTGTTTTTGTTTTCCTTTCTTCAGCTCAGGTACCTGACAATGACGAGCAGTTTGTGCCAGACTATCAGGCTGAAAGTTGTAAGTATAGTACAACTCATCACTTTCTTACAAATATGTATTTGTATGTTTATGTTGGGTCTTACTATTTGTTAATTATTGTGTCATCTGCAGTCATATGATAACTCCTTTTGCTGGTTGGTGACATCCGTGCGATGAGTAGATAAAGCAAGTGGCATTTTGATGGGCAGCCAAAAGAAGTTGTTTGGGCTAAAGGTATAACCTTTAGCAGGGAACCCTCTCCTATTATTCCCACCCTGAGCTGCAGGGAAGCATGACTCAAGTTGTGGAGGTGGAAGGAGTTTGTCCGTGGAGTGAGCAGAGGAGCATTCTGAGCCGATACAGATCAGATACCGTGGGACATAGGAGGCATCTCTGCTGAGCAGAAGTCAGGCTGCTCAGCACGTTTTGTGTATCAACAAATAAATACAGTTCTCCACATAATCAGTCAAATACAGCCACTGCTGAAGCATTTTTAAGTTGTCTTAGCATGTGGCATTTTGTTGCTCAGACAAAATTTCCCTTTGAATTAACGGGAGGAAGCAGGAGTTACATTAAGCTGAATGCTTTGCTTTGTTTTCTACTCTACAAGAACCTAAACTTATTTTTGTCAGCCTGTGCCCCTCAAGTCTTGCCTTCACCTGCTAAAATGTTACTATTCTGTTAAGCACTGGCTCCCCTTTGCTGTACCTCCTGTTCTGTGGTTTTGGGTGATTGCAAGGACATAGCATGAGAAACGTCTGACAAAGTCACAGACTTCTTGGAGCATCTTTATGCATTTTTATTCCTCATGGCAAGGCTTCTCTCCATCATCAGAAGTCTCTTCTAAACAGTGTCTGCTGGTTGTAGCAGAGCGCATGGGAGCTTTTCCATTTTGCTAGATAACTTAAATAATTTATCCTATCGGAGTGAATTACTGCAGTTCACTAAACCAGATAGCTGTTAAATACAGCATTCATGTACTGAAACATTAAGATTAATATTAGAGAGATTAGGAAGAATTGCATTAAAATGGTCTTTAACCCAAAAAACAAATTCATTTTTCCTATAAATCTTTTAGATTATTTTTCCAGTTATTTAGGAATTGTTCTAAGAAGAATTTATTGAGAGTATTCATAACAGCATTTTGGGTTTTTTTCATCCCCTGGAATTGTTGCTGTGCAGGATAGTATTCCCACACAGCAACAGTTTATTTTTGTTTTTCTCTCAAAGTTCATGTATGTATACCAACCAACAGTCATGGTCACTTTTAAACTTATAAAGTTGCCCTTATAAGAGGGTTTTTCTCCTACCTCTATCTTAAAAGACTTAAAAAAAAAAAACAGTGTGAAAGCCAAAACAATCTATAAATTGAAAACTGGATACGTTATTTTACATAGGGAGTTGTGTCCAAATATAGTCATTCATGCATATATCCTTTGTGTAAGAGTACAAAGTTCAGTTGGGGCTTCTATTAACCCACAATTATCGTTACACAACGAGTCAATGATTCTTGGAAAATAATTGGTGAGCTGTGAAAGAAAAGCCCCATTGAAGCTGGTCACTGCTTTTGGTGATAAAGAAATACTCCTAATATGGTTATTTTATTAATGTTGTTGTATTTCAAAGTTCCTTAGCCACAGCTTACACAGTATTATCAAAGGAACATTTATTTCTTCGTTTCAGTTGGTTTCTTTATCTTAAGTAAAGGTCAGGAGAGCTTCCTGGTGAGCTACTCTGGCAAAGGTTATGGAGTTTCAGACATACACTTGGATGTAATGTATGTTGCTGTGGGCTCTGCAGAACAGGAACGGAGATCAACATAACCAAAGCCATGGGGAAATTATCGCTGCAGAAGTAGCGCAATTGTGACTGTTTTCTTTAGGATCCAAACCTGCCTTCAAACTCCATTATAATGACTTACTATATATAATCTATACCTCTGTACAGTACTCGCCCCATTACTGGCAGCAGTCTGGTAGGAGCACTTGGCTTTTTTTTTTTAATTTGTTTTTATTTTATATGTGGGAGACGATGGACAAGCTTTCATGGATTTAGTGTTTAATGCATTTAATTGAGACAAAAGTGGAGAAGGACAGAAGTGTAAACCAGTGAAGGGGGTCACAGCCACTTTAGTTCAAAGGCAACTAAACTGTGGTTCACTGCAGAAATCTTATTTATGGAGCTGTATATAGGTAGGGGGGTGTGGTTGATGTGCAGAGTAAGTAAAGAAAACTGCAGGGCTCCAGTGAAACAGTTGCAATCTGCAGTCCAGGTGCAAAAATTAATCACATTTTTTTTGAGATTCATTGCTTGAGAAATGGGCTTTAAAGCTGAGGGATATTTCCAGTGTTAAATTGAAACTTGTGACATTAAAAAGAGACTTAAGAAACTTTGGTAGCAGTGGCAGTACTGGAAAGCTGTGGTTAAAACTTTCTTGCCTAGGAATTACCAGCTTTGTGATTTGAAGAGGTCAGCTCTTGGAGCAAGATGTGGAAGGTACCGGAGGAACTGATACTGCCAAGACCATGTGCTGTGTCCTAGCACAGAGCAGGATTAAATGCCCCTTAAAGTGCTGTGGGTTTTGCATTTCTCTCTGTAATAATGATTTTAACTAGTGAAACTGCGCTGGTATTAGTAACTAAGGGAAACATTTAGTTTAGATTAGATATACAGTCCACTTTATCCACTCAGGGATTTAACTTCAAAGCTAGCTTGGGACCATGAATATTTCAATTATGAGTTGCTATTAAACTTCAATCCATTTTCAAAAAGCAAACATAATATGTGTATTTATAGTTAGGTGTAGGCTTTAGATATTATGAGTGAGATCAACAGCTAGCATAACTTCATGTGGTATTATTGACGTTACTGGAATTACGCATATTTCTATTAGCTTAGGATCTGGCATGTCAAGCTTCACCTTAATGCTTTAAGCTTCAGTTTACCTGTTTAAAGTAGAATTTATTTTGTTACTCCTTTATGTCTTCTGGAAAGGGGTCCTTCCTACCATAAGAATCTTAGAAATCTCTGCACTTTCAAACCTTTATTTTTTGTCATCAAAGCCCCATCTTCTCTTACCTTTTTACTGAATGTTTTTTTATCTTTGCATACCTATCACAAAGTATCTTCTTGTAGTTTTGCTTAGAGTGAGTGCAATGTAGGGTAGAAAACAACTGCCTTGTTTCGGATAAAATTTGAAAAACACCACAGTTTGGTTTGTTGTAATCTGCTTTCTGTGAGAACTCAACTTCTTGAGTTCTAAGGGAGAAAAATATATATGAAAAAGATTTTTTTTGTTGTTGTCTGAAGTTGCACTAGGAAAATATTAAATTGCATATTAGTGTAATTTTCTTACTTTTTCATTCCCATTCTCGTACAAAATAAAGTCCACAAAAAGAGCGAGGAATCACTTCTACGTGCATTTACTTAAAAGTTCTGTGTTAGGCAGATTGATTTTGCCTTATTCTGATTCTGCTTCTGCAATTCAGCTCACCTGTTTGCTGCATAGTCAAGTGACATCCTAATGACTCTTCTTTAAAACAATTACATGAAAAGTTGTGTAAAGAAAAGATGCATCTGTTTCCGCTAAAAAGGTGAATTTTTTTTTCTTTTTTAATCAGCATTCTGTATATGACTCTTTTTCCAAATTCTTATCTTAGTCATAAAACTTAATTAAGCTGTTTTTCTGTCAGTATAAAGTCAGTATTCACGTGTGGAGAAGGGTGACCTGTGTTAACTTCCTCAGATAAGGTTTCCTATTGTTTCAAGTCCATTTTCATATACTAAGGAGGAGCCAGATCCTGAACTGGTTGTAATCAGTGGCGCAGTGGCGAGGCTTTCAGATACTGTAGAACAGTAAGGACTTTCCACTCCAGGAGTAAAAATGAATAAAGTGTTCAGTTTGCTTGAAGTCAATAGCTGTTGAGGTGAAGATTGCTTGCTCCCATTGTTTGGATGGTTTCTGTGACAGACACAAGAGGAAGTAGGTAGGATTTGCTGGTGTTTAAAGGATGTAGTTGGCAAAGAAACTTGGTATTGTCAACAATACCCTTAATTGTAATTCGACCTAGGTACAATTGGTTATAAATGGGGATTACCCTGCACCTAACCATATTGCCTTGTGTCTTCATAGCGTAATCATATTTTGTTTTGTTTTTATAATGTTTTTGGCCTAATCTATTTTTTTAGAGTTTTCTTTTTACTTTTTCTTCTTTTGCCCTGAAATGTCAGTTATATATTTAAAAATAATGAAAAACTCTAGGTTTTGGCTTTTTATTTGTTACTAGATTTCTATTAATGAAGATTTGTCTTGTGCTTCATCTTCTTGATCAGTTTTTTCTTCTCTTTCATTTTGTTCCTGTATTGTTTTCCAGATCATCACAGCCTTAACACTGCCCAGGGGTAAATGTTAGTGTTAGACCACAGCTGTTGACAGTAAATGGGGAGGGCTGGCTGTAAAATCTGTGCTCCTCCACGTCTGATTAAGATAGGAAAAATACTTTTTTAGTAGTTATTTTGTCGCTGATCTTTCATGACCTTTATTCTTTCTCTTACCTCTTTTTTGTTCCTCCAGTTTTAGCAAAGGAGTGCTTTCAATGTAGATGCCAGGAGCCTTAAATTATTCAGGGATGTGCTTTTTAGATGCTCTGGCTTGCAACCTTTAAAAGCCTGTTAAAGAGAGATTCTTTACACAGACTTCAGGTAGCTGTATTCTTCTGTCATTTTAACTAATGGTGTAGGATATTCCAAATGCACTTTAAATGAGGAAAAGCTTTAATATTTACTTATATGTTTGCAGCATACAAAATAATGATTTTTCTTTTTTTTTGCACTACCAGGTGAAAAATGCTATGTTTGTTTTACTTTCTTTCTTTCTCTTTCTTTCTGTGATTTAAATTTCAAAGGTGAATTTCAGACCTAGAAGAGCATTTCCTGTTTGCTTTAGTATAGCAAGAGCTGATGAGCAATTGATAGAGGTTAATGTTCACTTAATTTTACATATTTTGGAGGAAAAAGCCCACACAATTAAAACTAAGTAGAAAACACTAGAACACTAAGTTCTGTCGGGCCTACTGAAGTCAAAAGGAGATCTATTTACTGGATTTGTTTTTGGTTTTGATGCAGAATGATTTAATTTTGCAACTTCCAGAGAAAATTTTAGTGGACTAAAAAAAATGACGTTTTTTAACGTGATGATTCACTGCATAGGCAGCTGGTAGTTATGTCTTGGTAGTGCACAATGTCCTAGGAATTGCAGTTGGTGGCATTTTGGTTGTGTGTGTGTGGCAATTTGCGCACACCCGTGTGTTTTCAGGTTATATTTTTTGGGGCCTTTTTATGTTTGGTTTTTTGTTGTGTTGTGTGTGGGTTTTTTGTTGGTTTTTTGTTTGTTTGTTTGTTTGTTAATTTCCCCTTTTTTAGAGTCTCTGTCTGGAATCACCTTCTCTTTAAGTGTAGCTCTGCAAGTGTGGTGCTGCGGCAGGCAGTCCGACAAATATCCTACAAGATGGTGTTACTTATTCTTGGTGCTGAGCTTTCTGCTGCAGCTGTGTTTTGTTTCTTGCCACTTGTCTTCAAACTACTTCCTTCCATAGGTCAGATGTTGTCAAATACAGAGACATTTAGTTATTTATTTTAGTGCTTGCCCAATTGTGATGAATTCTTTCTTAAGGGCTGTGAGAGTCCGGGTTTTGTGGTTTGTTCCTGCCTTTAGCTTTGCATGACCTTGGGCATGTTGCTTAACATCTTTGTTTCTGGTTTGAAGTAGGTACAGAAATGCATGTATCACTGTGCTGTGAGATACACAGCTTTCTTAATGATCACTTACCTAGAGATCTCAAAAGCATTTCACAAAGACAGTCCGATGCAATTGCTGTTATAAGAGCTGGAGAGGTCAGGCTGAGGAGTCGATGCTGACCACCTTATCTCCCTTCGTAGTTGCCTTAGATAGCCTCACTTCTTTCATTGTGTCCCTGAGCACTTGTTTCCTTTGTTTAAAGCAGGACTGAAACTGTTACCAGCTGTTAACTTTTTTCTTTCTCTTTCTCTTTTTTTTTTTTTTTCTAATTCACATTCAAAAGGAATTGGGAATTGTTGTCTTTTAGAGAACTTTGTGGGCTCATTTTGTGGTTCACTGCTGGGCATTAGCCTGTGTTAATATGGATTTTTTTTCTCCTTTTTCCTCTAGAGTATTTTTGGAAATATTTAAATCTGCTATAGTCGTGTCTTTTCCCATAATTGCAAGATTTAATTATTGAAAAAGTCTTACCAAGAGGCAGAGTGTCGGTTGTAATGCCTCTGACTTCTGATCTTAATAGTAGAGGATACTTAGGGTTTTTGTGATTTTATAAGCAGTTTCTGTTTATTTGCTTTTCTGCTCGTATTTCCAGCTTTGAAGGTGGAAGGACTTTTAGGTTCTCCTTTGTCCTGGATTGTAATAGTTGTAGTGGCTCAGAGATGATGTAAATACTGGTGGTGGCAATAGCACTGTGAATCAAATTAGAAGACCCCATCAAGTACATAACTTCTGATTTTTAAAATTCTTAAAGTGTGGAAGCTTTCTTTCACGGTGCCCAGCATGCATGTGAGTTTTACTGCTAGTGGAAAGGTATCTCTGGGCATCCACAGAGACAGTGGACACAGCAGACACTTTATGCAGACATCATCTAACTGCACGGGACCAGTGTGAACCTGATGGTCTCCAGCAATTTGGGTTATGGAGGAGCCCAGGCAGCTGGGCAGGGCTCTCCTTGTTTTTTTTTCCCCCCTGTCTACCCTATGGACTTCCATCAGTGTGCCACTGCTCAGCCAAACTGACTTAGTTTCCTTTCCTCAGAGCCCCATCCTCGTTTGCTGCTTTATTGCAGATTAAAGGCTTGGGTTGCATGTGGAGGTTATCAGCTAATGAATAAACTTCAGTCATCCTGTCCTGTGATAAATCTGTCTCCTAGATCAAAGATGAAGCATGTAGACCTTTTTTCTTTCAAATGGTAATTTCTTAAGGCTGTCAGATCACTTCCTAAGGTCTGTTTACATAAACACAAAAACATTAAACATATTTTATTCAAAATGTTGAATTTTCAGTTTTGAAAAAGCCTTCGATTTCCTCTCTGAGGAAGCCTCCCGTCCTTCCTTCTGTGACGGTCCCATCTGTGGAAACACTGGCAATCCTCACATTGTAACTTGTAGTCACAGCAGTATTTTCTTAACACTATAGTTATTTCGCTTTTAAACAGGTAGTTGTTTGGTTAATTTCATCAGAAGTATGTGTATATATTAGATCTTTTCTGTTTCAGTTGTATTAAAGTATGCAGAAACTTCTTTCAGTTGTATTTTCACAGGGAAACCAAATAAGGCAGACTGAAGGGTCTTCGTGATTCTGTTTTGATATAAAACTGTTATTCTCCTAGAACTCCTTTCCATGCAGTGTTTTCACAGAATGAGTTTTGTATTTCACCAGGAGTCTAAATAATTATTTGAAAATCCATGAGCTCTGGAATGGTGTAAAATAAGGCAATCTGCAAGTTGAGTCCATCCACTTCTATTTATTATATATGTTTCTTTAGTTGAAATGTTTTTACAGTCAGTATAATTTTTTTGTCTTCTGCTTGCTGTCTCAGCAATTGAAGATAGAAATCAGGCTCTCCCATGGAGTGCCATGAAGTTTCAAGGGGTATAGCAGGTAAAAAAAAGAGCAGAGTGACAGTCCTAAAAACGTCATTTAAGCTTTGGGGAGTCTGACACATTCCTGTCCAGTAGGACCAATATCGCTGTCCTCTGTAAGCATAGAGGAAAAATAGCCCTTGTTTCAGGTTCTAGGTCCTTTTGGTTTGGTCGTGCATTTCAGTACTAGGAAGTAATTACAGTGAAGCCATTTATAATCCAATAAATAGGCACAAATTATTGTTAATTTTTTTAAGTTTTGGAATTCATCAGTGTTTTTTCTAGGAATGATCTAAACCTAGTTTAAATTGGTAAATGGAAAACTGATCAGTTTTTCAGGGCATGTGCTCATCTCTTCCCTAAGAAGGATTCTTTTTTTTCTTTTCACTTACTCGTCATTTCTCCTTGTCTTCAATACATTACTCTTACCTGTTCCTGGATTATAGTTTGACCTTGATGAGGTAAATAGAGAAGTGAACTGTCTTGGTAAAGAATATATTCTTACGTATCTATTTGTTCTATAAACTGAGGATTATGCATGTTAGAAAAGAGTGAATCATTAGCAGCTTTATTTCTGGTCGTCTTTTTTTCCTGTGGCTGTTTATGAACTTATTCAGCAAATGTGGTTGCCAGTAAGTTAATGTAGTGAAATATTTTTTAGCAGTGACATTTACTGCGGAGTCCTGCAGTCACTGAATAGGAAGGTTACTGACTGGCCAGGTTTTTGTCTTTAAATTTATATATTATGAGTTGTCATTAAGGACATTTGAAAAATTCTGTGAGCAAAACCAATTCCCAGTCTTGCTAATTTGATCCTCCTTGCTCAAATGTTGTTTCCTTTCTGCTTCTAATGTATACCTAAAAAAGATAAACAGTTTAATTCTTTTTTAATACTCTGTCTTCATGCTGAAACCGAATGCAATGTTTCCTTATTAACCATCTGTTAATAAAATTTCTCATGACCAAAGCATTAAGGGAAGTAGAGACAATAGGGACTTTTTAAAGTGTCAGTATTCAGTAAAGACGAAGTGTTTCAAGCTTTTGGGATTAGAATTTGGGAACTGGTTTAATACAAGTCTATATAGACAGTGTATGCTCAGTGTGTATATATACATTTTCTGTATGTATATACACATATATATATATGCATATAGAAAATATACCCACCATGTAGTTGTCAGTCTTACTGATTGTATGCACATGTAAAATAATCATAAAACTTTAGGAACACTTGGCTTCAGAAAACATGTGCTGTGCAGCATGTATATTGGTAATGTACGTTCAGTTGCAAGTCTCATATACAGTAAGAATGCGTAAAGTAGCAGCAGAAGCCTTAAATATCCGTGTTGAGAACCAGCACCTGGTTGCAGGTGGTCAAAATTCCAGCAGCTCCAGAAAGAGCACTTTGCTAAGAGTCTTTGAAAATAGGCCTACTTAAATAAGTCCTGACTTTATGTTCCCAGACTAACCACTTCTGACAATAGGTTCTTTGTTTCCCTGTTGAATCAGTGATAAAAGTTGTGAGCTGAATTTTACTGTTGACTTATTTCAATAGCCCACACCTTTTCCAGTGGAGACTGCAGTTTTTGCAGTGGTTTTTGGTAGTGAACTAAAGATTTAGATTTCAGCCCTACTTTAAGGATCTGTAAACTAGGTCTGTCAGAGTTTTCTTACTGGTGAGCATTTGTGAAAATTGAACATTGAAGCATGAAGGACACATCTATTTAGAGTGGTGACAGTCTCTCTCTTTGCAAGACGTAAACAAACATCCCATTAGGTCCCCTGAGTTAGTTTATGCTTGTTTTATGAATGTATGCATATTTTTATTGTTAAAGGCAAAATAAAATTAAAAGTCATCTCAAAGTGCAATTTTGGTCCTTTTGCTTACTGTCATTGAGAGTTGCTAAAACAAAAACAAATTGTAAGTCATCTTTTAAATTAGTTGTTTAATTCATGCTAGAGAGCGCTCAGTGTGTAGTACATTTCATTATTTATTAGCTTCTATGCTTTTGTGTATTCTTGAGTAGCGAACTGACAAGCATGATTATCCTTAAGGATAATTTTTTCTTATGATGCTCTTTTATTATGAGTATATTCCTATTTTTATCGGGATGCAAACTGAACTTTTGAGACTGAGCTACTACAAACTAGAATCCACCTTCTGACACCAGTCATTTGGGTTATGGCAGAACCAGTGATTAAATCCACTTTCGTTCACATTTTGTCCAGCTGCAAGTATAAGATCAGTAACCTTCTCATCCATAGCTGGCTGTTAGCTCTTTGTGTGAATACAGCAGAAAAGAACAACAAAAAGATAATGATTAGATTGATGTAACTTGAAACTTTTCCGTAAGAGGGGAAATGAAGCAGAATCAGTTCCTGTTTGTTTTATGCTGTGGGCATGTTCCCTAAACATCAAGTTGATGATACCTTTAAAACAATAAATAGAAGAAATACAAAATGGCTTATTTTAAAGTTTATTGTTACTTCTAGCAAAAATACTTGTTATAATTTCCAAAGTTTTCTTCATAATTCCGTTTTTACAAAACCTGTTAAAATCCAGACCCCAAACCCTCAAACTGCAGATTTACCTGAAATGGAAAGTATGTGTGTGTGTGTGCGTGTGCGTGTGTGTGTGCGTGTGTGTGTGTAAAATGCTGGGATATTATTGGATGTTTTAGTAATGGAAGTTACATAGTGCTTAGCCATTACCTCTTAGAATTCAAATTAAATTTTGGAAATTGCTGCAAATGGAAATCCTGTCCTCAGAAAAGCACACAGACCCTGATTTAGTGGCCAGCTCTTCACTTTGCATTTAACTTTATTGATAATTCCCAGGTAGGAATACAATTTAAGTTTTCTCCGAGGCTTGATCTTACATTAAGACCTTCCTCTTTATCAGGAGCTCTAAAGGTGGATTGCCTCTCCTTGCACCTTGCCTGGGAGCCTTTGGAGCCAGATACATGATCAGTAACAGTAGAAACAAATGCCCCTGATCTCCTCTCAGGATTTTAGCACGGAAAGCTATTGCAGGTGAAGAGCAGCCCTGTTTCTCTGTGGGGCCCTGGAGCTTGCAGATCCAGTATAGAGGGATTAAAAATGCTTTAGATACTTTTTTTTCTTCCCTCCCTGTAATCATCTTCAGCTATCCACGTGTTTTAGTTCAATTGCTACAGAACTCAGCTGGTTTAATTTTATTAGGTTACCACTTCCTGCTCCAGAGAGCACTAAGCCGCTGTTTATTTTGGAGGCAGGGGGAGAGGGAGAACTCTTCGTCCTGCCTCACCTACTCCCCTCAGACATCAAAGTGAGCCAGTTCGCTCCTCCTAGCTTGATCCTCCCTCTCTCCCTCCCACCAGTGTTCTGCAAATTTCCTTGTATTCTTCTCAGAGTTATCTGGTGTCCCTGGTATTTGTCAGCAGGTTCGCTTTTGCCCTGGAGGTACTTGCTGGGCAGCAGAGACTCCCTGGAAGCACTTTCCACTCGACTGCCTGCAGCTATGAGTCTCCTCCAGCCGGACAGGTAACTGTCTGGAAAGGAAGGAGAACACTGCAGGAAGGGGATGTAAATTGGAATAAAACAGTGCCTGTGACAGCATTTCTGTGAGATTGCTGCTTTTAGAGGCTAAGAAACTGTCGGTAACTGCAGCTCCTGCTGTATGAAAATACCTTCTAGACAATTGTTAACTGGAAAGTTTAAATCTTTTGGGGGTGAAGAGGGATCAACTAACCAAAATAGTGACCAAATGTTTTTGTTTTTTCGCTTGGGGGTATCACAGTAGCGACAGTGTTCTAATTCCATGTGGCAGTTCAGCCAGTTAGCCCTGTCAATTTAGGCCAAAGGACCTATAGTGTCCTAACTAGGTGTTTACTAGCAACCTCTAGAAAAGTTTGCCTTGGAATTGCTCTATCTTTGGGTTTAGTTAATAGGTTATCTTTTATTGGTATTTACTGAAAGTTACTCCCCCCGCTCCCCAGTCCGATGGCTTACCCTTTTGAGTGGGCTTTTTAATTTTTGCTATACTGAATATACTTGTAGACTCCAATTTTCAACCAGTGTGGTCTTTTTAAATGAGAAGCCAAGTGGCTACAAATATCTGAATTATCACAGTGGTGCCTTCAGCACTTCCCAATGTCAGAAAGCTGCAGGTGTACCCTCAGTAACTTTAATGAGCATTTCAGAAATTGCAACTGCACAGACAAGCAAATGAAGGATATCTTGCACTAAAAACGGGGATTTATAGCAGTGAACCAATTATTAAGCTGTATGGGTGCAACCTCTAATATTGTGCTTCCTCTTCCACACCGACTGGGAACCCCTCCACCTCTCAGGGAGGCTGCATCTGTTGTGGCAGGGGAGTCTTGGGTTAGCTGCCCAGAAATAGCTATGCTGGCAAAATCGTTTAGTGTCTTAGCACACAAGCTTTGGAAAAACACATTTCAGTTACAGAGTGGCATTTATTTTCTTTTATAAAGAATCATTTAAAAGAATTTCTTTGCTGAATAGGAGCAGGAGCATCATGTCTAGGAGTCAGATAAGCTGACCTTTAGGGAAATGGCATATACCTGTACAAATGCCCTCATAGAAAACTGCTTTATGGATAGTGATGCTACTTTGATGTGAACCCTTCTCTATTTTCTACCTCAACCTTATCTTGGCCTCAGCTGCTATTCTCAAAGGCTTTATGTTAATGCCAGATCATAGTAAAGATAGGCAAAAATTATGGTCAGTATATAGAATTAACGTAGTATAGAGATGAACAGGTGATTCAATTAATTTAAAATTAATTTTCATTAATCTTTTTTTTGTCTTTTAGTCATTAATCTGTAATTCTTAAAAAAAAAAGGAAAGAAAAAAACTTCTCTTGCTCCAAAACAAATAATTTTTACTAACAATGCTTGTTAAGGTGGGTGCATTACTGTAGATCTTAAGGTCCAGAATTTCCCAATATCAACTGTAGGAAAATGTGCTGTTATTTTCCATCTTGAAACTCTGTGCTAGTAAACAATAATAAATTCCAGCTTTTTGCTGCAGTTCATTTTCACCTGCTTGCTACTTTTCCCTAATTCAAATTCAGCATCAATTTTTTTTAATTCTCATAACATGTCATCTGAGAACAGTCCATGTAGACTTTGAGTACAAAATCCCACAATTTTGGGCTGCCTTATTCTTTACCCCCCACCTCCTATCCTCCCCACCCGCTGAGGATTGTAAAGACTATACTATTATGTAGCATTTGTGTGATGAAGTATTCAAGTAGACCTTTAATTGACATGAACAGAATTGTATGCTTTACTCTGGAAGAGAAAATAAGCAATTTGCTTCATTTTGCAGCATGAGTTCTAACTGTTATTAAAGTGCATTTGTAGTTGCATATTTTTCAGTAAAGGTGACAGATTACTTCAAAGCTGGTATTTTCTTTTTGTTAAACAAGGTTCTCAAATAGATCCATCTTGCCCACGTATTCTATTCTTGCCAGTTGGCTTTGAAAGCTGGTGCTTGGGCTCATCGTTCAGAACTAGCTTCCAAAAAATGAGGTCCCATGCTGTTTCTATCTATTGAGCTGGTAGGGGCTGGAAAGATCTGATCTGAAGCCAAGGCAAAGACTGAATTGATGGAATCATATAGAGCAGGTTTGCTAAGTACTGCCCAGTCATGAAGTTCCGCTTTCTGGGAAAGAGCACTGACACAAGGAGTGGCAGAGCTATCCTGAGATTTCCTTCTCTGGACTTAGAGTCAGGCTATTAGAAAGAACCAGCTTTTTATTGCATGCTTTTTCACATATTAATGTGTTGTTCCTTTCTTCTGCATGCTGCTTCCCCATTTTCTCCCCAGTTATACATATTCAGTGGAAGAGGAAAAAGCTTTCTGCCCTTTACTACTGTATTACACATATTTTGACCAATGTAATGTATCGTTGGAGAGGCATGCTTGGACATTCAGTATGCTTGCTTTCATTTGACTCTATGTGCACACACACACACATTTCCAAACACACACATGCAGACTGTTTCAAGTGGATGGTCACCACTTGGTGAGTCTAGATAGAGACCAGTTGTCCTTCAGGCTGAATTCTGCATCTTAAAGGAGTTCTAGTTTTCTAGATGCAACCATAAAATGGAGAATAGTATCAAGACCATGCAGTTCTTCAGAAAGGTACTTGAGAGGAATGCTGAGATTCTCCCCTTTCTTTTTCTAGCAGCTTTCATTTGTAAGGTAGTGAAAACTCATGTCTCTTGTCTATGTTCAGTTTTTATATGAACTGCCAGGATAGTCTCTGAAATCACAGTGATGATACATATCTGTGTGTCAGATACCCATTTTGTCACCAGCTTCTGCTGATATCTGGCAGAGAGCAGGACCTAAATGAAATCCAGTTGACTGGAGCTCAGCTAAGATCTGATAGAGTTGACTTTGATAGATCAAATGGTTGAAAAACTTTGTGGAGTCTGTGTAGATGTAATCTGTTCGGCCACTTTTAAATCAGTCCGCAGTCTTCAAGTGTTGCTCATTTTTGCAGCTGTCATAGTGGTCAGAAACAAAAGGGTTTTTTGCTGTTATCTAGACAAGAGATCGCCTAGGGTGAAAACAATTGCAGATCTTGTCTATGCCTGCAGCATCCATGCTTCTGTCTTCAGCTGTTGCAGTCGTCCTTATGTGTAGGCTTGTAATTCAAAATCATTGGGAACAGTTTAGCTGAAAAGACTTGGTTACCAGCTTTACTGTCTTTCCATCCTGCTATCTCTCTTAATCTGTTACTTCTCCAACTTGATGTTTTTATTTCAGTTTTTGTTAGTAAACTAGGCTGCATGCCACATTCAGCTGCAGCAGCAATAACCTCCAGAGTATGAACAAATGGTCAGCTGTGTTGAGTACCTGCTTCTGCTAGTTTCTCCTGAGCATCCCAAAGTTACCAGTAAAATTTCTCATTGTAATATGTAGTGGAATGAAATGGAAAGAGCACCCTGCTTTGGCATCTAGATGTCTTTAATCAGATGCCTGTTAAACGGTTGTTGAAATTTAGAGTGCAGCTGCCTACAAAGGTCTAAAGCTCAAATCATAATGATCTGGAAATAAATAATCCATAAATGCAGGAGGCTATTGTTTTATAAATTAAATGCACATTTGTGAAACCTCTTCAGAAAATGCATGTAAAGCCTGGCATTTCCACCTAGAAGGTTATCTAGAAAGTATTTATTTTATATCTCATGGCATCAGTTATGCAAATACCTATACTGAATGTATGGTTCAAACATTAAATAACTCCTGCAAAACCAGAGCATTTAAGGCCTCATATGAGCCCACAGTGTTGTGTTTGGATTTTTTAAAAATGTCTACTGATAAGAGCACCTGGGTCGTTGCTATCACCAAAGAGGTAAACTAGCATTTTACACGCCTTGACAAACCATTCAATAATTTGTTCATTTGAAAGTAGATTTTTTTTTTTAATTATTAATGACTACCTGTTGTACTTACAGCATAAATAATTTGTTTGAATCATCAGGTGAGTGCTGGTAAGTTATAGTGAGTGAGGAAAATTGCAAAAACACGAATTAGGGTCCCTGTCCTTAAGTGTATTTCAGTTTGCATTTTGATAGCAGTTTAGAAATGTTATCGCCTGCTTTGTCACAGACATAATTCACATCTTTCTTCAGGCACTGTAAACAAGAGAAATGGTTTAATGGCTCCATAAAAGGCACTCTGTGCTGATAGCTGAGATTAGACCCTTTAGTAATGGATTTTTGTGTGTTGGGGGAAGGGGAGGGCTTGGCAGAGGTAAATGTACTGGAAAAGAATCTTGGAGAGACTCTGATGTATCTGAAGTGCCTGCTGCACTTCAGTGTGTATGGATAGATTTAAAGTGTGACAGTGTTGGCTTTATCAGTACAGGGGCCTTCTCTTGCTTTTGAAATTTTACGAAGTACTATCTTGGGTCACCTCAGTCAGTCTAGCGCCTGGAGTTGTATTGGTATTAGCTTAAGTATTTTTACATCTATCTTTTCAGCTTGCTGTTGAGAAAACCAAATCCCCTATATTCAAATGTATTCAAAATCTCTCAAAACTTACGTTGCATATTGACATGACAGCTGATCATAAGAATGAGTTTATTTGCAGTATTAGGTGTAGAGGGTGATTTGAGAGCATAAATGTGAAAAGCAGTTCAGAAACACCATGTTTAGGCTATGACTTACTGTGACTTCCCAGTTACATCCTTTTCACTTCAGATACATTCATAAATGTAGTATTACTTAGGAGACATCAGAATTCACTAGCACAAGCAAGGTGTGGTATAAAATCAACTGCTGCCAATTGATTTTATACCATATAGGAAATGCTCTTGACGTAGTGTTGATAATAAGACATCTTTATCTCTTTGGTCAGTGGAATCAAGATTGTCTGCCATTAGCCAACGTCATTGAATTACCAGTAATATTTCATGGCTTTTAAAAATATGTTTAAATGCATTCTTCTTCAGAAAATAAAATCAGATTTTATTTTGTGTTCTGGTCAGGAATCTGAAGTTTGAAATTTATAAAATAACTTTTTGTTGGAAGGAGAAGTTACTTGCAATTTCTTTTAAAATATTCATTTCTACCTTATTCTTCATTTGAGTCTTCATTTGTTTTGGGATTAGGCTGTTGACAGATAGCAATGGAGAACAACACTGCTAAAGGAAGGGTAGCAGGTTTCACACTGTGTTTTTGCACATTCTATGTAAGTTTACTTCGTGATGAAATCATTGCTTTGTATAAAATATAGGTCTGTACAACAGCACATTATGTATAATATTCAGTCTCTTTTACTATGCAGATACAGATATATTCATACACAGAAAATATGCATGCAGTAATGTATTATACCTTCATGAATTAGCTACAGCTGGTAGCAGTCCTTCTGCTTGCCTTTTATCTGTGTTGGCTTCAGAGGAGCTCCAGAGAGAGTCTGTGGGTAGAGTCCTTTCTGATACTGATAAGCCTGACTTTCCCCAGTAGCCAAGATGAGGTGTTGAAGCCATTCATCTAAATACACGTTGTAAGATTGTTTGCCTTTCAAGTTTGGAGGTAGTTATCTGTAAGTAATCACTTGGGATGAAATCTTGGCCTTTGGTCACTTCTTAATAAGATAATTAGTAAGGCAGAGTGCCCGTTACTTTAATAGGGTTGAGACTCAGTTCTGAGCTTAAGTAAAATAAATTTGCCATCAGGAAGAAAGAAGTGATGAGGAGCTGGTTGTTTAAAATGTCATTTTGTTAATTTGAATGTGTTGGTAGCTTGGTATGCTGCACTAAAATTAGATTGTATAAATAAGCAACACTGCTCTCCTTAAAAGAAAGTGGATTGAAAACATAATATAAAATCCAGTTTAGCAAAACAGTGCTTTAAAATCTGTTTTAAGAGATGAACTGTAGAATGAGTGTCACACTAAAATGAAAAGTGACGGGTGGAAGGTTTCAGTGATGATAGAAGAACTGCTTTGAACATTTGAAATTTTATTGTTGGAATAAGTCTGTTATCTTCAGCCACACTTAAGATTGTTTGAAAGGGCGAGTAGCCTTCAAAAAAGACCCCCAAAAATGCAGTAAGTATTTTTATCAGGCTGTCTTTCTTCCTTTTTGCCACTAAAACTGTACACTTAAGGAGTTAAAGCTTAGCATGGTGACTGTGTCAGGGGACTGCCCGAGGAAGGCTTTAAATTTTACAGCTACATTATCTTTCTGGCTGTAGTTAAGATAAAGATCTAATATAAAATCACTTTGGACTGTAATGCTTTCCCTAAATGAAATGAAGGTGTTAACCTACTTGATTTGATACACTTTACCCTCGCTTATAAAGCTGGGAGAAAGGTGAGGTAAACTCTAATTAAAACTACAGCACAGATGCCTTCTAGCACTATGCCCTGTACCTTGCTAGGACTGTACAGTAAGCAAAATAAAACGTACCTCGCAGTGGAGGCAGCAGGCTGGAGCCGTGTTCAGTGAAAGTAATTTAATTAGTGTTGATCATGACTCCAGATGATGGTGATTTGATAAGGAATAATTTAGTACTTAACAGCCTTTTACATGCACCAACTCCATGTGGGAAGGTAAAGCAAATTGCACAAAATGAATGTGCTGCTTTCACTTGTGCCTGTGCCAGTGAGCTGGAAAACTGCCTGTTAGCAGACGTTCAGGCTCTCAGCGCTGTGATGAAATACCCAGCCAGTTCTCCGCACAGGGCTGTGGTGTGGGAGTCTCTGTACTCCCGTTATTTAAAAATAAATAAGGGAAGTAATTTTTCATAACAGATTAACTCTGAGGAAGTAGCAAAGTAAAAATAAAAAAATAAAAAAAAAAATGGAGCAGCATGTGGCCTTTGTGCAAATATGTGATACTGGCCTTAAAAAAGTCTTGTTGCATTTGTGTTTTAATTTTCTGATTCAAGTCAAAGAGATTGCCTACCTTTGCATCAGAGCCACTGTCCCAGAGTTGTGGAGCTCACCATTCACATTAAATGTGTGGTGTATGTTATTTGATCAAGACATGCAGAGGACAGTCAGCTGTAAAAGTTTGCTAGCAATGTCCTGAAACAAACTATTGGATGTCAGCCTGCTTTGTGATTACGGTGGAAAGCTGACTGGGCTGTATTTTGCCATATTTTTTGCCATATTTTGCCATTTTTTCAGGAAGTCCACGTGGTCTTTTTTTTTAGTGCAAATTCAGTTTTATTCAGGAAGAATTCTTTTCTTGTGATGTTCACCACTTCTCATCTCTGTTTCTTAAGTTACTGTGCTGTGAGTATGCATTTGCATACCCATTTTACTATCTGCTTCTCCTTTCTAATCTTTCCACATAACTCACTACTATCCACCAAATATAATAGCTGAATAGGAGTTTTAGAGAGAATTCTTGTGAGTTTTATGAAAATATGTGTCAAAATAACAGTGTTATGTTGCAGATCTCTCAGCTGAAAGGCACTAGTAAAAGCTGTCATATAACAGGATATGAGAGAGTCTGTTTGGGAAAGAGTTCTGTGAACATTGCCCAACCATGAGAAAACCCATGACAAGAGTCTGGAATCCAGACTTTACAGTGCTGGAATTTATTGGTTCTGATGCTCACTTTTTACACAGTGTTTCCTTTATCTCCCAACCAGACACAAGCACGTGTATGCAGGTGCATTAGTATCAGAAAATATACAGTCTGTAACAAATTGTCTTTCCTAAGTTCAGGTGCAAGAGAAAGGGGCAAGATGCTACTTGACAGTATATAATAATGGCCTGATTTTGTGCTGAGATTCTCTGTCAGGAACTGCTGCATGGACCTGGATTTTCATCAAGATGCAAGTGTCTGTGTCACTCTAGAATGTGATGTTCAAACTGTGGTGTTTTGGTGACAACATAAAAAATCAGTGATAAAATTGATCTCTGAATTCTAGGCATCTCAGAAATCTCAAAAATTTATTTTCAACCTCATTTTATTTAAAACTTAACAGGTGTGTTTTCAAGCTCTTACATATCTGTCTTTTAGTCCTTTGTCCTCCTAGCCACTTAGGTTTGTCAGTGTCAGGTGAACTTTGAATTTTCGTCTACTTTAATTTTGGTTAAGGTTGGATATGAGAGAAGGAAAGTTGTCTGGCTTAAACTAATTTGCTGGTTAACCTTCTCTTTACCTTTGTCCTTTTTTTTTAATACAGACCAACTTGTGCTTCTAATTAATGCTGAATTTCTGTCACATCCCCTCTGGGGTTTTTTTAGCTTTTAAAAAGTATGATTAATTTTTTTTCAATTTATGCCACTATCACATCTACTATTGACTTTGGTGAAGCCAAGATTTTGTCTTGTGTGTTTCTAAGAAAAATTACTGAAACAATTTTTCTGAAATTTTTTTTCAGACGTTACTTATAATTAAAGGTGCATGTAATCATCCACTTTCAAGAGTTTCACTGCAAATTTTCAAGCATTTTGTGAGACAGAAAAGATTCCTTATCATATACTTGAGACTGATATATGAGAAATTTATTTTGTAGTCACTTGTGTGGTATTTTTTAAAGTGAACTACAATTGCATTTATAGCTAAAAGCTACCTCACTGATATTACTTAGAAACATTTGGTGCCTGGGAAGTATTTTGCCTCTGACAACATTTACAGTAGTTAAGCCAAATATAAGTGGGCTGTTATTTTCCTGCTAATGAGATGGGATGCTGGCCATCATTCTATTAAATGGTAAAAGTGAAAATAGCCAGTGCAAAGGATCTCTGATGTCTGTTTTTCAGTTGACACCGAAAGAAATATTTGAAGTGTTTATTTCCTATATTGTTTTTAGTATTATAATGGTTTAACTAATTATGTGTGTAATTAGCAGTGTCTAGCTTATTTGAGAGAGCTAATTGTTAATATTATACTTGGGTTTTAATTACATTTTCTTTCTCTTTCTAGTGGCTTTTCATGGTCTCCCTGTGAAAATCAAGAAGGAACCCCATAGCCCATGTTCGGAACTTGGCTCTACCTGCAGTCAAGAGCAGCCATTCAAGTTCAGTTATGGGGAAAAGTGCCTGTACAATGTCAGGTAAAGCAATCAGGAGGATGTTTGCAGTGAGAACTGCTGATTTGAATGAGGAATGACTAAAGAGTAATAAAACCATAATAGAGATCTTATAAAACTTACCTCTTCAGCAGATAACAGACTGATGAGATAATGCATTTAGCTGATGAACACTGATGGATTTGTTTACAGTTGTATCAGACACTTACATAATCATTTTAAAGCAGTGTTTTTCATCAAAATGCATATTCTCCATTCCTCCTCCATGGGAGATAGCCAGAGTTTAAAAACCCAGGGTGCGAGCATGAAATAGAAGGAAGGAGTGTCTTGTTTTCTGCAAGTTGTAGTGAAAGTACTTTCAAAATGCATTAGGCATATTAGGATAGATCTGTGTAACAGGAGAGAGACTGGTGGGTCTGAGCAACACATTAGGTATTTGACAAGTTTTGCACATGTTGTATGTGTAAATTCGTGGGTGCTTACAATTTCAAACAGTATTTCATTAGGCTCTGCATCTTTGGTATTTATTCAAAAGCAAGTTGTCTTATTTGATAGGCATAGATATTAAAAGCTTTTTTTATATGTAGGTGGTGGAGGGGCTTGTTACCTCTTCATTCTTTATTGACTTTCTTTTGGTTGCATTTTCATGTAATTCCTTCCTATACTGTCAGCAGTGGAGGATTTCTTATTGACGTACTACCAAAACAGTTAGCACTTAAAGCATTCACATTTAACTTTTTGGATATGAAGAGGGGGGAAAAAGGGAAAAAGACTCACACCTTTTCCAGTCATAAAGGAGTGATTTTGTTTTAAAATTCAAATTAATCCGCTGATGGATTTGATGGGTGGTATAGAATCTGACATAGGAAATGATGCAAGCTTGTGCTTACTGTATGCCTAATGTCTGCATTTTTCCTGTTTAGAAAGAGGGACGATCGAAGTGTTCTCAAGTCCTTTCCTGGTTTGAGACACCTTTGAAAATAGCATCTTTGTATTTGTAGGACCAGCAGTTTATTTTTGAGAGAGAGGGGTAAAAAAACCCTATCAGTAGAGGCTGCTGACATCCTAGTGTGGGTAGCTAAGCCAACATGCCATTGTTTTTCTAGGTCAGATCCCTTCCCTCTAGCTGTATTGTTTTACTGTCTCACTTGGTGTTTTGTGCAAGCTTTAAAAAAAAGTCTTGGCATGTGGTGCCAGCTCTTTGTGCCCTAGTCCAGGTGCTTCTACTTTTTGTATACCTCCTGTTAGAATGTCACTATAAGACCGAATCTTTTAAAAATACATTTCTTTGCCCCAGAGAAGAAAATGCTGTGCTGAAGCACTTGTCTCTACCATGATTTGTTGTGTGCTCTTCTCAGTGTAAAGTAGAGAATTCTTCTGCCCCATACTGGCTAATAAGTTAATTATAATGAAAAACTTATAAACGTTACACTTGGGGGGATTTTTTTCTGGATGTAGGTGCTATGTTGTTTTTTGGGGTTTTTTCTTTTGAAGAGATAACCTGACTTGCTTTTCCCTTGCCTTACTAATAGTGCCTATGATCAGAAACCACAAGTGGGAATGAGGCCCTCCAACCCACCGACGCCATCCAGCACTCCTGTGTCACCATTGCACCATGCCTCCCCAAACTCAGCTCAGACTCCTAAACCTGACCGGGTTTTCTCTACCCATCTCCCTCCATCCCAGTCCATTCAAGACAACAGCTTCCCTATGGACCACAGGTAAAACACGAAATATGTGAGGGACCCATGCAGGTGCTTCAGTTGTGGCTACAAGTCTCTTATATAGGGTAGTACTGGCTTCCTGCCCACAACTATTCCCTTTGGGGGAGTGAGGTGAAAAACAGCAAGGTTCACAGTGTCAGAAATATGTGTGTTTTGTGAAAGGCTGGCACCCAGCTTGCTGAAATACCGTAGGAGTTCATATTGGCAGTGACAGAATTTTAATGACCTGCAGCTTCTGTCTCGTGAGGGTGATTACAGCGTGCTGGATAATCTCATCTAGGCTCCCTTTCCCACAAAAGATTGGACCAGATGTTCTTTCAATGTCTCTTCCAACCTGGGCTATTCCATGGTTCTCTGATTAACTAGAGGCTAGAAAGACCTATGTGAGGTGATGAAGTCAATAGCTAGCATGTTCCTGGCTATAAATATCTGGCCTCTTGCTAAGCAGTTCACCTATCTAAGAGATAAGTGGCCATGTTACAGTGTTGCTGCTTCAGAATATTCCTTGGAAGTGTGGATCAATTTTCCAAACCCTTTTGTAATGTGGCATTTCAAACAGCTAAGATGCCAGCATAAACTGTGCTTAAATAACATTAGTCTGAGTAAAAGCCACAAGAGCTAGAGACTAGAATTAAAGCTTAAAATGTCCTTAAGTTACCCTGTTTTGTTTTGATACTTTAGAAATCCCCAGACAACTGTCTTTCTTAGCTCAGTTTTGCAACATATATGCTCAGTAGATTCTGAAATGCTTGCAAGAACCAAAGTTGATTCAAAGTACAGGAAACTCGAGAATGCTTAGGTCTTAATTTTTTTGTGTGACAGTGAGAAGCTTCCAGAGAAAGTCACAGGTTACTTTTTCTATTTGTCCTTTTTTTAAAAAAGTGTGTCTTGTTTATAATAAGTGATAACAGGACTGTTTTTTTAGTCCAAGCCCTTGTTTTTGAAATTCTGTTTATCCTAACCTTTATTGCATGAACCTGCTTTTGCCTACTCTGTTGTGTGATTGCTCTTGAATGTTTAAAATTCCATCGGTGTGTAAAGATACATACATATATGGTCAGAAACTCGACTTACCTTTTAGACATTATCAAATTAAGAAAGACTTGAAAAGAAAATCAGTTGTTGGGAGTGTGATTTGCATGCTTCTGCTCTAATAAGGGCTGTTACCTCCAGAGATTTGTGCAGATCACATCTGAAGGAGGTTGCTAAGGTTAATATTTCTGTTTTGTGCTCTTCTGAGATAGCTTTAAATACCACCCAAGGTTCTCTACAAGCTCTTCTGGAGGTGAAGAAACACTGAATAGACCTCTTCAGCTGCCATAGTCACCACTTTCTCTTCAGTTGTGGCCTGTGGTCTAAACACACAGGCCCCCAGTGAAGCCAGGCAGCAGTTTTGATTACAGGATGATGGATAAATATGTTTCTGTATATACATCAAAGTCAAACTGTCAGGAGACTGAAATCTCCAGAAGCTAAATAGGTTATGTGGAGAGAGGAGTTTTCAGATGACAAAAACCTTCTCTTTTAAAGCAACTTGTAAAGAGAGTACTGAACCTGTATGTCAGTCCTAGCTTCAGTATTTGTAGGGATTTGTATACATCTGTAGTGTAGTTTCTGTACCCATAACACTTGCCCTGCACAAGCTTTGTAAGCTCTTTACGATTTCTGCTTTCCCCCACCCCACCCCTGTCTTTGATATTTATGTTCTTTAGGGCATTTTGCACAAGTGCTTCCCTTCTGTAATAGAACATCACGTGTTCTCGAGAAGTCCAAAATTGCTAACTCAAGCAAAAAAAAAAATCTCATTTTTCTCCTTTTTTTAAAGGTGCAATTGCAGTGGAAGATATTTTTCCCCATTTTCTTATTTATTTTGAATCTTGTGCTTGAAGCAGACATATATTTCATATTTTCATGAAATTCAAATCTTCCTGATTTACAGGGTGATGTGCTACTACAATGAGTGTATTTAGAAAATGTCATTTAAACAAATTACTTACGTATGTGAATTCATATGTGAATCTATAACTCAGGGCACATTTCTTTGGAACATGTATTGTTGGCGTAAGATAGCATTAGTATCTAGTCCGTACAGCCCATATATCTTCATACAGGGCATGAGTGTATGAATGATAAGTGGTCCTAACAAGTACCAACAGGAAACAAATCCACTTGTATAAACAAATGGCTTGATTCCATACAAAGCTTCCAGTACAACAAGTATTATTAACTTCCTTTGAGGCTTTGTGAGTGAGCCTGTTTCTTATTTTATCTTCAAGTTGCAATTTTCTGATTCACTCCTTGACAGTTCTTAATGATAATTTCTGCTTCTTTTTTTGGCTAATGAAAAAAGGAAAAGAGGGAAATGAATGCAGTGCCAGTCAGCCTAACTGTTTCATAATACATTTAAGTTTCTAAGTTTATTTTCTGCAGGTGTAGGTGTAATTGCAAAAGCCAATGTAACAGTGCAGTACTGTTTCTATTGCAAAAAATACAGTATTTACAGCAACATAAAAAAAAAAAATTGTCTCCACTACTACATTGTGATAGTTTCTACCTCCGTAGTTTCCACAGTATTTGTAATTAAGCTATGAGAGCAAACATTTGTCAGACCAAGTTACAGCAGTACTATGACAGATGGTAGTAGCGTTTAAATTGTTTCAGAAACACACACTACCTATGAGTTGACAGCCAAGGATTGTATTGCTTATGCAATCAAACCCCTGCATTGTTCCTCACTCACCGAGTTTTCTCTAAAAGTCTGGTTTTGCTTGCATGAACCGAAGTTGGTTCAAATTCAAAGTCCAGAAAACTCAGGACTCATAGTCTTCATTTTTTTCAGTGTGACAGTGAGAAGCTTCCAGGAAGGGCATAGGTTACTTTTTTTTTTTTTTTTTAAAGTGTATCTTCTTTATAACAAGAGATAACAGGAGTAGTAAGCAGTTGGTGCAAGAATGTTGCTCTGCTGTTGGTTAGTGCAGACACTATTACTACCGTGGTGGTTGCTACTCTGATAATCTGCAGGAGAGAACAGGAAGACTTCATGCAGTTCATCAGGGCACAGTGGGAGAATAGCATCCTTGTATTCTTCTGTATGCTTCTGAACATGCAGACATCCAAGTGATTACATTGATTACATTCAGGCCTTTTAGATCAGGTAGATGGGATTTAGGGAAGAAACAACAAGCACAGGTTCTTTAGTAGCATTGCATGTGAGTGAAGTTAATTTAAAACTGAATTATCTGAGTTTATGCCTACTGAAGAGCATTTGGGAGTAGTGAATGGCAGTGTGATTGTAGGGATTACTACTTTCATGTAGAAATGACTAAGGGAAAAAGTTAAGGCAAGAGGGTGATTCTTAGCAAAAATTTGCACCCTTTCCTCTTACTGGGGTGCTGACATTCCCTTCTCATTACAGCTGAAGTGCAATGCCAACCTTACCAGGTAGATCTCTCGTGGCGCTTTCCCTGAGAGGACAGAACAGTGGACTTTTACCTTGGAATGTTTCCAAATGTTAGAGCAGACAATACTCTATTCCAAATGTGTTTATTGTGGTCAGGAGTGGCTTTTGTGTAACAGTAAAATGGGTAAGAATAAATTAGAGTACAAGCAATATGTTGGTAACACTTGTGAAAGAGCAGAGAACTCTACCTACGCCTCCTTTGTGTTACTGTGGTAGAATGTCAGTCTTTCTACTGTTTTGAAGCTGGTGCATTTCCTGTTTGTCTCTTCTGTTGAGAGAAGATAATGAAATCAAAGAGGATGTGGTGGGAACAGGTCTTAGAGCTGGTATTAATAGGTGGGATTCTTGTTTCTTTGCTTATTGCTGTTCTGCCATGCAAGTGATCCTGATGGAAGCACTTGGCATGATCATAAGCAAAATGTTTGTTACTGAGAAAGTGATGCAGCCACTAATAATGACCATTTGGGAAATGAAATGTAACTCAAGTCCTTTACATGACCTCTCTAACTTGTGTCCTAGATTTCGCCGCCAGCTCTCTGAACCTTGCAATTCTTTCCCACCTTTGCCTCCAATGCCAAGGGAAGGACGTCCAATATATCAGCGCCAGATGTCTGAACCAAACATCCCTTTCCCGCCTCAAGGTTTTAAGCAGGAGTACCACGATCCAGTTTATGAACACAACGCTATGGTTGGCAGTGCAGCCAGTCAAAATTTCCCCCCTCCTCTGATGATTAAACAGGAACCTAGGGATTTTGCATATGATTCAGGTAGGTGAGACTCTCCTTTAGTTCTGCATAGCAAAGGAATAAATGAGTCCAAGCCAGTGCTGTTGAAGTTTTGGTTGTATGAATTGAAACTTGCTCTTTTGGTGCTTAAGTCTCACAAACTATGTCTGAGCTACCTTAAAAAGTAGTGAAATTGCTACGCAGTACCATGTGACTTGTGCCACCATTGCTTGCTCTTTAAAGGATTTCATTTTCTAGAACTCTGTGTCCAGAGAGTGCACAGGTTAGAGAAGCTGGAGAAGAACGTCAAGGGTACAGAACTGAGCTTTGTTAAGAGGGAAGTTGTTCTGTACTGTCTTGTCTCTGACCTCTGAATTTGTGTGCTGCATTTTACGAGCTCTTTCATTTGTCTGCCAGAAATAGAGGACTCTTTCTCCTCTTGCTTGCTTTACTTTAAATCAGGAGTAACTCCACTGAAGTGGGGTTTATACAGCTATAAAACCAATGAGGGAGAAGAATCGGCCAAATTGGTGTCAGCTTCTCAGTTTGTGCCTACTGCTGTGTTTTGTGGAGGTACATAATCTGTGATGCCAGGTTGCTGATGTAGAGAATACACTGTTGCTATTAATAATGTTTATTATGATTGTGCTTATAGGGCAACTGGAATGGAGCCTTATTGCTCTACGGACAGTACAAAACAGAGGAAGGTGGTGGCAGAGCCTGCTCTCAATAACTTCTGATCAAAATAGAAAAGATAAGCAGTAGAAAGGGTAGAAAAATAAATCAAGGGAATAACACCGTAAATGTTTGACACGATTTAAACATAATATTTATATTATGCTTGGGAAAAGAGAGAGAATTAGGGACACAAAAAATGAGTTTAGTAATGAGTACCAAGTAACAAGGAGAAGAAAGCTGGAAGGAAGGAAGCTACAAAACTAGTATGGAGAAATTAAAACACATGAAAGTAGGTTAGGTGGGATAAACAGTTGCTTGGTATGGAGCCAAGACAATGCAATCGGAACATGTTTTTCAGTTTTAGTGTAAGTGATTTCTGCAGCTCCTCTTCAGTTTCTGCCTCTGTCCTGCTTCACGTGTGCCACACTGTTGAAAAGGAGAGATTTCAGCATGTACCCAGCCATGTTTCTGGAGGAGGATAGATTGCTTTCATGCACATGTATGCTGAGTTGTGCAATGGGAATAGGTGGCCCTGTCTGACTTTAGTCTGACTCCCTCTTGTTTGGGTGCTGCTGTACACCCAGGGCTCTCCTGCTGCTTCAGCCTCTGGCAAGATGCTTTTGCAGTTTATTTCCCAAAGGCTACATGGCAGCTGAGTGGAAGTCTCCTTTGAAATTTTAGCTCATGACAAACTATCTTGTAATTTGATACAGTGTAGAATGTTTTTTTGTTGTCTTTTCTGTAGCTAACTTAACACTATTTAGTGGGGTATTTTGTGTTGTCATTAATGTAAAGTGCTTGTTATTGTTATAGAGTTGATCTTGATTTTAGAACAGGGGAATTTGGAAAGTAGAGATGCTTTTTGCTTTCTTATTCTTGACAAGCAAAGAACCAGTCCTTAGGTAAATTTGAGTTGGGCTTACACAGGGAAGGGACCAGGGCTAAAATTCTTCTCCAAGTTTAAATATCAGACAGGATGAAAAGGAGTTCACATTACAAGGATCAGATCTAGTACTCAACCCATTCATTGATGAAGGATCTGAGATATGTGGCTTTGGCAGCTGTGTATCTCTAATCAGCGTAGGAGAGACTACCTAGTTAATGTGGCAGTGCATAGTAAGTGGGAAATGGAGTTTTATACACTGCCAGTGCCTTGCAACCTTCGCAAGCACTGTTCTGCTAAATTAAAGGCAAAAAAAAAGGCTCTTTAAACATCATGCTTCATATTTGGCTTGGAAGAGGGATCTTCTTACTGCATACTATTACTTTAAATCTGGGTTGGCTGCTAGCATTTGTCTTTCTCTGGAATATTCTTTATTGAAAAAAATTTAATTCTAAAAGGAAGATGTACAAAGTTTTATCCAGTCCTGTCATGCCTATTTTTTTGTGCCAGCAAGAACAACATTCCACTTTATAGTAATGATGTTCAAGCAAAATTGTTGTTTCTTCTGTAGATGAATGATTAGTTTTTAAAAATGTAATAGCTGTGTAACAAGTGGTCATGAAAAATTAATCTGTTGGTATCAGGAAGTACTTTTATTGGCCTCAGAATCACTGCATTTAAGTTGACACATCTGTACACTCCATAAATTGCAGTCAACAACTGTGGTCTGTTGATATTTTGTCTTGTTACCATCTGTTCTCTAGAAACCATCATTTTCCATCCTTGCTAAGAGTACATTAAATAACCCCTTAGGAAACATAAAGTATTTGACACTGAATCATTGATTTCATTTTTCACCTATGGATGTTCAGGGAAGGAGGAATGCCTTGGTGAAAAGTCTTTTTCTACATGGTATTTTATTGCAGCTCAGATAAAAATATAGAAACATATTTAACAAGTTCATTGTAATACACCAAGATGTTCCTTTAGGGATGTTTTTGAAAGAGCCTCATGAAAGTTTGTTGCTTTTGTGCACTATTCTTTTATACTTTGAGGGAAGCTGGTGAATGTAAACTCTATTAAAACGTGACATTAATTATGACATGGGAAATGGCAGATCAATTAGTTGTAATTGTAATTGCAGGTATGTAATTTCTACAGCAGAATGTTTGACATAATGGATAAAAAAAAATGTCAACAGAGTAGAGTCTCTTCCTTATCTATCCACACTTTTAGAAGTCACAGTGCATCATATATGTTCAATCAGACATTTTCTGCCACAGTTGTTTGTTTGTTTTTTTCATGGCTGACAGTCAGATATATTTAGTACTTGGTAGTATATCTAGCAACTTGAAGCACGAAGATGCAGCCAAGGATGTGTAGAGCTTTGAGATTTTGCATCATTAATGAATATACTGTGAAAAGCTTCCCAAGATCTTTGTTTACAAGGCCTAATAGTGGGCATTCCTGTACACTTCTGGAATTCGGTAATGTAATCAGGTACTTAAATAAAAAGGCCAAATTTTATATGCTTTGTCTATTCTGGGCTTTATTTTTAAGCAGGATCTTCACAGGCTTGATCCTTCCTACATAGTGTAGTGTGTTTGCAAATGTACTAAGATATGACTCTAGCTATGTGTGTATCAGTTTATACTAAAGTTTTAAAATGACAAATAATTAAATTTACATTTTTATTTTTTTTTCCCCCCTGAAATGGTTATATTAGTTGGGAAATTTTTGTGACCATGTCTTTGGAAACTGAAATTTGTCATACAATGGTGCTAGAGATGAGTAGAAGTGGAATTATGGCTTGCATATGCTTCTTACTGATAGCCAGGAATTTCTCTGTTGAAATCTAGATAGATTCAGTATTTCCTGAGCAGGTTAGGGGCATTAGCAGAGCTGTTCTCACAGTTTCATTTCACAGTATCCTCACATTAATAAGCTTGAATAGACCTTAGAAAATTTGTATTCTCTCCCTGTCACAAAAATTTAATCCGAGATACTAGTCACATCACTTGAAGAATGAACTGTACAGACAAAATTTTTAGCCTCCATTTCTTGCTTTCTGAATAGCTCATCCCTTTATTCTTTAAGCTTCACAAGCAATAAATACCTTGTATTGGCATGTGAGAATGGATGGGAAACTGCCCCTCTGTTAAGAGAGACGAGTGTAGGCAGAGAGACACATCAGATATATATTCCTGTTTATTTTGGGTATGCAGTTAGACCTGGATAATTTTTAAAGAACGTTATGTACTACATGTGTTCAAAGCATAGCTGCTAGGGACTTTCTTTGTATTTCTAGGTGAGGAAGTATGGGAACATCAGATTAGGATCTCACTGTAGGCACTATAAAAATAGGAAGTTCATAATACCAAAAATCTGGCAGAAACAATGTGGCTACTTTGGAAAACCTCAAGGAGGGTTGAATGGGCTTTGTTGGGGCCTAAAATTGACCATTTAGCTGTATTATCTTTTCCTTTCTTGAGAACTTCTGCCTCATTAAGTACACAACTTGCAGCCCCTGTAACAAATGAAGCAGGAGCTCCACCTGCAAAGCTGTTTACAGCATGACTCTCCCTTCCCCAAACAGTTTTGACCTGTGCACTCAAGACAACAGTGCCAAAGCAAAAGTCTGTATCATAGTTCATTTGCAGCAAAGGAGTTGTATCAGGTTTGTGCAGGAAGTTTTTAGTTATGATACTTATTAACCTCCTAAGTTTGCTTTTATATAGAATCTTGTTAGCATTCTAATGACCAGGAACAGAATAAAATGCACAAGTCCTTTCAAATACATGATGTGGTGTTTTTTGAAAGCAAGTCAATGCGTATTTATGTGGGGACAGGTCCCTGGCAGCACATTCTTACCTAGGCATCAGCTGAAATATTCTTAAATTTGTGAGTTTGGAGAATAGCATAAGGGAAAGTGTTGAATTGAAATTCCAAGGGGAAAAGATAATTATTTCTTAAGAGTATATTTTTCTGCAGATTGCTTTTTTTTCCCCCATTTCTTTTTAAAACAACAATTGGATATTCAATTGTACTTTTGAAGGCAAAGTTTAGACATTTGGAGATGTTAGTATGAAGAGAAAAAGGTAATCTTAACTGTCAGTCAGAGTCAGTCCAGGTTTGCTTTTTCCAGGGTATTCTCTAGTGCATTGACCAGTGCAGCATTTAAAGTGACATAACTCGTGGTGCTTCTACTACTGTCTTTGATTATACTGGTTAATTTTTGTACAATGCTCTGAAAACGTAAAGCGTTGTGTGAGTGCTAAGTATTATTACTACAATTTTTCCCCCGGGAGTTCATTTCACAGACAAATACACTTCACAGTGAAGAAATATTTCTTGATCATAAGCCTAAATTTTCTCTTTGTTCAGTTCCATTCCTTTGCTCGTAGCTACACCTCTTCGTAAACAATTTCTTGGTATTAACGTACTACCTCTAAAACTCTGTAGATGGTTTGCATGGATGCTCTGTCAGTGTGGCTTGTTGAGATCTTGGATCATGATTATAAATCCTCCAGCTGCATAATCTTTTCCTCAAATTCTCTATAGGTTTCTTTTCCTTCTCGTTTTGTTGTTGTGTCAAGCTGCAAAAATTTGCAGTATTTTTGAACACAGTTTTATAAAATGTTTTGTGAAACAGAACTTACTCCATGGTTTTCCTGGATATGGTGCTTCAGTATACACATCACAAAACTGCATCTGCTTATGGCCTTAAAAAAATTCTTTTACACAGAGGTACAATTGTTCTGAATGAAAATCCGGTTGGCATAAAGGCAGGAGGGGAGAAGGGATGGGATTTTGCTCTTCAGTTTAAGAATTCTCCCCTCTTCATTTTTGGATTTGCAGTTTTCCCTGTGGTTTAAAATATTTCATCCTTGTGTTTTAGGAGCTTGTCTTTGCTGTGCTGCTTCAGTGAATGACTATGGATTTTGTTCAGTAGTTAAGCTGCACTGCACTTTGTACTTGTTCTTAAAACATAAACAAATCTGCTGATGGATGGTATGATCGTAGACAATAAGACCATCTGAGGGGAAAACTTGGAAAACCTGAACTTCAGAAGATTGCTATAAAAGGCAGAATTTTAACTTTTACTTGCTTCCAATTTATCTGATTTCCTCTATTCACTAGTTCTGTCCAAGATAAATCTGTAGTTAGAATAGAATTCATTTCATTATGTTATCTTCGTGGACAAAGGAAAACCTGAATACCAAGTTAATGGGAGTATAGAGGCAGGAGACCATACATGTATTTTTGCTTTCAAAGCAGACAATATGATCTGAAAAATTGTCCTGCAGTCCCTGTTTTTCAAAGAAATGGATAAATATCCTGTAAATCTACAGTTACAGTAAGTGGCACTGGCTAATGATTTGATTTGAGGATTGAGAGCGCAGTCTGGATTTACTCTTTGTGCATTAACGCAGGTCAAATGGACACAGGCTGCATTTTAAATCAGTAATGGAAGGCTGAAGCCTGCCTTAAACCAATCACATCAGCCTTGCCCAAGACCGATTGATCCCGAGAGACTGAGCCCTGTGAGCATAGCTTTTATATGAATGGACTCTGTGCAGCCTGAAGTTTCATTCATAAAATGGATGCTGAAGGGAAAAAAAAAAAAAGCCAACCCACACACGCCAAACCCTGGAATGTCCATTTATGCGAAGCTGAAGGGTGTAGTGTTCCCTCAGCTGCTGCCTTTGCCAGTTGCCTTAAAGTAATGATTAATGCTGCTTGGCCCTGCCTGCCTGCAACCTGACACCATTTATGGCCTTGGTGTGTTTCTAATGTATAGTGAATGAGAAGGCTACATTCTCAAATCAGAAACATAAACAGGAACTGGTTGGTCTGAATTCCATTCAAATATGTCACTTCAGCCGTGCAGTGTTTGTCCAACTTCAATTTTACAGGCAGGGGACGGGGTGGGGGAGAAAAAGCAACACAGACATTTTTGCAGTAAGATTACCAACAAAAGGAGCAAGAGAGAAAGAAAATACTGCTGTCTTTTGTTGAATTCAAAGGGGAGTGATGTTTAAGATATATTTTACAGTTACTGGGGTTAATAAAAGCAAATACATGATTTTAAAGTATGCTCAAAAGATCAGCTCCATGTGGAATTTCAATTCAGAACTGAATGTATGAGCCTTTGTTTTCCTGTTCTGCTGTATAAAAAGTTACACATCGCCTAGACAGGCTGTTGACATCTGGTCTCACAAAATGCATTAGATGTTGTCATAGATCTAAAAACCAAAGCTGTGGAAAGGACGCAGTTTGCTTAAGGTTTTTTTTCTGTATGTTTGTAATAATTCCACTTAGGCATAAGCTGGTAGGGCCAGATCTAATTCTCTGGTAGGTTTTTGTCAAGTGAGGTGTAAGAAATTAAACTTAACAAATTTTAGTTAGCTATTTTTTCAAAGGAAATGTCTGTGTATATCTAAGAGTGCACATACTTACAGATTTTTTTTCCCCCTGATTTCTGGTGCAAAGGCTGGTGACGGAGAAAATGATGAATAAAACCTTCCATCCTCAGTGTTTTTAAATTGCATCATGATTTGGGAAAAGAGTGCTTAATTTTTAGATTGATTTTTAGAGTAGACATTGTCTGTTTTTGCCCCCTGTAACTTCAGTGCACCTACATTTTTCATGCTTAACATGCTACTAAAAAAAAAAAAGCAGACTTTTATATTGCCAGGACTTTAGCAATTCACAGGGCTTGTTGTCATTACATAGCTTCTGAGGGGATAGTGCTTTTAAAGGTGGTTGAACTAAAACTTGATCCACCAGCATTTGAGTGGTAGAAGCAGTTCCTGTATAAGGACATTGCAATTAGTTCCAGTATTTCTACCTGAATGCCTGATTTTGGAGAGACTTATGAGTTTTAATCTAAATGTGTTCTGCAGCTGTAAAAAATTCTAGGTTTCATGATCCAAAATAATCATTTGGTACTTCTCCCTGCAAAACACAGATCATGCATTTGTCTTAGCGATGCCTGGTGCTGCCTTAACCACTTGTTGCACTCTAGTTTGAAGAATTGCCTTTCTTGCCTAACAAAGTCCTGTTTTCTGGTGATTTCAGTATTACTCTTCACCCTTGAGCTGTTCAGAGCTTCTCAGTGGGAAACAGCTGCTTTCTACCAGAAGGTTAAATGTGTTTCATTGGTGGATGAAGCACTCCTTTGTAAACAGTTTGTCAGTGCTCTTAAAAATCCATGAACAGAAAAGTTATTTGCAGTGTGATTGTGATGTTTTAAGTTTGATGCCAAAAGTATGATGTGTTCTAGCTTGAACATTTTATTTTTAAAAGGCTACCTTTTTTTCTGCACTTGGTAAAAATCTGTCCCACTGCATCAAACACTAGAGAAGTGCTTGTATTGGTCTAGTAAGCACTTTGTGAAGCTCTGTAAGGCACCAGAGGGATGACTGGTGTGTTCACAGTGTGTAGCACAGGGTCAGGTTGACATGTGTGAGTGACACCTGGGAGCCAGGTTTGTCCCAGCTGCCTGAGGGGCTTGTGTGTGCCCTTCTGTATCCAACAGCACAAAGGGAAGGAATCTGTATGTGCTGCATTTCTTGTCTGTGGGAACACAAGGGACACATGTAAGTCTATCTCTATAAATATACAAAATCCGATTTGCTGAAATAGGAGCCAAAAGTCACATAATTACTTTTCAGACCAAAAGAAGAATTAAGGAGGACAGGGTGTAAGTTAAATTGTGGGACTGCCAGTGGAGTCGCTTGAGAGTTTTGGGAAGCATCTCCTTTGAGAAGTTTCTTTTGGGAACCACTTTTAATATTATTTATTTGTTAATAATGTGTGAATAGGAAAAGTAAGCAGGAAAACAGTAAGAAGGTTCCCATTTTAGTGTCATCACTTTGTTTTAAGCCTGTAGGGAAGTAGGCATGTTTGGTGAATTTGACTGACTTGTTAACAAGCTCCCTGAATAAGGCAGCTGCTTGTCAGTACACTATAGTGTTCACCTGAGCTGCCACACGGAGAGTGAGACCAGGAAGGTGGTTAACTTCTTACTCACCCTGCTTCAGATGGCACACGGCTTCTAAGCCTCTCTCTCCACATCTCTCCCTCTGCACATGCATGTATGTAATGCAATACCTCTGCATCACACTCTGCACATGGGTAGTGCCCTGGGCCTCCAGATCTTCAGGTAATGTTGATAAAGTGAACTAAAAAGTAATTCAAAATTAGTGTGTTACATAACAACCTGTCCTTCAGTAAGGAAGGCTGTCTAAGGTCAGAAACCGGAAAGACTGAAGAATAAATCCTGGTTCAGGTTTCAGTTCCTGCTTTAATCTGCTTCATTCAGAAGAAGACAGTCACTTCACCCTGTAGAAGCCAGTTGTCACTTCATTCCTTTGCCTGCGAAAGCTCCGTGTTCCCTATGTCTAGCCTGATTAAGACACAGGCGGAAATTCTGGGTTTTTTCTGTGCTGGGTGAGATTGTGGGTCGGAAGTCTGGTCCTTATCTCTGAAAAACAATCAGAAAAGACAATTTAAGGATTCCTTACCTGCGCTGAGTTATACAGGACTGAGAAAACCTAGCCCTTCCTCTTCCTCTCTTCTCTCTTTTTTTTTCCTATTCTATTATCATTCTGACATGATAATTAATATGAAATACTACCTTACCAAGGGACCATTCAAGTGTCTTACTTGATAATGAAACTTAGAACCTGTGACTGCTAAATTCAATAGCAGATTTTTCTTGTCCTGACAAAGTCTGTTTGGGCTTTTTCTGCTTGGATGTATTTTGATGAAGGCACAGCCAAGCTTATTTGCAGTATTTTTCTCTGTGAGAGTCCCAGATGAGAAAGTATTTCTGTGGTGTCTAGTTTACATGTAATGTTAAAACAGCACGTATTAGGGAAAAAATGGTTTCACGGTGTATTCATTGTTTTAACATGACTGCTACGTTTCTGTTAATAAGAGGAACACTGAAGAATGACCTCTAAGTACTCCAAATTAATAGTTACAGAAAAATAATTTTTTTACATTTACGTATTTTTAGTTAGTTTTGGGGCATTTTTAAAAGGGATCCTTGAGCTGATGTAACCTTACAATAGGAATTACTTCATTAACAGTTTAAAAGGAGCTCGTTGTTTGTCCTAAATCCAGGCACATTTTTCTTCAAACACTAAAAATTGATAACAGGTCATAAATCAGTCACCTCAAACACTTGGATCTTGCCCTGGGAGTATTTTATGTCTACTCCTGTCTTATTTGTTGTCTTGAAACAATGGTTTAAGGAGAAGAAAACATATAATTGCTCTGTAATTTCTGCACTAAAATGTTTTCTTTTGAAGTAGCTCCGCTTAGCCTGTAAAAATACTTCTGGGCCTTAGTCAAGCATTTAGTACAATTTAAAACTGCAATACTAAATTTCATTGGTTGGACTTTTTATTAGATAAGGTAGAAATGAAAGCAGCAGGCAATTTAATTAGCAGTAATTTTTCTGGGCAAGTCATTACTTTGATGAACTTCAGAGCAATGTTTATGGCTCCTAATTAACCATGTTAGTCATTTGATTGAATAATCACTTTGGAAATGTTTCTACAATTTGATTAGAGTCTGACCCACTCTGATAGTCATAAATTAACTGATAGCACTTTAGGATAACAAGACTCTAGTTACTTTACGAGAAATAAACTCTTCCTTGCTGTATTTTTCGGTCCTCTGTGGGCTGTTTAAGCACAAGCTAACCAGAAGATTAAGTAATGTTGGTACAAACAATGCTTGCCTTAAAGAGACTCCAGATGTTAATTATACTTGACTTAGGAGCTTGGGGGATGAAACCCTGAATTGGCTAAGAAGACAACTTCTTGAATGCTTGCATAATTCTTTATTCTGTATAATCTGCTGTACCGCTTTGCAAGAGTGGAGTTCATGAGTCAAAAAGAGCTTTGCTGCCAATACTAGAGAATTTTTACCTAAAATAGAAAATAGCATCTGTTTCAGTTCTACAACTTCCTCTTTTTTACGTAGATTTTTCCATTCTCCTTAAAATTCAGTCTTCTTGGAAACATGAATGATTCCTTGCAGGTGAACCACTGCTTGTAGCCTTGACTTATAGTCTGTAAAGCTATACTTGACTCGGGTGATCACTGAGTCACTGATTCCTGTGGTTGCTCAGAATAGCTGCCTGAGACACTGGAGATTGCCGAAGCCTGAGGAGGCAGGCACTGAGTGTTTCATTGAGAGAGAAGGCAATGAGGAGTTCGGCACAGATGTGCAAGAGAGACCATGAGCTGTTAGAGGAAACTTGTTATTACTGCCCTGTGTTTCACTTGTTTTGTGAAGTCAGTGTAAAACCTCATTTTCTTATCCTGCCAGATCTTTGATGCTCATCACTAGTCAGTGAACAGTGAAATTTGGAATCACGGTCTGAAAGAGTTTGTAGGCAGCATTGGAAAAATAATGTCTGCTCTTTTGACCTCTGTTTGCATCTCTTAAAGAGTTACAAGTTACTGGTAACAGATTGCATAGCTTAGGGTAGGAGTTTATCACAAGATTAAATAGACTTTGTTAAGCAAGACTGTTGATATCCAAGAAGTGCGTTAAACCTGGTCTAGAAGGGCAGACATTTATGGTGTATTTCTGTTTGCAAGTCCCTGTGCACAGGATGTGGCTACCTGGGGACTCAGTGCAAGATGTGGAAGAAAAGGAAAGGCATTTACAGAACACGGTTTTCATTAGTTCTGTTTGGTTTTTCTCATTCTTCTTGCAGACTTGAGTAGACGTGTAAAATAGCAAATAAATTTCGGTATTACTTAGAATATGCAGAATAATTTTTTGGGGCAAGGTGTCATTTTTGTTTAAGGATGTGCAAGTGGAGAGTGACATAGATACATCTAAATTCGTAGGTAGAATGCTTAGCAAACACAGAAAATTTCATTAACTCTTCAAATGCTTAACTGGATTCCAAAAAGCAATATCCTACTCTAAATTCACTTTGACATGCCTTGAGTTAATGCAGAGTTTATAAGTCTCCAGTGTGATTGGCAGGCTCTTCAGTTTAGTTGATTAAAAATGTTGAGTTGAATTAGTTACAAAGATAGATATACAAGCACAGGGTTTAAAATATTCGTGGTCTGTGGTGTGGATTTTTTGGTCTGCAAATGGTCTAAAGTGAAATTGCCATGGGAGTCAGCTTTTAGCAAAGTTTATTACAAAAGAGTTTGAGTTCAAGTGCCTATGTTAGATAGGATCTAGGATCCTCATATCGTGATTTTCTCTTTCCCCATGCCTTGTGTGTGTGCTGTTCTGAAATACTGACTGTTTGTTGATACATTCCTTCTTGCTGTAACTTGCATCCTTTTTTGTTGCTCTTCTGCCTACAGCCTGTCTCATTGATAACTGCAGACTTTTAATTCCAGACAGTCTTTTGACTTGCATTGTTGTCTTCTCCTTTCAGAAGTGCCTAGCTGCCATTCCATTTATATGAGGCAAGAAGGCTTCCTGGCTCACCCGAACAGAACAGAAGTTAAGTTTTCTATTATGTATCACTTTTGTATGAGAGAAATATAAAAAATTAAAAAGCCTGGGGAATTGGGGTTCACTGTTTTAATTCTGCTTCTGGGAAGACTCACATCATCTTTCGTTCCCTTTCCAGTCTTGAGTTTCTGATGCACTGATTTTTTTGTAGCCTCTTTTAGTGCCACAGGTTGATCAGGATAGAAGCAATTATATTATGAACTTACTCTGCTTTTTAAGGCCTCTAGCAGTTGAAAGGAAGAGATGCTTAAAAGTTTCCGTTTCAGCCATTCTGCTCAAGTGATATTTTCCAGTCTATTGATCTGACAGGTTCAGTTTAACTGTCTTAAGTAATACATTTTATACTTTAAATTCAGTGGAAGTTTTTTGCTTCTTCTTTTGTTATTATTTTTGCAATATTTTGTTGAATCTTAGGCTCAAAATGAGATTAATACCAAACCTCCCAGTGATTTCAATAGGGCAGAGCTGAGGTAATTGTCAAAATTAATAATTCTGAGTACAAGCACTTTATATGTATTAAAAATAAGAAGGCCAACAGAAGTTGGAAGTTATAATCTCCACTCGCCTGTTTTTGTGTATCTGTCCTGTCACTATATTATTTTTTGCTTGTTTGTTTAGGGTTTATTTGTTTTTCTTCCAAGAGGCAAATATCACAAACTTGAGGAATCTGATTTTGAGATGGATGAGAATCGAGATAGATGTGTGACTCAGAGTCTTCTAGTAAGACTTCATTCACTAGTAAAAATACCGAACTGGAAAGATAACACATCTGGCTAAAAGCCCAGCTCCTTCTGGGGTGGAATAAAGGCAGAAAAAAAAGAAATAGAAGGTATTGTCAAATGAGAAAGGTGAAACAGGAGATGGAAATTTCTAACAGTCTTGGTATTCGAAATTATATGAAGTATAGAAGCTTGATAAAGGATTTGAAAGACATCAGGGAAAAATCCACACACTGCAGAGCTAATGGCAACAGGTTTTGAGCTTTGATCATTGCACAGATAGGGGAAAACCAATCTTAGCCATGTTATACACTCATAAGAGGTTGGTGGTGGCAAAATTGTTATGAATGACATAGAAAATCAGTGATGCTTGCTAAATATTTGTTTTCTATATTTGGAAATCAATCAACATGATTTTATGGAATAAAGGTCATGTCAAATCTGATTCTATTCCTTGCTGAGATTAAAAGTTTGATTGATAAAGATGCCTGTATCATATAGTTAGACTTTCTATGGCATTCAGTTTGCCTCTGCATTACATTCTGATTAAGAAGTTAGCACACAGCAGTATCAATAAAGTACACATTAAATACATTAAGACCTGGCCAACTGACAGATCTAAAAGTGGCTGTCACTGAGCAATCATCTCTGAATGGATTGTTTCTATTATAGTTCTGTAGGAATTGATATCAGGAGTGTTGCTATTCAACATTTTCAGTAAAGATACGGAACAAAGTTAATAGATAACTTTATGGCACAAAGATAGAGTGGTAAATAACAGGCAGGACAAGGCAGTCACATAAAGCATTTTGAATTGTTTGGTAATCTGAGCACATTAAACAAAATGGTTTTTTAATATGCAATTGTTGATCAGGCCTGTGGAACCGGGAAACAGTATATTGGAAAAAATGCTTTTGAGATGGGCCGCCCCCTCGTCAGCTTCACAGTGGGAGACCAGCCCAACTAAACACTGCAACCTTATGACAAAAAAACCTTCTGTAATACTTACACAGTCAAAAGGAGGGTCAGAGGGTGGCAGGAGAGGAGGAGATGTTTTGTCTCACTAAGTAGCACTGGTGAGGCCAATACTGGTATGCAGCACAATTCTGGTTAAGGAAAACATTAACATACTAAGGAATAGTAGGAGTGTGTACAAAAGAGTGTGCTAGAAAGACTGCTGGGTTGCAGAGAGTGTCTTTTAATGAAAAAAAATTGTACAAAATTATCCTAATTGGAAGAAACATCAAGGGCAGTGTGTGGTGGTGACTTCTGTGAGTGCGAGGAGGAAATGCCAAGTAATACTTCTTTAGTCTCGCAGGGAGAAGACCCGCGGGTACTAACGGTTAAAAGTCAAAGCCACACTAGTTCAAACAAGAAATGAGACAAACATTTTAGAACAAATCATAGAGAAAAATGGGTGCTTTTTCATTTTTGCAGGTATAGATTAACGGTCTTTTGGGAATACACACATTAATTAAACATCCCTGTACTGAGGCCAAAATATTGTGATTGGGCAGTGTATAAAGGATGTGGGATATTAATCTGATTCCTGTATGACTTAAGTGTTCCCTCTGGCATGATATCTTCTTTCTCCATGCATCTTTTATATAAACATCTCTCTCTTTTTAATTTACAGGCTGTATGTATGAAAAGGGACCTAGGCAGTTTTATGATGACACTTGTGTTGTTCCAGAGAAGTTTGACGGTACGTATGACACATCTCTTTTTTTCTTGTGCAGGGAGATGAAAACGAAAGAGATGAGGGACTTTTCTCTGTTGCTGATCAAAAAAGCCCAGTAACGTTCCAATTTAGGATTCCTTAACACACCGTTTGCGGTGTGCCCAACCAAAGCTGACCTTTGTCTCTTGAAACCAAAGTCTCCTCTTCAATAGGATGTCATTCGACTTTTGCCAGCAAAAGATGCTGTATCCAGAGTTGTGGCAGAGAAGCTCGGTTTCTGTACTGTTAAAAAAGTAATAGGAGGATTTCCATTCCACTGATGATCACATAGTGCTTGTTGTTTGAGATTTAATGAAAGCTGTCCTTATAATTTACAAAACAGCAGAGAAAGCAGCAAGTTTGGTTTAATTGAGGATTAAGCCTCTTGTCTGGCTGTCGGTGAAGGGATGAATAGTGAGGAGTGAGTGTATAGGGCATTTCTGGGTTTGTGTCAATGTATTTGTGCTAGGTTAAATGCACTAGTGGTTTATTTTTCAGTGGGATTGATAACAAATCAATGCTTTTTTCACAACACTACCAATTGCAACATCTTTTTTTTAAAGAGTAATTCTGACATCAATTAAAATGAATTGGTCCAAATTATCTTCAGTTACTCTGACGTAAAATCAGTTTCCTGGAGTAACTCAGTTGATCTCAGATTTATTTCATCATAAGGAAAGTAGATGGACAGTGTATTTCTTGCCAGTTACTCTGTTAGTCTGCAACTTTGGGAAGTAATTTGGAGACCAGTTATTTAAATTTGCTAGGCTGGCTTTATGTTAGCCTACGTATGTTACTGTAGTGTTGTTAGTGTAGCTTTTGTGTTAGTGGGTTTATTTCTTTTATTAGTGCTTTATTTATTTTAGCAGGAAACATCAGATACTTCCTGATAAACTTGTGAACAACTCTGACCATAGCTAAAAGTAGAGCTGGAGAATTGGCATTTTTCTCCTGCTTTACTTTGTTTGTTTTCCCCTGAGAATCACTTACGGATTACAAAATTATTGCATGTCTAGCAGCATTTGTTGTGTTTGCTGAAGATTTGGAGACTCTGAAATGAAAGTAACCCAAATAATTGCACATTCTTCAAACAGAGTATCACATGTATTTTGGGGTTAGTAAGAAATAGATAATTTTAAACAATATTAAACCTAACTGAAAATTGCTTAAGCCAGTATTGCATTGTCAGTGCATCAATACATTCACTGAAAGGAGGATTTACTGAAAGTCTGCTTTATACCCTGGCTTTGTAATATGAACTTGGGTTTTGTTTTTTTTTTTCTTTTTTTAAAGCACATCGATTGAGGGGCTCTTTTTTGTCCCCAAAAATGATTGTGGATCTGATGTGTTTTAAGGATCAGTGATAAATTCGTATTTACATTTATGGGAATGGGGAACAGACCCTGTACTACAAGAAGTTAAAACTTTTCAGGAGTAGCATTTATCTATATCTTCCTTGAAAATCCTTTTGGTTTATTTGGAGTTTGTACAGGGAGGGGAATGAAAATGAAAAAGAAATACAAATAAAGTAAAAGAAATAAATGTTGGGAAATATTTGTGTGCTTGCAAAGCAAGCAGTCTGCTGCTAGCTTCTCTGACTGTTCAGTGAGAGAACACCTTGTACTCTCTAGAAGATTGATGTCATGATGCAAATATGGGTGTTTATACTTATAGTGTGATGACTTTTGAGGAAAAAAATAGCAGATGTGTCATCATATTCTGGCCAGTAAAGCAAAAGTTGGATGAGCTCAGGACTAGTCTTGATGTTTCAGAAGTAGATTCTCAGCTGCTTGCTTTGAAATCAAAGATCGGCACAGGCAAAGAATCTGATCCTCTGTAATACTGCACTTGCTATTTGTGCATTGCTCAGCTATCATTAAAAGAAAAAAAGTGTCCTTGAAAAAGAAGGCCTTTCAGGACTGGAACCTGAACCTCACATAAACCAAAAAGCCTTGTGTTGATTTATTTGTTTTCCACAGCTATTGACTCGGTTTTCTTTCCTTATTACAAAAGGAAGTGCTTCATTTTTAGTATTATTATTCTACTTTTCACTCCATGGAGCCATTCTGTAATGGCCATCAGAGCATCCTAATGTTGTGGTTGAATGTAAATTCCTGGCTTTCCATATTAAATGGGTCACACTGTTTGTTGGAGGGTATTGCTGTTCTTGTACTTGAAATGAGGATTTTTACCAGTATATCAAGGATTGCAGTCATTGTGTGGAGAAAAAAAGTCTGCTTCAGTATCAAACCTTTCAGCTGTCGTTTTCATGAGTGCTTTAGTATGAATATGATTTAAAAACAAACTATGAATATGATAAAAAAAAAGACAGTAGAGATGTAGCAGGATGTTTTTTTCATTGGCAGTTTGTGGAACAGCTAGTAGAATGTTTTTGTTGTTTTTTAAAAGGTTCCTCTAGACTTAAAATTTTGGGAAAATTAATTTACTGCTTTTCAGGGGAATACTAATCTAATATGTAGGTATGAGGAAAAGTAGTATGTGCTTATATGCAAGTTCAGTATGCCACAGAGGAACTCACATATCTGCAGGATTTCCATGCCTGTACATAAAGCACATACTGTTTAAGTAGAAGTCAAATACCTCATCACATTTTCCTTAGAAGCATTTGCATGCACAAGAAGTTTCACTCAGTAGGGTTTTGCAGCTTCATGAAGCATACATTACATTATCAAAACTGGGGCCTGTGCAAGGTATAGTGCACAAACCCAGTTCTTCACATATCAAAGTTGCTTCAAAAGTAGTTTATGCTCTTCCAGGCAGAGGATATTAAAAAGTGGTTTGCAAGCGAGATTTGCATGTATCAAAAGTACATGGGAAGAGGCTTAGTGAGACTTCCATAAATCATGAATGAATTTATGTGCTTTTGGGTATATTCATATGTTATTGTAAGTCACCAGCAAAAGGGAATGTTGCATTTGTGGGTAGCTGTTTCTTCCCTCTGTTTTATTTACCCTAATGACCGCTTTGCCAGTTTGTCTGACAAAGTGCGCGATGATGCCTTTTGCACAGTGCTAACCTGATATTGTTCTGTGCAGGCGATGTCAAACAGGAGCCGGGCATGTACCGTGAAGGACCCACATACCAACGGCGAGGCTCACTTCAGCTGTGGCAGTTCTTGGTAGCTCTTCTTGATGACCCATCAAACTCTCACTTCATAGCGTGGACTGGTCGAGGCATGGAATTCAAGCTGATTGAGCCAGAGGAGGTGGGTTAGGCATACAGCATGCCCTCACATCCACTACCCCATCCTGCGAACTCAATTGTGTTCTTTTGGACGTAGGCCTTATTTTCCTTCAGTATTTTGCTTCCGTAGCACTTTACAAGGGTGACAGGTGTGGTTAAGCATAGACTTGACTCCTTGTCCCACAAAATAATAACAGTATTGCAGTACTAGAGTTACAAAATACTTCTCATTAATTGTGAAGCCCACACTTTCCAGAACCACTTTATGGATAGAGCTGTGTTCCAAAACCCTTTGAAAGCTTTTCCCTTAGTAGTCTTTCAACACCAAATATTCTTCATTGTGAAGATGTGGGAACTTGGAGTTTTTAGGTTGTAGAGTGAAGTACCCCAAGTCTAACAGATGGCAAAAGAGAAGGTTAAAATTTATAGACAGTAATATCCCATCAAAATTGCGTAGATTTCCCTCTATTTAGGGTTTTCTTCAAAATCTTCCTGCTTATGTGTATCATTAGATTCTTTAGTGCACGCTTAGATCGTAGGCTTGCAAACACTCATGTACATGCATGGCATTCCTGAACCATGAAGGACTCATGGGACAGAAAAAATTACTTGTGTTCATGAACATTTGCTGAAGTATGACTTAGTTCACTTGTGTGATAAAAAGGAAAAAACTGTATGTTTTATTACATAAGAAGTTTCGGACTAGGTGACATTACATAACCTATCCTGTATTCTAAACAGTCATGGAAACTTGGAAGATCACTTGTATGTAAATTTTACTGTAAAATTGATGTGGAGGATTTAATTAGGGTTGTCAAAAAGCAGTATCACTCTGCTTTACTTTTTTGCCCCTTGAAGAGGGTTTGGTAATAGAGGAGACCACAGGAAATTTTCTGACAGGATGCACTGAGTGAGAGCTGAGTAGGAATGTTTGGGGGTGTATGGCTGGTTCTGCATTCCGCCAGCTATTTCTGCTGTTTGCCATCCATCTGCTGGTATAAGCAATATGAAAGCTTTCTTGTATTTTAGTTACACTATCTGCTAACAGCTCTGTGGAGATGATAGAGTAGTTGGGGATAGATGTCCCCTGACAGGACTAATGTCCTTTTCCTTCCTGACACGGTCTGGCTGAGGAGCAGGTTGCTGCAACGACCCCTGTGCTGGCTCTAGTTTGTCTGAGCATCCCCCACGCTAGTGATAGGGCAGATCCTGGCATTGTGCGTCTGAGGATTTGACCTCAGATTAGTCTTAGTCAATTTGATATTGAAATTTGCAAGTCTGCAGACTTAGCAGGCTACATGGATTGCACAGTTGTGTGACCTGTCCCAGCAGAGCGAAATCTTTGGAAAGGCTTTGGTTTGGGTGAATAACATATCTAATTTTTCCCTCATTCTCTGTATTTTTTACCCTCTTAGTTTTGTCTTGTCTTTAAGATATGTCCAATTTTTTTCAAGATTGAAGAGTTTTATTGAGAAATGGTTTCCAGCAGATGGTACAAAAACTTTATAGATTTTATTAGTTAAGGAAAGGAAAGTAGCAAAACAAAGTCCTGAGATTTCCTTATTGTGTAATTCCCTGAAGAACTGGATGTTCTAATTTAAGTTAAATAGATCATCTGCTTGTCTGTCTATGTAGAAGTTGCTTTGTTTTTGAGCAGCACTGCATCTGAGATCTGGAGGAGGCAGGATACTTGAAAGTTGCCTCACTCCTGTGTAGTCTTAGGGATTACAAAGGAGCCTAAGTTTTTTTCATGTGAATGTCATGAATCTCTCAATTAAAATAAGAATAACCTATAGGAAGTTGCACAATTCTGTTGGTTGCCAAGTGTAAATTGAAGGGAAGTCAAAGAGCTTGTTGGTTCTGCTGTGGCAGGTTAAGATGTAAATGACATGACCTTTCCATCTCATTCCTTGCTGGAAGTTTGTTCCCTTGTAGAAAGGGTGACAACAAAAATGAATATGTATCAGCTCCTGGAGTGCGATAGCTCATTCAGAGAGTGCACGTGAACTATAGAGGCTGAGAATTGGGTGTAGGTCCATTTATGCTGCCTTGTCACAGGGACAGCAACCTTCAGCCTGAATCCCTTCCACAGAGCAAGACAAGGTAAATTCTGTGCAGTTCAGGGACAAGAAGAGTTGCTTACCAAGACTCCTTCTGGACCTGCCTGCCTGTTTAGGAGTGTCAAAATACCACAAAAAAAAATGGAGCATATTCGTAACCATTACTTTGTTTTAGTTATCTATTTATTTTGCAAACTTGTTGTGTTGGGGACATTCAGGAGTCTGATTCATGCAGAAAAAAACTTGGAAGGAGTAGACAAAGAATGATGTGGGCATGTGTTACAAAGATGAAGAGGTGAATCAAGGTTACGCATCTGGGTCAGATCTACAGCTGGAATAAATTGACATGATTGGAGGTGTGTTTCAATACAGCTAAAACATAGCTGAAGTTAGCAGAGCCATGATAATTTACATAAGCCTGAAAAGCTGCACCACTGAAAGGAAATAGTACTTTCAAAAGAAATTTTAGAGATTATATGGAGATCAAAATCATGGAATTTGCTGTTGTTTAGTCCCCTTCAATTCTCAGTGGTGTGTGTTGTCTATGGCTTGCATCAAAAAGTTCCAGACACCTATGGGAAAGTTTTGTAGAGCAGTCTGCAGAGAAACTGCTTGGCTACTCTGTCGTTTTTCCTGAGCTGTATGCATATGCAGCTCTTGAACATTTTTATAAAACGTGCTTTAGAGAGTTCATCAGTTCTGACTGTTTTTTCCCTTTGGTGACATGATAGTCATTTTTACAGACAGTAATTGAAATGTCATCAACAACTGATTATAATTTCAGGTGGGGAGTAAGAAGTTAGCTCTTTAAACAAAAGCTGTCTTTGTCCAGAACTATCTTTAGCAATAAAACAGGAAGCGTAAAGGCAAGTACGAGTCATAAGTCAGAGCAGAAGGCATATAGTTTTCTATAGAATGGTTTCCTAAGTTACTTGCAATTCACTTTTTTTGTTATTTTTAGGGAAATTATACAACTGCAACTATGAAATTTCTGTTCCATTCTTCATACAACCATATAGTTCTTCCAAACGATTACTCTGCCTTCTCAGATAATTCATTTTTTTTGATGAAGCAATGTTTAAGACTGGGAGTTGGCTTTTGACTTGTATCTCCTAATAATCTCAACATTGCTGTCATTCCAAGTACAGTCTGTATTAGTTCATGAACTAAGCGTTCATGTGCATGAATGTGTGTTTAATATAACTTAGTTTTCTGACAGCAAGGAAAAGACAGGAATAGTACAATTATCCGTAGTATCAAACTAAAGATAAGTTTTCATCTTTTGTGAAAATTTTCTGGTGAAACTTGGTAAATATTTTTTGTCCGTCTTTGGCTTTATTTTTTTATTGGTTTTCTTTACTAAAAAGCAAAGGAAAAAACCCTAACCCTGCACCACATTTGCAAATAAGTAAGCTGGTTTCAAGTTTAATGGTGATGTGTCTCCGGTTGAAAATCATAGTACTACATGAGAAATTCAGGTCATGGCAACCTTTTTTCTTATTTGTTGCACCTGCAGGGTTCTCCCTCCTGCATCCCCAAATAAAGTATCTGATGATAAGATCTGCTTGTTAAATGCATTTAACAAATCAATGCTAATCCATTTTTGTGGCAGGTGGCACGTCGCTGGGGGATTCAGAAAAATAGGCCAGCTATGAACTATGATAAACTCAGCCGATCGCTTCGCTATTATTATGAAAAGGGAATCATGCAAAAGGTGAGTAGCTAATTTTGTATTACATTTCACCAGTCTTGCATGTTAATCCATGAGTCAGTTACTAAGGAGCACTTGTTGGATTATAAAGTTTTTTTCATCTATTTAGGCAAACACTAAGCTTTTTTGACGTACGAGGTCCAGCATATGGATTAATGTATTTTTTTTCTGTGTAAAAAGTGTCTGTGGTTTTAGTTCTTGTAATGCATGTCACGATTATGGGGAAAGAGGTAACATTCAAAAATATCCAAAAGAGCTTCCTGGCAGCTGGGAAAGGCAAATAGTAGAGTACAGTATGATTAATTATTTGCGGATCTAAATTAGCTGCCCAGTGCTTAGGTACTTCAGTAAGTGTAAGATAGGGGAGAAAATTTAAACCTATTAACATACTAAATAATATTTTTACTAATAGTGTTGTAATAATACTGTTTTTAATTGAAATCGAATATTTTAATAGACTGAGTTAGGAAAAATATTTAACAATAATTTTTATGTTACAGTCTGGTCTTGCTGACAGTATTCAATCCATTCTTCTGCTGTGGCTTGCTATTTTACATGTATATTTTTAAGTCTTGCTATGTAATACTATGTAGATTGACTTAGAAATCAATAGGAGAGACCTGTCTGCTTTATCTACAAAATTGGCAGGTGTGATCAAAGATCATAATGAACACCTTGTGCTGTAGTATTTATTCCATGTCTTTTCACATTAGTTTTGTGACCTGTGATGATTAACATGTTTAAACCTGCCATTTGCCAATTCCATGAATGGAAACAATGCTGTCAGCTCAAGTTACTCTGGGCAGCTTTTCCAGCAGGTTTTCTGAAGTCTTACAAGTTCTTTTGCTTAGATTATGGGATTGTTGTAGTGCACTCCTGTTTCACTGTCTGGGAGTCAGCTTGGACAACAGTCTGGGCTAGTATTGACTTATGGTTCTTCGGTAGCACAGCACGTTATTCATTTTTGTGTGTCATGTAACTATACATTGAATCTTTGTAAAGTGGACTGGAAACTGGGTCCGATTGGAGAGAAGCAGAAATGCTTGGGTTTGCTGGCTGGTGCTTCAGGCAGAGGAGTTCCTTGTGGCAGGTTACAGCTCAGCTGCATAGGCAAGTGTGCTGCCAGCACGGCTCAAAGGCAGCAGAGAGGCAAGAAAAAGTAGCAGAGTGAAGCAAATTGAAAAGGTGGGGTTCAAAATACCAGAAGGCTGATAATGCTGCCCCAATGCACACATCCATTTAATATGGAAAGTTTACAAGTACTTCTGATAGGTAGCTTGCTACCTCTTAAGCTACTACTTTATTAGCTAGAAGAATATATTTAACACACAAATTGAAAGCTAGCTTGTGTGCTTATTTTTCTGACATAGCAATGTTTGAGGTTTGTCCTGTGATCAATCTGTCTGGCCAGTTTGTGTATGTTAAAAACTAATGGGGATTGCAGATTCATAGCAGGTTTTTTTACTGCAAAGTTTGTACACATTCTTTCCCTCCTTTGTTATAAATTAAGCAATGATAGCAGGTTATGCAAAAGCCTAATTTCTGAATGCAGATAACAGTTTGTCGAAGTTGATGTAAAAAATTCTACTATCTGCAGATACAGCCTCCATCAAATTCTATTTGTAGAATAAATAAGCTGAAAATTTAAGGAGGTGCTTCAAACTATTTTGCACCCATAAGAATAGAGTTGTTGAGTTTGTGACGCTTTTTCCATCTTTGTTCATTCACTTCAGTGCCATGGTAGCTGGAGTTGCAAGAAGCAGACAATATGATCTTTATTTTTTAATAATTTTAATAAATTGTGAGCATACAACATGGTTCATATTTTTAAGCCCAGTTTTTAAAATAAGGTGTTTTAGAAGACACTGTATTTAATTCTGTTTGTTGTTTGGGTTTTTTAATAAGACAACAAATCAATGTTGTTTTTATTGTTCTTTAGCTTTTAAAAAATTGAAACGCAGACATTTGGTGCTATTTCTGATTAAGGGAAAACTTCAGGTTCTTTGGACAAATTATCCCTCCATAAGCAAATCTAGATGTCCCAGCTTTGCATGAGCAATTGCTAAGTACATATTAGCCTACGTATTTGCTTACGCTGTGCCTGTGCAATCAGCATCCACCATAACTAGAGTGCTTTTGTACGTAAATATGAATCAATCTGTGTAAAGTGAAATCCAGATCTCTGTCGTGCAATGTGATTCTTTTTTCCACTTCGCACACAGAGTGTGTAATTTTATTTTGCCACCTTAGTGACAGTTTGTTTACATTTTCAAATAAGAACAGTTCCATTTGTGGTTAAGTATAGGAACTGATCGCAAACAAATGTTTAGTGTAGAATACGTAGTCCATCTTCCAACAGGATGTCGCATGTGGCAAAATCCAGATCATTCCACACAGTCTGCTTTGGCGGGTCCCTCTTGTCTTTGCTAGGTCATTGCCTAACCAGTTCTGCTGTCACTTTGTTAACTGTGTAACAAAGGTGAGTTCTTCACAAGACTGTTGAACTTGGAGTTGCAAAACACAAGACCTTACGCTGCACCGTTTTTTTCCCCCTTCTGTTGTCTTAAGGTGGCTGGAGAAAGATACGTCTACAAGTTTGTTTGTGACCCTGAAGCGCTTTTCTCCATGGCTTTTCCGGACAACCAGCGCCCCTTACTGAAGACTGACATGGAGCGCCACATCAATGAGGAGGACACTGTGCCTCTGTCCCACTTTGATGAGAGCATGGTCTACATGCAGGATGGTGGCTGCTGCAACACCCACCCCTACAATGAAGGCTATGTCTATTAACAGCAGTGACAGTGAAGGGGATGCTTTCCCCCTCCCTTAAGCTTCTCCTCTTTCGCAAGACCCAGAGGAAAGCTGAATCGACTTCAGTTTGTTTTTTAAATAGTACACTAAAAGGGGCTTTTCCTGTTGCATTACTCCTATGGTCTGCCATGGACAGCGCACTTTATTTGAAAGGGGTGGGTTGGAACCTAAACGTTATTCTGTGTAAAAGGAGGAAAAGGGTGGGTTTGCTTTTTACTTAAGTTTGGGAAGGGAACATACAGGTTTTAAGTACAAAAAAGCTATATCATGTCTGTTTTGTTTCATATCAGCATACGATATTGTACATTTTCTCTGGGTATCCATAGTACAGTTAATTCTCATTGTGCAAAATAACCACTTTATGATGATATCAGCACAGCATGCCTAGGGCATTTGTTTCTTGCCATTCTTAATTGTCTTTCTGCAGTAATAAAAGAGAAGCAAAGCATATACTACAGCATTTAATTTAGAAGCTTCCAGTGGCAGATCTTGTACCTTGCCTCTGAGAATAACCAGATATCTGGAAAGTTTTTCCTATTTTTTTTCTCTTTCTTTTTTTTTTTTTTGGAGCGGGGGGGTGGGTATGGCCTCAAAATAAAATCCTAGTTAGGGACAGAGTGGCCGTAAGTACAGTCACCAAGCAGCAAAATCCCTGACTTCAGACTGCAAGCTGCATGCTGTATCTGTTGCCACATTGCTATACATATATGGCCCATTCTATGGCTCAGATTTTTCAAGATCCATTTGAGGGTAGTAATTACATGTGGTAGGCTTTCTGATGATCATGTCAGCATTAAATACAGGTTCATGATCAGGAGGGAGAAAACATTCTGTATCCTTCCATTTCCTTTGGTACATAAATAAGTTATTTAATCAATAGGAATTAACTGTACTAAGTCACATATCTAATTATGCTGTTTAGACACAGCAAGCACTCCTTGAGAAAAATATCCAATACACTAAATAGGTACTTTAGTAATTTTTAGACACGGTACCCATTAATATGCATTTAAACCTTTTACTGCTGTGTTATGTTGATAACATATATAAATACTAGATAATGCTAATGCTTCTGCTGCTGTCTTTTTCTGTAATATTCTCTTTGATGCTGAATTTACTATGACCATTTATAAGCAATGCTGTAACTACAGGTAGCATTTCAGGACAAAATAGATGACTTGAACCATTTATTGCTTAGAAAATAGCTTACGCCGTAGCTGTGCTATAAGCAGCTTTTATGCGCATCCACAAATGACTAGTAAGCTTCAGCTTGCTAAGGAAAGCTCTGCAGAACCTTTTGTAATTTTTGGTGGAACGGAGACGAACTGTCAAAGAATACCATGAAGTTGCTGTATGACGTTGTAGTGCTGGCACTGGTGTTACCAATCAGCTTGTTTGGACACTAAATGTAAATGTGATCGGATATGCTCGGAAGACAATTTAAATTTTGAGTTTTTTTTTGTTGTTTTGTTATTTTTTTCAAATTGTTTTATTTTTTTGAGAGGGGTAATCTTGAACACAAGCCACACCTGCTATTCTGTATGTAAAACAAACAAAAAAAAAATCCCTGATGGAATCCTAAAAGTTTTAAAGATTTATGAGCACCTTTTTTTTGAATACAATAATTTGTAGTTTGAAGGGAGGGAGAGGGGGTAAGATCTGGATTTCTTTTTTTGCCCAGAGAAATTTAAATAGGTGTTACATGAAATACCTCATTTTCCTATATTGTCAAAAAGTGAGAGAAAAATGAATACATAACCATAAAAAAACAGGAATAATTTTCATCATAATGGATGGATTTCAAAGACAATCCTAGTTGGTGGGTTAATCTTCTGTCCTTTGTCAGTTAAGACACTACCTAAGTTATTAATATTTTAATATGCAGTTAATCAAAAGTAAAGAAGCAGTGGTCACTAGAAACCACAGGTGCATAAAAAACATTTGGGCAGGTATTTAATTTACTCAGCTCCATAAGACAACATATTTTATGAGAGTGTATATATGCCTTAATATGTCACCTAATTCTGTCATCCATAAGTCTCAATGGCACTTAAATACTTGGTGATCAACCCAGAAAAAGAAGTCTAAAATCGCAGAACTAGCAAAAAGCAAGAGGAAAAGGTTGGGTAATATTGTTTAAAAAAATTGTGGTTTCCATTGAAATAAGGTTCAAATGAAACATGCTTTGATGAAAAGTCCTTGGATTGGTTTTGCTTCTTTAATGTCAACACGGAGCGCCTCTTGCCTGTGGCAGGATGTGGGTATTTGGGAAAGGGGTTGGACAGAAAAAGGAAAAAAAAATGTTTTAAAAAATGCATCAAATGTGTAATATTTAAGAAGAAATATATATATATATCTGTATATGGTAGTGACTCACTGAACAAAACAAGCAGTCAGACCAACATTACATAATTTCTGAGCAGAAGATAAAAAAGTCTTTCACTGAACTGATTAACCCTTTTTAAAATGTACCTAAGAGGTTTATTTAAAGTCTATTTTTATTCCACTTTTTTGTTTGTTTGGGGTTGGGTTTTGGGGTTTTTTTGTTTGTTTTGTTTGTTTGGGGTTTTCAGGTAGAATAATAAATCTGGCAGCTGATTTCTGCAAGATTGTTGTGTATTGGATTCCTAAACATTTGGATGGAGAGGCCCCTGCAGTAAGATTTTCTTTTGGAAGGGGAGAGGAGGGTCTGTTTCCCAATGCCTACAATGGCTTCCTGCAAAGTGTAACACAAAAAAACCATACGAAAAAGCGCTTTTTTTCAAGCTATGCCACAAGTGAAGGAAAATGAAGGTTTTGCCTCTTTAGTAGGAGCTGTGAGTGTTTGCTTGTGTATCTTCTTGCTGGCCAGAGCAGCCGGGCAGCTCGGAGTAATGCGACTGTGAGGCAAAGTCGGGAGACATCACTGCAAGACCCACGCTGTGATACAGCTGAAGGGGCTCAGGTTTCATCTGCCATGACAGTTCACTTGCATCAGTAGCTGAATAGAGGTGAAATTAGATAAGGACTTGGCAGATCTCCTTTAGAATCCATTTGAGAGAGTTAAGATTACAGGTTTAGGACAATGTACAAATTTTGCTTCAGGGATATGACTTCCATGACAAAGAGTCTAAGCCTTTTCTCTCCAAGGTTACACCAGTCTCACTTTCTCACACACCAGCTACATTATAAACCTTAATATTACATTCACTGAAAGTGCAAATTTCATATCCTTGTCAGACTAAATCTGCTTACTTTACTTACAGTGGGCTGCTGTAAGGGAGAAACTAGGAGAAACTGGGGTACAAGATCATAAACAATTGTTTTCTCCAGAAATTCCCTGCAAAGAGCCCTTTGCTCAGAATCTTTGTCTTTGGGCTTCTCTGCTACCTGGGACTATTCCCCAGGCATTAGTGCCCAGAGTTTTATTACCCTTGACAGCTGAGTGGTTTGGGCTTCAAGTCTATCTTCACAGGATAGTATCGTCTAGTAAATATTTTTGCCTTCTTTGTGGTTTTTTTGTTTGGTTGGTTTTTAATAGCAGGAAATAGATCAATGTGTACAAAAGGTATTATGAGGAAATCTTTGAATTGTTAATGACTGCATTTTCTCCTCTGAAGAGCATTAGCTTCAGTTCATGTACTGTAGGTAATAGCACCCATAAACAGCCCTATTCAGTGCTCACATTAATAGTACCAAGGACTTTCCTAAATAGTCTCCTTCAAAGATGTTATGGGAGTATTAATTAATATGGTATCTTGCACTCTAAGAATCATCACTCTGAAATACCTTACTTGCATCTAGCAGTAAGGGCCTAGGAAATTAATTTCGCAGTTCTCTTTGGTTGTTATTTTAGGGGTTTTCTGTTGTGTGGGGTTTTGGTGGTTTTTTGGTGGTTTTCACTTTTTTGGGGGTTTTTTTTGGTTGGTTGGGGTTTTTTGTTGTTGTTGCTGTAGTTGGTTTGGTTTGGTTTTAAATCAGAAAGGAGGAGGAATGGAAAGGAGGTAGCAGCTGGGAGCAGGCGCCTGTGTCTCAGGAGCTCTGGTTCAAAGTCCACTGCATTTTGCTAAGATACCAGGCTGAGAACTGGAGCATCTGCAGTACAGAACTGAGCCCTGCCCTCCTTGTACTCTTACAGAACAGGGAACTACATAGTATTGTCTTTTGTTATTTCTGCTACAAGAGCAGTAATCTCTGGCAGAACAGCAGGATGGAAAGCTAGGGGCAGTAGCATTAAGAAACTACTGGATTGCCCAGATCTGTCTGTCTGATGCCTAAGATACAGAAATTCATCAGCAAAGTGCTGTGCCTTACCACCCAGTTTTCATGACTGTATAGGTAGGTAAAGTTAATTTCATCTTTTGCTTCAGAAGGTTGAAATATTGGTTTTCTCCTTGCACACCAATTTAATTTCTATGGGAAAGAAATATCTGTGCCGTCTTCTTATGTAATAGTCTGAAAATGTCTATGAAGTGTTGTGTTGACATTTTCCCCAAGAACTTTTTTTTGTGTGAAAATGACACAAAAAACATCACGAAAAGAAAGGGTAAATAAACTCCAAGAAGTTATCCATACATCAGGTTCTCCAAAACTATAGCCTTATTTACCCTAGAAAAATATCATGTCTTTAATACTGCTGTATTATCCTTATTGCACAGTTTCATTGGGCCTCAAAAATACTCAACGTACCCTGAAGTTCTGTTTTTTTTTTTTTTAAATGAGCTTGCTGCTGTTAGTAGAGGTTACAGGAAGGGATCTCTGAGGAAGAGTCACAATCAGATATTTGGATCTGGTAAGCCATAATTCTGTCTTTGCTCTTGCAAAGCTCTATGGACACTTATGGCCATGTCCATGCTTTTTAGTTTCATGGTAGAGAGATAATTGCAACCACTGGTTGGATTTAGTGAGGGTTTTTTGGGTTCTTTTTGTTCGTTGGTTTGATTTTGGTTTTTTTGTGTTTTGGGGGTTTTCTGGTTGTTTGGTTTGGTTTTTTGTTTGTTTGTTTTGTTTGGGGTTTTTTTGGTAGTTTCTGAGTAATTACAATTTGCTTTGTTTTAGAAGGAATGTCTGTATGTATCTCTTTCCACACTTCAGGTAACCAGGTAGATACTTGGTGTCCAAAATAGCATTTTGGCTGTGTAATTCACAGTGGAGGCTGTAGTAGCTCCTCACTGTTGCCCGAAAAAGGAAAGAGTTGAGGAGATTTCAGTTTTCTTTCATCCTCCCTTCAGTGATAGGACCCAACTGATCTATCTGAAGATAGTTTAAGCAAATTCTTTTCTCACCTGCGGTATTTTGTTGAACAGTCTGATTGCTAGTACAGTGGCACTTCACAGAGGGTCAGGTATAGAGCGTTGAGGGTTTTAGATGCATTGCAAAGGGCTCTCTGTGGTGGCTCTCAGTCAAAACCATGCATGGGCAGTGCCATATGGCTACACGACCTAAATAGAGGCAGAAGGGGATGTTTTTGCAGAAGCACCAGCTTCTCAGAGCTTGAAATGTTTGCTGAAATATGCAGTTAAGGCCACTGCCTGGCCAGCTAGGGTGAGTCTGCCTTGGAAGGTCTGTCGATGAGCTTTGTGTTCATGTAGGAAGCCAGAGAGAGCATGATCCCAGCATGGCTGAATGAGGCAGCATAGAGATAGGATAAGTCTGTCAGGGGCAATCTGGTTCTACCAACTAGCTAATCCAGAGCTGATTAGTACAGGAAGAAGGAGGTTATATGACTGATACAGTAAATCACATAGATAATTATTTGAAAGACATGCTGCAGGAGAATCATAAGAAATGATGGAAAGCAATAAACTCTGTAAACAGCAGTGATTTTTTAAGACCCCGGTGCTTGTGGGAGTGCTTCAGGAAAAGGAAGAGAGAAAGTAAAACACAGAAAGGGATGATAATATTAGATGAGAACAACAGGACTAAAACCATGAACTGCATTAGGGGACTTGGAAGATTGCAGTGTTTTAGATAAAAGGAAGGGACTAAGATAAGTACAGAGGCAGTAAACTGAGATAAGAGGAAGAGAGAGAAGGTAATTGGAGGCAGTGCACTTTGTGGTCAGTGGGCCAAATGTGTTAGGCTAACAGAGTTGCACTGGGGATATGTTTGGCCCTGGTAGTATATCCCCAAGGACAGGCATATCAGTTCTGACTTTGGCATGATTGTTGATAATTTAGTAAAACCATCTGCACAGTGTTTGGTAGCTGTTAAAAGAGCAAACAGTATACTGGAATATGCAGAGAGAGTTTTGGGCTGTAAATGTAGTGTCTCTATCATCCAACTATACTAAAAAAAAAAACAAGAAAAACCACAAAGACAAAAGAGTACCTTACAGGATAATGGAGCAGATTGCTGGTATAGCTCAGCTTGGTTTCCTTGAAATCAGCCAGGTAGCTTTATGCTAAAAGAGACTGTGACCTATATTTGTTAATGTGTTTGCCTATCTAGTGTAGTATACACACAGGACATTTTTACATGTTGCATTATTCAGAAAGATATACAAATGATCAAGATCTGGGACATAGCATGAGATCAATAAAAACCCCATGACATTAAACAAATATATATGTCTTCTGAATTCTACTGATGTAGGCAATTCATTTCATTTTTATATAAAGCTCTCCGCTGGAGCTCTATACACACCTCTAATCCTTGCAATTAACTTTTTTAACCCATACTGGCAGACTCTATGTGCTAGAGTCCCTGCTACAAGTGGCTCAGCACTAGTCTCTAAAAGGTGTCTGGAACCTGTAGGGTCAGGCTGCCTGCCCAGCTGGTCACAAAGATTATGTGAACATTTACAAGTCTTAAGGAGTGTACTAAGCCATTCTCTATAGTAGCAAAAATCAGTTATGCTGCAGATTTAGCCACAAAGGCTAGACTTGCAAAGGAATTTCAGCCACTGTTATGCTCCATCTTACCAGCCTGCGTGATCCCAGCTGCAAATATTTAGGGTATCTAAGGGGCTCCACAAAATCTTTCAAAAGCCAGTCAGCTGAATGAGAGCTTCTCTGCTTCCTGCAGGAATAAAATGTGGGAGCGACAAAATGAGTGAAGACCGAGATTTGCATTTGCAGAGAAACAGAATGAAGAACACATCTGTACTACTATTTTAGAGTTTCAGCATTACGTTGCAGGAGGAAGTTCATAGGAGTTGAGGCAGTCAAAAATTTCCTTGGAGCCTGGAATAGATGCCTACACCTCATAAAGGACTGTTAGTTTTATGCAGTTGTGTACATGTGCCTGCTTGGCTTTCAAGTTTTCATGACTTTGGCTTTTGGTGTTTAACTCTTCCTAATACTTGAGGGAGTGTTCTGCTCAGCAATGAGTTATCTTTTGGGCAACCTAATGGTCTAATTTATTGTACATAAAATTTCTTTGCAAATCTGGCCTTAATGACTTAAAAACCACGACCACATAAGGAAAAGTCAGTGCCTGGAACTGTGCAATCCATGAAACTCAGTAGTTGTTATGATCGTGATCTAGCCTTGGGTGACATAGCTTGGCTGTGGAAAAAACAGTCCTTGAACTTCAGCTTGACTTATTAATGCTTTATGCCAGCTAAATGCCAGGAAAGCTGCTCCACACATCTTGTAACTTTCTCTTGTCACTCTGACCACTTCCACAGTTCTGAGCCTCACATCTAAGGTTATGGGAGACCTAGAAAGATACTGTGAGACATCATAAGAATAATTAAGGCTTACAAACAGCTTAAAATGATTAATCTTGGGACAGAGGAGGGGATAACATCATAGTTTGTTTGGAGAGGAAAAATAAGGAATCAAAATCTAGTGAGTCTGAAGAATTTCTTGGGGGGCAATAGGAAAAGAAGTCTGAGCAGTTTAAAGAACATTAAGGAAGTACTTTATCACATAGCACAATCATTAGTTTGTGAAATTTATTGACGGCAGCTATTTTTGGTGACACAAGCCTTAAAAAAATTAAGAAAAATTGCTGAGACAAATCCCTGGAAGCAATAGCAAACAATAATTCTCAACTATGATGATGAAACTGAGCTTTCCAAATCGGGCAGTCTCTAACACAGGGACTGTCAAACTTCCATGTACATGCCAGAGTCATCCTCTTCCCATCCTCTATTTCTGAACACTGACACTGGTCTAGTATTTGAAATGAAGGCACAAAGTTCTGGTGGCCCAAGGTACTATCTGTGTGCTTCATTTTTTTTGTGTCCTCTCATTGAACTAAAAAGGAGGTAACACAACTAGTTTAAGCAGTTTGGGGTTTTTTTATACTACATTGCAAAGATTTATGCGTAATTACTAAGCTGCTGACATTGGGGTTGGAGTTATTTTTAAAGGGAGAAGAGAAACATTGCTGCATTTATGTTTAGCTGGGAACTGTATGTCTTTCAAGAAAACAGAAATGAAAAAGACTAGCAAGGATAAAATTTGACCAATTAGTGAGTAATACTGATTTTATATCCCTACCACTAATACCTTAATCTTGCTCTCTGTGTGACATTCTTGCATATAGGAAGCCAAGGCTGTATAGTAGCATAAAGGCTTGAAGTAGGGCTAGAAAGTTATAGTTTCCCAAAGTAAGGAAAGAGAGAAAACATACTAATGAATGTCTTTCCATTATCATATTGCCTCTAACTTTATCAATAACATATTCTATAATGCTCTAAGTTCCATCCTCTGCAGATAACATTAAGCAGTACGTATTCTAATTTCATCATACTTGGACTCTTGCTTAAAACCTTAGGTGACTTCATGCATTTATGTCAATTGTATCAACAGACCAGTGCATCTGACTCCCTGAAAGCAGGATCCAAGCAGAGAGATTTCTCAGGACAAGGTGGTTTGGATTTTGGTGTTATGGTTATGACAAACACAGACATCAAGAGACCCAAATCTCTCACATAAAATAGTAGAAAAAACTCTAGAAATACTGTGTATGTAATGTCTTCAGTTAGTAATATTTTTGGAAGACTAAAGGCAGTTTTATTTGTCTGATTTGTGTTATTTGGGAGTGACCATATGCATAAACTATAATGGGAAGTCAGTATATCTGAAAATTTGTATAAGAGGATTTATCCAGAGAAGCGTGACCTGCTGACTCATTGTTCCAAAATGGTATCAGTCTGAAATATCATTGCCAATGTGAGCTGAATTTTCATACAAGCCCTAAATGTATAGTAGCTCCATACATTAGGAGGACAGACTGTCATATATAGCTGCAACCAGTAGAAAAGAGCAAAAGAAAGAATCCTGAGACTATTAAGCAGAAGAAAATAAGATTAAACTTCTCAGTCTTGCTGCAAATTGGCAACTGGATAGACTGGAGAGATGGGCTGACTCCAATGGGATGAAGTTCAACAAGGCCAAGTGCCGGGTCCTGCACTTTGG
>JAYRBT010000082.1:27477716-27556391 GCA_036023395.1 Myiotriccus ornatus | reverse complement strand
TGGATCAGGGGTTGGACTTGATGATCTTGGAGGTCTTTTCCAACCCAATCTATTCTATGATTCTATGATTCTATGAACTGCAAGCTGTAAATTGTGATTCTTGAGAAGTAAAAATTAGATTGGAATGGCTTCCTCAGAGGCCTTTGATCCTGGGGCGTTAGATGGGTTCAACTTCTGTTGGACTGCACACCCAAGATCTCTTTTCTATTTGGAGACATAAGTAACTCAAGCCAATGAATTTTTGCACTACACAAAGAGGTTTCAGATTTGCTAAGAAAAAGTCCGTCTGGAACTTTTAACCAGATGTGTTAAAGTCATCACGTTAGAAAATGAACCTCTGTCTTGATAAGATAAAAAAATAAAATCAATACATGGACAGTAACATTGTTCATAAAAAAAGGGCCCAGAAAGGCCTATACACATAGCAAAAAGAACACCAAGAAAAGCAAGCCAGTCCAATGTCTCAGGTTTTTAATGTTTAGACAGGCATAGGGTAGCTTCCTTTTTTGCCTGACCCTGCTTTACGAGGGGAAAAAATAAGCTTCCTCTTTAAAATTCAATAGCTATCAAAATTCCTAATCTTTTCCTTTGTTCGTGTTGTTGAAAGGTGAAATCAGATTTAAAGCTGAAACCTGTAACCCACTCTTCACTGAATACAGTTGTTGCTTTGTCCTAATTATAGAATAATCATGGAGCAATGTAGTATAAAGTTTTTATTGACATGGATATGAAGGGGTTGTATTACTATGCCTGATCTGCTTGTTGTTTCCATGCTGTTTATTTCTGGAGGCAGAAGTACATTTTACAGCTTCCCCCCGCTCCCCAAATAAAAAAGGCTTTTATAGCAACAGTCCCAAGCATCTTTTTTTTTCTTTTCTTTTTTTTTCCCTGAGCCTCATATGCTGAAGAAAAAAAAAAGAAAAAAAAAAAAGGAGAAAGAAAACTGTTCTTCAAATGTTTAGAAATTTTTAAACTGTGGTACAGGTTTCCTTATTTTTCTGCATATGAAGTTAATGACTGTGATAGAAAGTCTCAAGTCCTACAAAGAATTTGAAAGTAAGGGAAAAATAGAGCACCTTAGAGAAGTAACACAGATGTGTTAGCTAATATTTGCGTACTCACACATATTCAAACTGCTTCTTTCAAGAAAAGTTGCTGATTATTTCAGATGTTTATAATATAGAAGTTGATGGTTCCTAACTTGCCTAAACTCCAGACTTTTTGAGAAAAGGAGGGAAAATTTATTAGAAAAGAAAGGAAGAATAACTTTTCCAGAGTGTTGGAATGTGAGATTGCCCAGTGGTGCAGGAGAAAGAAATTTAAAAATGCATGGATAATTACAGTTGACATATAGCTTTGTGATTTACTACATGGATACTGTTCATGTACATAGACTCTATAGGCACTTTATATAATAGCCATGTAATTAATGTATACATTATTAATATATAAGTGCTTCTATTAAGAGATGTCATTAATGGTTCTGCCATCCTGAAGCTGTAAGATGCAACTTAGTGTGATCCCCATAAGATATTTATTCTGGTCTATCAGAATAAGACAAAAAAGCTGGACTGAATTCTTCCCAGTACACAAAATCTTGTAATGCAAGTAGCCAGTCTCTTTGCCCTGGAAAGGGAGCACAAAGGCCATTTTTGATGAGAAGTGGATCAAGGAGGACTTAAAATATACTCAGGAGTAAAATATAGTTCGATCTCTAGGAACAGAGTAGGGGAAGAACTTCACTGGTATATAATATATTCAAAGTAAAAAATATAAAACTTTTTGTTTGTCCTTTGTCCAGTTTCAAAGTAGATGTGGAAGTTATAAAGGGACTGAGGAGCAGTTCTGAGAGGAAGGACATTTATAGATTCCTGTTACTGCCATAAGACAATCCATTTATTTGCTGTGAGTTTCTGCATAACAATAGAAAAATGTTCAGCTTCCCCTGAGAATTGTAAAACAGAACATCTTCACAAGACTTTAAGAGAAAGATTAATAATTAGTAAGCTGAAGGTTAAGTAGAATAATTGCAGCTGGTAGCAGAGACTTTAGGATTGCAAATATAATCAGCTCTGTCAAAATAAGTTAAAGAGAAGAATATTTAGTCTTGATGTTTTAATATACACAGTTCAGATGGTTTCTCTGAGTCTGCCTTGAGGTCTACAGACTACATCTCCCCCTGCTTTTTTTATACCTGTAAGTAATGTATAGTTTCCTGAATACATGAGCATTCTCTACACAAAAATCTGAACTGCAAATCAAAAGAGTTGAAGGGCCAAAAAACACAGTCAGAAGCATCATTTTTTGTCAACACTTGCTGGCAGCAGAATTCCACTTATTGGCTCGGTAAGATCTCCAGCGTTTCACGGTGGCTCTATGATTTTTTCTGTACAGTTTAGTTAAAAAAAGAATTCAGAAGTCTATTGAATTCGACAGGAGTGGACCCAAGATTTCCCTACTCTACCTCCTTATCATATGGATTAATTTAATCTTGTATGCCTTACTGGAATTTTTGTATTTACTTGCTATGAGAACACTGATTCATTCTGCCTCTGCCTCTTCCTTATACTTTATTCTTGTGTAGAGCAAGGTCAAGCCAATCAGCACAAATGCAAATGAAGATCAAAAATAAAGAACTGGGCTGTGGCATCCAGTTTTTTGCTGTCTTCTCCATGCAAATCCCAAAGCTTTTGTTCCTCTGTGGTGTTTTTTAACTATAACAGACTATTACTTAGGTTTATTCTGCATCTCTGTCATCACCAGAACACTGCAATCTGCTTTTTCATCTCTTCAGATGAGAAAAATCCTTTTTTTCTTTTTATCCCATGTACTTGAATTTGCTTAGGTTCTTCTGTGTTTTACACTCTTTCAACGTGCAAATCCCTTTTTCAGGAAGCTAGGGCAGACATACCAACTTATTCAGGTGGGTTGACATATCTTACTGAGAGTACTGTGGCAGAAAACCACTACAGAAGGCAAGTATCTGCAATATTTAGTCAGTGTATGAAATACTCTAGCAGAAAGACCACTATAAGTCTATAAAAGGATATTATGCAGTATTAAATATATCTTTCTTTGCTGAAACATGGACAGAACCATTTCAAACCCTTACTTGGTTTGCCAAATTGAGGGGAAGAATGTTCATCACTGATTTGTGACCCAGGCAGCCTGGGTTGTATTTACAGCACTGCTGGTGCCCTTTTACAATGCTCCTTATCTTTCTGCTGCCCCTTGTGACAAACAGGGCTCAACTGCCTTTGCAAATGCTTTGGGATCCACAGACAGAAATATTCCGTAGCAACTAAAAATTAATGCCATTAACTGGATACATCAGCCTTTGCTGTTCAACTTGCAGATTTTCATTCCTGTCTAATACCTTTGGGTCACTGCTTTCTTCTTAAAAGAGTTAAGCCCTAAAAGATTGTTGCATTTCTTATTTCAGGGTTTTTGGGGATATCAGACCAATTGTATTTGAGAGGAATTGAACTATGTATTTTAAATGTTTAAATAGTTTTACTGAGTCTACCTCAACTCACTTTTTCTTACCTATCAATAGATTTGAAACAGCGTTTCTTCAGTGAGGAATGTCCTGCTTACACCTAAAGTATTACTGGAGAGCAGCTCCCCAGGGAAGTATTAAGCCTCTATTTTGTGGTATTATAAAGGTAGCAAGAGAAATATAAAATTATTTTGTATCCGAGATGGTGGGAAAAGCTGGTTCCTTTCCTAGCATGTGTTTCAGTACTTGATTAGCCTTCAGCCATGTGCAAAGTTATTTTAGATGTCATTACCTCACTAAAAGTCCCTCAACCTCAGTTCAGTTGTGGTCACAAGTGTATTTTGGAAATACAGTTCATGAAAAAGATAAGCAATTACCTGAGGTTCTCCATATTCCTAAGCAATTAGGAGCTCTCTAACTGCACTGAGTGCTATACATGGGATATTATGGGGTCAGAAAGTACCTTTCATGCTGTATAGCTCCACACTGAGTTATGTGTGAGGAACAGCCCTACAAGGATTCATTTGATCGGGAACTGAATCCAGCTGCATCCAGTTCAACCACTCTGGATGCAAATTCCTACTTCACATACAGTGTCTCTAAGGAATTCTTCTGATGGGGACTATATGATGTACATAGGGAGGCAAGGCTCCTGCGCTGAATCCGAACCACTTTTTGGTTGTCTGCTGTGGAATTTATGGCCCTGAAGAAGTGGGTTTGCAGATTGCAGTTCTTTCCTAGTCTGGAAGTCAAGATAGCTGTCAGGAGTTTGGTGAGAAGAGAGAGATACAGATCCTATGGAAAGCTGAATGCTGTGTTTTGGCTGAGTAGTGGTTCATGCCACTGTGATGCAGGGAGTCTGGGGAGTTAAGTACTCTACTCCCACGTTTTGGTCCCACACCTATTTGAAATTCCCACAGGATGTCTTGGCATTTGACATAAGGACCAGTCCCTGACTTCTGCAGGAGTGCCATCAGGACAGGCAACTCCTGCTAATCAGGACCCATGATGGCAGCTCCACTCAAGCGAAAAGGATAGAATAAAGTTGGAGATATTGTAAGAGAAGAGTAAAGATCCATCAGAGTGCTTGCATATCAGCTACATTCTGCACTTACTAGGAGATTGTTCTACCCTCGTCCAATTCCATCTATGGCCAAGGTATTTTGTATTGTTGAAGGAGTGATGGAGCAAAACCGGATAAATAACATTTTTTCTACCATTCCCTGACTCACAAACCAGACTCTGTTGTATTTGCATAGTTTTTATTCATTAAGGAGGGGAATTTAGGATGGTTCTTTGCTTTTCACTCCTAATAAATTAATGAAGTGGTTAATAATGAACAGGGACTAAAGATCTACTGTGTGATCCATCCAAATCACAGTGACCTTTCTTTTATCATGAGCTATCAAAAGTACATAATGAGCATGACTCATATGAGACCTCAAAATTTGTTTGCTTTTGTGCCTAATACCAGAACTTAAACTCTGTTCTCCTAAGGCTGAAAGGCTAATGTACTAATTCACAGTGTCATGCAGCTGCCTATTTGGTTGAGTTTTCTTTTCTTCTCACAGAGGTTAATTTCCATAAAAGGGATTTTGATTTGACTGGGCTTGTTTGGACAAGATTTTATGGGATTTGATTTCAGTCGTGGTGTTTGATGTCTCATTGCATAAAGAAATACAGCACAAGAACAGAGAATGCTGTTTAATTTTTCACTACACAAGCCTATCAAGTGTCTTTTTTTTTAATTAGTGTGTGTACAGGTATGTTGTCCTGGGCTAGTGGAGTATTTTCCTGTGTCTAACACTTAGTAACATTAGGTTAACCCAGAGCTCTTTATCGGTTTGGTTTTTGTGGTGCTTATTTTCAAGGGATATGTAGCACAAAATGAAACTAATTGAACTAGATGATAGGCATAGGAACCAAAATAGTTCCACTTTGAGGTTCCGGATTCATAGTTCTCTTGGGAAAAATATTTGATTGCTAGAAAGTCACTGCAGAGAAGATTTCCACAGCCATGTTTTAGAAGCGTGGTGACAGATGAACAACAACACCAATGAGACAAAGCAAAGCTATTGTTAAAGCACTTGGTAGATGTGCACTTGATCAAGGCATATAGCTCTTGAATAAATTAGTTTCTGCCAATTGCCTTGTACTTAGAGCTAATACTATTGATTAATAATAGAAGAAAGGTGAAAAAACCTGCAGACATGTAGATGGTCATGACTCAGATTCTTTTGGTGTTCTGGGCCCTGTAGTATACACAAATCAAAATGTAGAACAAAAATTTCTATCAAGAACCTGCAATATAACTAAAGTAGAAGAAAGAAAAGCATCAAAGCAGTAAACAAATTCATCTTCTTTAACTCTACTGGATGAAATCCAAGTTGAAATCAGTCCCCTACAACCTTGCTGAATTTAAAGCCTTCTGCAAGGGGGTAAGTGATGGCAACATTTGCCCCTGCAACTCATTTAGAAATACATCTTCATTTGGCACAATCCAGCAGAGATGAAAGGCAGCAGCACTTTGTGAGCTCTGCTGAGCAAAAAGGTTTAAAGCAGCTGACAAGCACCATAAGATATTGTTGTACCAGTTTGTATTGATTGTGCTGGAGGGCACCTCCTTGTGGAAGAGGATTGATTTTTGTGTGTTTTCACAAAGAGATTTTAATAGTCTTTGTACTTGCTGTCATGTCACAAAGGCCCACAAGCAAGGCATGCCTGATACCACAGCTTTAAATGATCAGCCCTCTAGCCTGCAATAAGCATCAATTAATACTGTATAAAAACATCTCCAATGCACTTACACTGAAAACCAATTTTTATAAGCTATAAGGTCAAATTTCTGCACTCTTGCAATAGCAAAGAAATCAGTGCCATCCAGGAATTAAATTAGCTCAGCTTCAGAGAGCGATTAAGAGAAAGAGTACTCAGTTTCTGATTCTTTGTTAAGAAGGTCAAATTCTTTCTTAAACTCATGGAAATGTGAAAGCTGTTAATTGCAATCATTTGAGTCAATGGATAGAAAATTGTTCCTAGAGGTTTTTTCTTTTGTTAATTCACTCAGAAATTTAGTGCCTTTCTAATTTCCTGAGGTAAAAATTCACAGCAAAGAAATAACTAGCTAGATAACTTTTTAAAATTTGGACAGAAAAAGCACTGAAAACATTTTTTGTATCCTATATAGGCAGGTCAAATTACTGTAATATTACTAAAGCTTTATCATAGATCAATGATACTACTATAAATACAGTAGTAGATCTCCATATGGAAAACCCCTGTAGAATTTAGCAGTGCTGAAACCAGAAATGGAACACAAAATATTATGTATAGATTTAAAAAAGATCTTTTTCAGTGACAGGATAACTATAGTAACTTTCAAAGGCTGTGTCAGAAAAATTTCTGTTCACTTGTATTACACTTTTCCATAAGAGGAGGAAATCCTTTGTAAGTTCATATCCAGTCTGCCATCAGCTGCCAGCTCTGCTGGGTTGCAGCGAAACATTAGCTCTAGCAGAACTGAGGCACTGGTTGTCGCAGATGCTCCAAACAGCAAGTGGTTCATCTGTGGTTTCTTCTGACCACAGTAGGTGATGCCCCTCGCTGAGCCAGTAGTAACTTCTGGAATTGCTTAAAACACATGCAGATGTGGCATTTAAGGACATGGTTTAGTGGTGGACTTGGCACTGGTGGGTCAACCGTTGAACTTTGTTATCTTTGAGGTCTTTTTCGAACCTGAACAAGTCTATGATTCTCTGAATGTCCTCATGGGGCATGCTGTGAAGTGCTGAGCTCTGCCTCCCAGCTACATGCCCGTCCAGATGTCACATTATCTTCTACTTTCATCCCTCCTGTAGTTGTAATTCTCACCTCCTTTCTTCACGTCTCTCACTATAGGCCTGGAAGAGAAACTGAGGTTTTGCCACAAAACCAATAGGTAGTGCAATTCTCCTATCTTTGCTTTCTGATTTGGCTTTAAGTCAGATAGGGCAAATATGCTCTGCTGCTTTATTTTTTGTTTTGTCTTAGGAGTGCTCACAAAAGCCTTTTGAATTTCCAGGAGGATATATGTGAGTTGCAGCCATTATGCTGCAAATTACAGATTAAGCCCAAATCAACATGAGGCTAAATAAAATTAATAGGACTCTTTCCACTGATATCCATACTAGGTTGATCTGTGTTAATAAGATTTCTGAATAAAAACTTTACTGTAAGCGCATGCAGCATTTTGTGGAGTGCAGTCTGGAATCTGTTTTTTACTGCTGCTGCACTAAAAATAGCAGTGATGTAACATTCTTTGCAAATTCTGAGCTTTACTGTGGAACCTAGAGTTGCAGCTTCTAACTTTTTTTAGTTTGTACCTTTTAACTCTCCCTGCATATTTTCACAAAAAATGCTCGAATGTTTAAGTGTTGGGAAAAGTAAAGAACAAAGAAATGAGATGATGGGAAAAGTTGGATGGTTCTTAGGAAATAAAGATAGCTTCTATTCAAAATAAATAAAGAAAACCTTCATTTAGTAGCTCATTTGTGTAGAACATATGAGAGTGAACAGAAAAAAAGTGTCTTATTTTTAATGAAACACAGATATGGAATATTTCAAGATAAATCATATTCTGGTCATTATCAGAACCATCAACACTATTTTTCCCAGAACAAATATGCAAACAAAGAAAAGATTGCTTCTTTTTGTACAATACTGATCAGAAAAATAGAGAGAAGAGTAGAGAAAACGTGGAAGCCAGACAAAGAGAGAATGAGTAACATGACTTTATGAATCAGCAAGTATTGGCATTGCTCCTTAAACTCTTAACCAGCTGGAAAAGTTGGCTTTGACTGTAAGCTTGGATACAGAATATTTATATTCTTCAGTATAGCACAATAAAAAAGAAAATATATTAACTAATTGTTCGAAGATAAAAAAAATTGAAGGTTAACTAACATACATGTAAAATTCTTTATTTATATACTATATGTTGTATATTATGTATTTTGCATCTTGTACATAGGGAACAGCTACTATCTCCTTCAAGTCTGTGAATCTTAATTTCTGAAATAAGGTGATGGTAGTTCTTCCATTATGGTGTAGCTTCCATGTTTCCTTTTTCTGGGGAATGGAAGGATAAATTCATTTGAAAGGGACTAGTTGAACAGTAGAAGAGTCTTGAAGGGGTGAGGTTTTTCCCTTGCAAACCCAGCATGAGAAAATTCTGCCTCAGAGTTAATTTTGAAAGACTCTGTTGCTGGGGGATGTGCGTGTGTGTATGACACAACCCAAGAAGTTTTTAAAAGGAAGATGCTATGTGAGACTATTTTGCGATAAAAGCAGTCAGATCCAAAGCACTTTACCTTTTTAAAAGAGGATCTTCAGAGGCAGTTAAAGATGTTCAGGGATCAACTGCATGATTCTGTCACTCAAGCAGTACAGAAACCTGATCACAAAACCTTATAAATATCATTAATTAGAAACAGAAAAACACTGTACCTGCATTATCTCACTCAGCTCTCTACTATGTGACTGCTCCATACAATATTAATTCTACAGTTTTAAAAATATCACTATTTAACTTCCAAGTCTACCTTTAAAAAACAATGTTGAGTGTCTGAGATAATATTCTTATGCAAATATGATGCTTTATTCTTAGAATTAACATGGAGTAGGTAATGAGAGAAAGGTAATGAGTTGTTGTAGTTGTATAGGTGACACTGTGTAGAGTCTAACAGCTACTATTGCTTGTCTGAGATAGATGTCAAATGTTTTCTCATGCAGTCATCAAACATTTCACATGATCTTCTACATTGTCAAAGACATCCCTAGCTCTTTCATTCTAGTCTCTCTGCACCATCAGATATACAGCTGGATTGTGGGGAGGTTGAGGAAGAGCACCTGAGCATTAAAGAAGTACTGAAAACTCAATAACTTTTATTAAGCTGTTGACTGATTTTTGGAGCATGGTTGCTGACATCCATAGGACACATATACATGTATGACCAAAAGGGAAAGGCAGAGGACTGGCAAGTAGGAGGTGAACAGAGAAACATGTATAGTTCTCTACATATTATCAAGTGAGAGGCAAAGGGAAAAGGAAATGGAGTGGAGGGAAATTAAAGAAAAGGAGGAAAGGATCATTCTGTGCCTAGAGACATATGATGAATAAGGGTTGTTGGAGATGGGATAGAGTTTAGGAGAATATCTAGAAAAGACTTAGAATGGAGAGAACTGGAGAGTCATAAATGAAAGAGGCAGATGCATATGACTAAGGTCTCTGTATAATTAATTTTTTTCTGAACGATCTCGCTTTGAAGCAAATTGTACACAGAAGTATTTACCTACTGCAGGAGGATGTAATCTGGTCATGAAAAAGCAAATGAGATTCTAGATTTGATCAAGGAAGTTATCACCATCAGAAACTGAAACCCATCAGTCCCATTGTTACTTTGTGCTGCACTGGTAATGTACTTTCATAAGGACCTGTAACTATGATGAGTGCACAGAAAAGAATACTCAGGGCCTGTTTATTCTAGACTGGTCATAGGACTGAAGAATCTGATCCATGCAAAAAGACTCACATCAGTACAGTGGTTACAGAAAAAGGGTCTATGATCGGCACCTAAAAATATTTTTTGTGGTTCTAAACAGCAGCTAGTGCCTCAAACATCTTGGTTCTTCTTCCTTGGTTCCTGGCTCAGGTCCCACGTGGGTCGTCCTATTTAGGATGCTGATGGACATTTCTAGGTAGTCCATCCACCACTCTCCTTGTGGAATTGAAAAAAACACCATAATATGACTCATTTAATTTTAGGAGACTTTATTGCGCAAATTTTACTTAAAAATTCCATATATGCAGTAGAATTATTTGTGCAAAAGCTAGATAGGGAGTAGGATGGTGTTGTTATCAGTAGAGGATTGCTGCAGTTGTGCGTGATGCATAGTTTTTCAGGGGAGTCAGTCACAGTGGAATCCAGTCAATGAAATAGTGCTGAAAGCCACTTGAAACAAAATTCTGCTGAAATCATAGCAATTCAAATAGTATATTAAAAAGGGAAATATTGAGATACTGGAAGTTATTAGAAATTAATTCTAGTTAAATGAGATGGAATTGGTCTCAAAAACATATAGTTAGAAAGCAAAAAAACAGCAATATTAACCTACTGGTTTGTTACACTTTGAATAACTGTGCAGTATTCTTGGAAAAAAAAAGTTTATATTTAAATGGACCATGGGAACTAATTTGTGACTGAAACACTGATGGTATTTTTATGCTTATTAGCTTCTATCATTTAGGAAGAAGATTAAGCTTTCCACAAAACTGTAGTTTGTTGTGACTACAGATTGTAATAGTTGAAAACAGGCTCATCCATCTGTTGGAGACCAGGAAAACAAATACCTTGAGTTACCTGTATAAGCTGCTTTCTCTGTACATGTAGTTCTAAATAAGCACAATAAGAACAGATAATACTGATCATTTTTTAGACAGGATGTCAAATTTAGGGTAAATGATGCTAAAAATTATTGTAAAATGGTCCCTAGCCTCTGTCAGTGCAATAAAATGATCACAGCAGGTTTTTTTTCTCATCAAAGCAGATGGCTTTAATGATTTTTCAAGCCATGCTTAATTCATCTGCAAACAATAGAGATTGGTTTCCAAATGTGTACTGAAAGAGAGAGATGTTACTGTTCATAAATGCTCTGCAAGTTTGTTTTACCCCATCATTAGTGGCAAATGGTGTTTACTTAAGGTAAAGTAAGGTTTACTTATTTTTTGTGAACCGCCTTCGAGTTAGTGTTGCAGTTGTGATAAATTACCTGTAAAATGAAATGAGCATCACCTGGTTAATGTGGCTAGTACAATTGACCTGATGGAATAAGTAAAATTGTCTATTTTCTTTTGAATTAAAATTGCATTATAGAAATGATTGCCATCTTTTCCAAATAGTTGTTTGTTTTGTACTGGAAAACTGAATTTTTTTTCCATAATTTTCTATTGTGAGTTTGTTGTTCTTGTAATGTTGTTCTTTAACATCAAGCAGAGAAAAACACATGGCCAACTCACATATGGGTTCATATTTAAAAATATCTTTGTTTTTGTATAGCATCAGACGTTAGTTAGAGAACAATTAAAGAACTAGTTTGTATATGATAACTTACAGGAAGGGAAACTTTAAAATACACTGAGTAAATAAAAACATTAATTCTAGCTTCTTTATGTCTCCAGAGGAAAAAATTCAATTATTCCTAAAATTATATCATTCCTCCCTTTACCTAGTGACTGAAATATAAACTGGAGAAAAAAAAAAGTGTTTAATGAAGCAATGAATGTATTTCTGAACTCTGAAACTTGGCTCCAAAGAGGCTTCCTTGTATTAAAAGCCTTAGATTTATCAATAACAGTGTTGCTCCAGGCTATAAAGAAACAGAAAATTTTGTTTCTCTCTATAGATATATACCAAAACTCTAAAAAACCCAGCTTTCTTTTCCAAAACAGGCATTTATCACGTATAGATGTGAATAATGTAGCCAATTTGGCCATACAAGACTTCTTTTCTTTCTAAACTGATCTTAGTTGAAGTTAAAATATGTCTTATGATTTATGATTGATGGCTTGCCAGCTAAACCTTTTAAAATGTAGCAAAACAGAGAAAGGTGTTGGGATGACACTGACTATAATAAATAACATGAGATATGTGTTAAGAAAACTGTGAAATTAGATATTGAAGATCATTGATGCTTGGGGTTGTAGATGTTCTTGATTTCAAACTGGAATTATAAACAAAAGTTGTATTAAATAATTTAAAAGAAAGTTAGATGCAGGTGGCATTCCTGATATAAAAATTATGTATTTCTTTGCAAGGCTAATCTTGGACAGTCTAAACATTCGTGCTCAAGCTTCATCAAAATATTGAAACATTTATGCAATTAATATGAACCATTCACTTCCCTTCTATGTCATATTCTGTACCCTCCTCTGTCACTCTGATCTGAGGGTGTTGTAAAAAACCTTGCTCTCCACATCTCTCAGGTCAGAAAGGGAAGGTCAGGGCTATGCCTGCATATATAATTTGGGTATGCAGAACAGAGCTTGTCAGAGGTGAAGACACTTGACTAAATCAGTAGCTACACAAAAAAGGATTTGTTGACCACTCTGATTTCAGCGGGTGGTTGTGCAAACTGATTTCACAGGGCAGATTTTTCAGACCTTGGCTTGCACTCTGGATAAGTTCAGCAGTAAGAGAAACAGAAGGTTTATATACCAATATAAAATTTTAATTAGGCAAACAATAGAAGCAATATCTTCTTGTTTCACTGTTAGAAAGAATATTTTAAAATCATCTTTATTTTAAAACCTTGCTGATATAACATTATTCATGCTGTTGGTTGTCTGGGAGGAAGACAGCAAGCCCCTACATGCAAAGTTGTGACATTTTTGAGTCACAGCAATTAGCTCAGTTCTCTAACACAAAACAAGTGGAAGTGAGAAAGAATGGGCCAGAACAGGAATAATCCTCAACATGCCTTTCAATTCAGATGGGAGGTCAGGGTTAGAAAGATTGCATTCAAGATGTCAGTGACAGTGTTAGAGAGCATAATTTAGCAGTGACGTTCATGCCTACTGCCAGGAAAGCAGCTGGCATCCTACAAGAAATACACTTGAATAGAATACAGTTCAAGACATTCAAGACCTTTCTGAGAGGTGAAAACCTAGATGAAAATGCAGCCTCAGAGTATAAATGGAAGATCTGTCTAGCACTATGCTGTTGACATTCTGTTAAAAAAAAACAAACCAAAAAAATAAAACCAACCCACAACAAAAGCCACAGTTGGAAGGTGGGAGGAGGGGATTGTATCCTGCTAAACTGTGAGTTTCAGTAATAAGGCTTTACTAAGAAAAGTGCAGCATAACTAAATTTAACATACATTCTAGAAGTGCAATCAAATCATATAGCTAGAGCTTCAGTGAATAATTCATGTGAAACCTGATGAGATAAAAGGACTGACATGAGAGAACACCATAAATAACATATTGTAAAAAGACTGAAGACCAAAGATCTAGTCTTTCATCAGCAGATGTAAGTCAACATCTCTGGAAACACTGATGGTTCTTCACTCAATCTAGTCAACTTGCATTTTTACAGTTTTTAGTTAGGAAACAGGATAATAAATACGGGACCTTCTCACCATTCCCAGTGACTGTGAACACCACAGTGATCTCTCCTGCTTGCTCTGTAGTCCACACAACAACTTTACCACTTTTTTTCAGTGTAGAAGCTCTGCCTCGTCTGAGTTGCATTGCTTTTCCCTATCTGGTGTTCTAAGTTTGAGAAGAGAAATGTAAAGGACATACAAACTGAAAGACTGAAAATCACTTTTCTGGGAAAAATGAACTTTTCTTGAGTATTTCTCTGCTTCAAAAGATTAGTGATAGTGAAGCAGCACTTTGGAAATGTGATAATCCTGTGCTGCAATGGATCTAGTGGCTTAAAGTCCATCTCTGCCCTTCCACTGCTGTATACCTGTGTTACTCTTGCCTGGTTCTGGTAATATAAGTAGGACAGTATGTTTTTCAGTGTTTTGTTTTGTTTTGGTTTGAGTTGTTTTGTTTTTTGGTTTTGTTTTTTTGTTTTTGTTTTTGTTTGTTTTTTTCCTTTTTTTCCTTTTTTTTTTGTGTTTGAGGTTTTTTTTTGTTTGTTGGGGTTTTGTGTGTGTGTGTGTGTGGGGGGTGTTCTTAATTTCTTTTTTCTAACTTCTGGCCCTTGCAAGAACACCTGAGTGATCTTTGTCAGTACCCACCTAAATGCAGCAGTGACAATCTCCTTTATTGATTTTCCTAATAAAAAAGGACACCTATGCTAGTGTAGTTTACCTCAAAGCCAAGCTGAAGATTATTGTAAAATTTCTTTACTTTGTAGGTGTGTTATGATGTGCTGTGAATGCTCTTCAAGGTGTAAACTGCTCTCCTTCTCAAGTATTTGTCTTAGTCAATATACTTCTGACTACATGTTGGGATGACATGTAGGCATAGTCCCTTTTTCTTTGTAAACAAATACTGATAGGGAATAACAGAGCATCTGTGACTCCAACTAATTCCTTTGGTGTAAATAATCAGAAGACCAGGATGTGTAGTGGCCCACTGAGTGTATTTCCACTGATGGGAAAGAGTCAGCTGGAGACCACAGTGAATTGCAAACTATGCAGGTGCAGTATAGATGCTGGATTGTTCTTGTGTTTAAAGTTAAATATACTTTACTCTGCTTTACTAGACCAAAGCCAAGTGGCTCAGCACTACATAAACCCAAAGAGCTTATAGCGTTCAAACTAGATCTAGTTATGCTACTTTCCATTAAGATGTTTATTCAGCTGAAAAATGCAGATGTCACACACACACACACAAAAGTGGGAAAAGAAACAAAACTACATCTATCATTAGGATATGATAACTTAAAATCTTTTAACAAAATTTTGTTTTGTTAAATTAAATAAAATTAATTTCTTTCCAGATAAATTTAATATTAACCAGAAGTTTCTGTTTTAGCTTTATGTGAACAATAGTTCAAGCAATTCACTCTTACATGGCCTGGGGCCTGGGTATTTTAGAGCACTGCCTTGTCCTTGTTGGAAAGTGGAATTCTCCTTATGCCAGCTGCATACAGCATCTGTGGAAATCCAAAAAAAAGTGGAACAGTATTACATGGCTCTGCACGACATAATCAAACCAGACTGACAGTTTCATAGAAGGAAAAATGTCCGCCAGCTTCACTTCTACTCAGTGTAATGAAATTGTTTGATGCTGAAATGACCAGAAACAAATTGCTTTACATTTAGTGCCATGATTAATTTTTTTGCATTATACTGTATAAGTAGTTCTGTTTCAAGTTGCCACCCCAATTTGGAATTATGATAAACACTGAGATATTGCTATAAACATCTCCTAACTCTTGCTGCTCAAAAATTTTTCTTCCTGGCTGTTGCATCTCAGTGAACATCTTTTAAACAAGCAAAACAGCCTCCCACAGCCCATTTGGATTGCTGTGGTGGGCCAGTGCTTGGTTCACTGCAATGCAGTGGTAAGCCACAGTGTCTCAAGAGATACTGGACTTTCTGGAATGCAAAGCTGGCATTTGTCATTTTAGTCTTCTTGTACCTTGCACTGAACAGCTCTGCCTGGCCCAAGTAGAAACTGCTCAGAGAAACTAACCTTGGTTAACCATTAGGTTCATTCATCTGACAGTTCCCTCAGCCAATACTTCTTTTTTTAATCTATGAAGTTATTTCCCAGGCTTTCTATTTATAATGCATGTAATGTCCCCTACTGGTGGTTTATTCGTGGAGTATAGTGGTACAAAAATATGTATTAGAAGCAGACACTATTAGTCCTAGATGTACTGGTTGTCTCTGAATTTTATTGAGCAATTGTTTCTCTTGCCTGCAGGCACTGATTCATTACAACCCAATTCAAAAAAACAACCTTGGATTTCAAATAAGTAACTGAGGTCAGAAATTTGGCATGAAGTGCTTAAACCAATAGTGGAGGAAATTACTTTATTACAGAGTTAGGCTGATATTTTCAGAGAACAGCTCCCATTAACATTGTTGGCAATCACACAGCCTAATCCCAAGCATGTTAAGTTAGAAAACTTCCCCCTGTGTGGACAAGTGTTCTCAATGAGTTTCTAAATTTATAGAAGCCTCAAAAGCCCATAGTCTCTATGTTTTGTTGTTGGAGTCTACAGTCAATTCCCAAAGGTGCAACTCCAGCATAGCAACAAGCAGCTCTTTTACTAGACCAACAACATTCAGCAGAGAAACATTTACATGTGTATATTACACGTTCTTATTTTTACACATAATTTTCAGGATTCCATTTTAGCTCTATTCCCAATAGATGTCTGAAGCACCATTGCTCTAATCTCTACTGACTAAGAAAACATGCAGTAGATTAGGCAGTAGTAATGATTACCAAGTGTGGGGCTTCCTGCTGTTAAACTCATATGACAAACTCATCATGAGCGCTGTTTCTGATGTTCAGCTGTTTTACTTCATTATTCTCCAAGACACAAAGTTGGCAAGTCACCACTTTGCTCTGAGAACAATGTGACAACATAAAAAGAAAAGTTGAGGCCTAAATCATGATATTCAGAGCCCTAAAGCTTCCAGAAAAATGTCTCCTTGGATAGGATTATCTATTCAAGGACAGTATGAAAATGAGTTTTAAAATAATAGCAACATCAGCAAGAAGTTGCCATTGCCTCTAAGCTTGTGTTGTAACATTCCTTCTCTATAGTTCAACAGTCTGTCTGAAATCTGAATTCAAGTCAGGCCTGTAGTACTACCATGTCTTGGCGCGGAAGTTCCTTGTGAAACAATTTTGTTCCTGAATAATAGAAAGTTGCAAAAGCTGTCAACGTGACAGAAAGAGAAGAAGCTGGAACAGAAATCTAATGTCTGGATATACCTTGAAGAAGTTCCCAATTCTCAAGGAGGTGAGAGTGTTTGATTTCTTAAACTTCTTGGTATTGAGATTGCTATTCTCTTTGGAGAAATTTCAGCCCCTCACTCTCCACACCTCCACAGAGAGAGGGCTCCCAAGCTGCCTGTCCAGAAATCTTGAATCAGGGAAACTGGCAACTCCTTTGCATTTTCTTTCTTTTGGTTTTGCTGCCCCAATCTGTATTCACTCCTGTGTGGCTACATTAGGTATATTCTAGTGGCTCCCGACATGATGGTCTACTTGTTGCTGGCAGACAGCTTCTGTATTCAATCTTCCTGGGAGTAAAAAAGGAGAAGAGAAACAGTATGATCTGCAAAATGAACGAATGAATAGATAGAATGCACAGAAGAGTCTTCTGAATTTCTCATGTTCCTGGTCCTTGTTCAAGCAATAGAGACTGTGTGATCCTTGAATGATGGATTGGGCCCATATGTCAGTATCTAGCAACACGGTTGCTCTCCTTTGGCATTTTAGTGTGAAGATCAACACAAAGACAGTGTAATTAGGAGTACTCAGGATCCCAACATTCTCCGGGGAGGTAGAGAGTGATGGCCACCCAATCCTTTGGGGGACTGATGTAGAACCAGTCCTGAAGCTGTGTGTCCTCTTCTTGGTTGGTGTTTCGGAAGAAAGAAGCAATGGCTACAATGAGCTGATAAAACCTGACAGATGTGATATAGACAAGAGAGCTAACATGAATGGTGACAAGTAGCAGGGGTGGAGACCTACAGATCTCAACCCAGTCTGTGAATGAGAGCAGTGGTGTGTGGTTACTGTTGTTGTGTGAGTTTGGGCAGGGTAACAGAAAGGCTATTTGGTCTTGATAGAGTGAAAGACAAATATTTGGAGTGAGATAATATTTGTCTGAGAAAGACAAATAGGGTGTGGATGATGAGTTACATATGAAAAAAAGATAGGAAATCTTTGTAAGTCATGTAGGACAGATGGGTAGGCCCGGGAAAGTGGAAAAAAAAGCAGTCAACAGCTGACAGGATGGAGAAGATAAAATAGTGGGAGGGAAGAGTGCAAGTAGAAGTCTCTATAGGTAAGGGAATGTGAAGATTCAGGAGTTTCTAATATGTTACTCTCAATGCCATTGAGAGTAAAACATAATAGTGCCAGAGAAAGAAGGCATTGTTGTGGCTATCATCTTGCAAATTATCTATTAAACAGATAGACATGACTCCAATAGTGCTTTTTGCCTTTTTTGTTTGTTTGTTTGTTCTGTTTTGTTTTGTTTTGTTCCCAGAAAATTTTAATTTTGCTATTCCAAAAAAATGTCATTTTTTGAAGACTGGGAAATATAGATCTGTTTTTTGGTCTGCGCATTCTTACATTCTTACGCTGAGTTTTAGCCATCTTATTATAGAGACTATGTAATATTTTTAGATTAAGAGAAGCAGATACTATTCCCTGCTTAAAATTCTGAAATCCTCTCACTGTAAACTCTGTATTAGTTTGATAGCTTTACCCTGTACAGAGGTACTTTAAGAAAGAACTGTATAACCAAAGAAAGTCAGCTGTACAGCATCAAAGTTAGATGAAATATTTACTGTATATCTGTGGCAAGAATGATCCACTTTAGTTATATTGGGCATTTTTATTTTCAGTGTGCAGTTTGGATTTTTAAAAAGAGGAATCTATTAACCCTGTGCTTCAACCTTACTGCTTGTGCAAAGAAAGGTGATGCAGAAGGACCACTCTGGACTGAATACATAGCCTTGTTTGTGACAATTTTCCAGTTTCTTGCTGACAAGCCCCGTTCTCTTTGTATTAATCTCAAAGCTGATATGTGCAAATTGCTTTCCAATGGTAATAAATATATTCCTGGTAAAAGGGGAAAAAGTAAATTAATTTCCTCTTGAAAGCTGACGTTGTTTATGAGGTTGTTTCAGGCTTACACAGTAATTGTCTAAATTCTGTTGCTTCTAGGAAAGCAATTCAGCACCCACGACTTAATCTTTAAGTTACTGCAACCTGAGGTTTTCAATTATTCTATAAGACATTGCAATAGAATGCCAAAATTGTTCAGATGTATAGCTGGAATGAAACAAGGTGTTATGAGTACCACATTTGGAAAACAGATCAATATCAAAGTATTGGTAATTTTCACAGCATCAGAATGTCTGAGGTCGGAAGGGACCTCCAGAGGTGATTTGGTTCAACCCTCTGCACGAGTGGGACCACCTAGAGCCAGTTGCCCAGGACTGTGTCCAGGCAGCTCTTGAATATCTAAAGAATGAAAACTTTTGAGCTTCTAAAAGCGTTCCCCCCATTCCCCTTTATATCTGTTATTGAAGTAGCAGACTGTATACTAACATGTGCAACACTGCACTAAAACCCACAATCGGACTCGAGCTTTGGTGACAGCATTTATTTACCCACTAACTCAGGGTGTTGTTTTACAACAGTATGCAGCCAGCTAAAGTCACAGCTGCCTAACTTCCCCCCGAGCCTTTCAAATATAGTGATTTTCTGCTGACTCAGCTCCATGAACTAGCTCAGTATCAAATCACAGAAACACCAGCATGGGTGAGAAGGAGGGATTGAAATTTTATGGTCAGGGAGAGATGAGGAGGAGGCAGTATTGTGGTAGTTGGTGTTTGAGTATGACTTAACAGTAACAAACATTTGACATAATGGGGAGAATTGAAAGAATTGAAATACTACGGCAAAAGATGAAGCATAATTTATTCTCATCTTCGTACATGCTGATGAAGAGCTCTCAATCCATAAAGTACCTCTGACATCTAAGCAAGGAAAATATTTAAGTATCTTTATTGAATTTTAAAAATACTCTGTTGTAATTGCAGAGCAGGGTAGAACACAGTATAAATATCAATGGTAATTATATAGATAACTAGATCTTCTCTATCCGAACTTACTGTCTTCTCTGGCAAATACCCTTTGGTTCATGTTGTAAGACATTAAGTATTTTTTACATATATCATAGACAAATGGAAGCTTAAGTATCTTTTCTCATTCTGTGTCATACTCAGCTACAAGAGTCAAACTAAGTTACTGCAGTGACTTCTGAATTTATGAATTACATTGTTAAAGTAAGTGAGCAAAGATACTAAGGATATAAAAATTAATTAGATTGAAGAGATTGTTGAATTTTCTATTTCAGCTGGTTCAGAATTAATCAGGATAAATTTAGGTACCTCTTCCTTCATGCCATGTATATTCCAAATTTTTTTCCCACCTGTTGCTTCTTTATAGAAATACCATTATTTCAACCACATCACTTTTCAGTGTAGAGTCCTACACGGGCAGTGAGGTAATGTATACTGGTAACATCAAATTGATTCTACATGCAGAGTGTCAAACCTACTGTCTTTGCAGCAAACAAATATTGTTTCAATTTCTGTATGTCAAAGAGCAATAATCCATCTGCAAATAAGGATTTGCTTTAAGCTGAGTCTTGTATGAAGACTTCAGAAAAAAACCTGATAATAAAAATAAAATTTATAACTCCCATTGTTATTATTATGCTTCGGTATAAAAGGGCCATTTTAAACCAATGAAACCAATGAAATTTCTTATTATGATTAGCATACTGATAGCACAACTGTGTTTGCATTCCCCCGTATTACCAGATACTTTATAAATCCTGAGGCTTAAACATCCAAGCTGTTGTTCACTGTGTGCCTGACCAAGGGGACCTTGTTCATATAAGGAGAGCAGGTAGGATAACTAAACTAATCTCTAGCTACACCACTGTAACCCTCTCAGGTACAGCCTAACTGCAGTGGACTGAAACTGAGCACACCAGCTGTGCTCAGTCCACTGTTGCACTGCTCTAGCTGGAGAAAAAAGACCACCTTATGCATCATTCCTGTAAGTATAGGATCTGTTAGAAATGTGAAAGAGGAGAATGCTGTAAAGCTGATACATGCAACTGGAAACCGTATGTGTAGAGCCATTCAGGTTGTTTCAAAAGTGAATGCTGTAGGTGGAGTGTAAGATTTGGTCCTCTCATCACCAGTCCATGCAGCACTGTGAAACATGGATGCAATGCGTGACGGGCTGTGCTGTTTGCTCTTTGTCTTCTGTGATGTTCAACTGTCGTTCAGAAAATGGGTGCAATTTCTGTTTGTCTGATGCTGCAATGTACTGAGCTTCACACACATTTTCTCTCTGTTGGACAGTATTTTTTTTTATTTAATTTTATTTTATTTTATATATGGACTTCTTCTTACCAATGTCCAGACATCATAGGCAGATCTGTTTTAAACCTTCATAAACAAAATTAATTTTTACCTCCTTTCTTGGTTCTGCCAAGGATGCAGAGCAGGGACTTCACAAAGTTCAGGTCTGTCGTACTAGAAGGCTAAAAGGGAAAACTAACAAGATAGCTCTAAACTTTCTAAATGGCAGGTACAATCCTGGCTTTCTTGAGACTCAGCAAAAGTCAAAGAGGCAGAGGAGTCATGGCTGCTGTGGTTTGCTGCTGTAGTTTTATGCCTAGATCTGATCACCAGCAACATCGTTTTTGTATTTCTTGGTGGCTTTGATAATTTTGCTGGCCATCTAGTCCTCTTGATCAGATCCTCAAAGGCCATCTCACTTCTGATTCATTGAACATTAGACACCCAGATATCTGCTGGGCACACAAATAGTTCTGAGGACTGAATGAATGTTTTCTTTGCTGTGTACCCTTTCTTGGGCATCCTTATCAAGTGATCCTTAATTTCTTTTCTTTCTTTGCTGTGGTAAAGGTTTCATCTATGTGTTTTGCTGCAGTATTTACACATTTTAAACAGACAGCCCTATGTTTTTTTACTGCAAGACCTGTTCTGGTGAACTTCAAATTGAGCATACAGGGGTTTTCCTATAGACTCCATTTAGATTTAGGTCAGGCCTAGATGCTGGGATAAGGATATAGGCTCGAATTCCTGTATTCGAGCAATGAGAAAGTAGGGGATAACCCTTTCAGATAGTTACTTGCCTCTTATAAGTTATGTGAAAGGTGCTGTGTGTTCTGCATGGTGCTGTACTGGGTACCTGAAAACACCAGCTGGGCTAGGTGGTGTTTTTAGTTTTTGAATATACATATGGAAGGTAGGTCAGGATAACACTCAACTTCACTTGAAATTGTGTCATTTGACATCAGTGCAGGTGTCCAAGAAAAGAACTCACAGCTTTCATCTGAAAGATTCAGGAATGGAAAGTGTTTTGAAGGAAGACCCTTTAGCTTATTCCCCCCTGTTGGTGTCACATAGCCTATGCATGTAACAATTTACCTGTGAATTCTATATTTCCTTAAAGGAGTAGCCCAGGACTATGTGTGCTGTCCAGGCAGAGAAAGTCAGGGCAAAGGGAAGGAAGGATGGGTAGCAAGAGGAGAGAGGCAGGTAACACGTAACTGTAATTCTTTACACCTATAAAACCCTCTGAAATTTGGAATGAACTCTTAAATATTTGTAAAGCTGTTAGTTTTACAAACAGGGATTTGTTACAGTGATACTGAAGCAAACAATCAAATCAAATAACTCTCTTGCTTTTAAACATTCAGATTTTGCTTGGCAGGTGTGAACTTTTGACAGCTGAAGGATTAAAGTTTCTCTTTTGGAACCCCATGGTGCTTTTCCCAAAGAATAGAGAACAGATTTGAGATTGAAAAAAAACCACAAACTAAACCACAACAAAACAAAGAAACCCCAAACCATCAGAAAACAAAAGGAGAAACAAGAAAGCAAAACAGACCTCAGAAATCTAGCTAAGTCTTTCTTTCTTCTATTCTGTCTCTCTTACTCCTTCTCTCTCCCTTCTTTCTTGTTCCACCTCTTGACTGTATCATACTGTGTTGCTGGTTGCTGAGGTGCTGCTTCACCTTCTGCAATGTTGCTTGATCTTTGATTTCCTGTGAAGCACAATGAATCTTACATTAGAGTGTGCAGTCAGGTGGTGCACCATCTGTTCCCAAGCTCTGAAAACACTGAGTAACAGAGAGCAACAGAAAGCAACAGCTACACCAGTTTCATCAGAATATTCATATTCACACAGCAGCAAAAAAACCAGACAACTCTATTTTCAAGCACAAACAAGCATTTTTGTTTTCCAAGTTACCTACTAAATCGAACTTGTTTATGTGGTTTTCTTTCATTTTGTTAAAATACACTTAATATTCATTAACATGGCACAGTCATAAAATATGTTAACCAATTCATACTGCTTAAGTAATTTGATGTTATGGAGACCATGTGACATAGACTGCAAAGTAGTGTTAATTTAACTGTATTTAATAACATCTGTGCATGCAGGAACCAAAAGATTGCTGAAACAGCTGCAAAACGATGATACTAACATAGTGAAGAGAAGGTAATGCAGAAGATAGTGAATTCCTAGCCACCAACATATGCTTTTGTGGTTTTTTTAATGTGCACTAATGTTCTGTTGAGAAAGCATTTGTACCTGACTTACTGTTAGGAATCTCTATGGTACCTTACTAAATATTGATTATGAATCACAGGCTACAGCTATTTTAATTATATGTTTTCCTAACTGTGGTTTAATCGGACAAAAAAAGAAATACCTTGAGTGCCTTAGAACATGCTTATTGGTTGAGAGCAGATTAGCTATAGTCAAAGTTGCTCACACATATGCTTCTATTTCTTTGATGTTTCTCTCCATACTAATGCTAGAACAGCTTAATTCAGATTTGCAGGAACCCCAAATTGCTTTAACCACTTTGCTAAACACTGTACTTATTATAGAAAAAACTAGGAGAAAGATTTATCACTTTTTTTGGAAAACATTTAAAAAGCTTCACTGATCTTCCTGCACTTTAACATTCTGAAATGCTTGTTTTGAAGTACTATGTTACAAGAAGAATATAAATGTTCAAAAAAAAAAAAAGTGCTTCTGCCAGAAATAAGAAAAGAAAGAAACAGTTTTGTTTAACACTGCTATATCAGCACCCTCTATAATACCTTTCATCTCTCATTACACCACACTGAAAATAAAGTATATCTCATGGCTAGGTTTGCCTATTCCCAATTGTGCTCATGATTTGTTGAATGATCTTGAGAAAGTTACTACGTGCTATAGTTCATCTAGATATGAGTAAGGACAATGATGCTTGTATGTACAATGACTTTGTATACCCAGGATCTTTGACTCACAAAGGTTCACGTATTTTACAACCATCCAGTTACTTCATAATTTACTTGAGGGATTACATATATCTAGCTGGCATCCACATTAGAGTTGCATAATCATATAATACAAAAAGTATACATGTAAATACGTGTATTTATGTTATTTTACATATGTGCGTATGTGTGTCTGTGCTATATGGATTGTATATAATGTGTAGCTATACAGATAGAAAAATATACAATCTCCACTGTCATGCAATAAGGTTACTGCATGGTTCTAAAGGATTTGAAGATGTGTGCATTGAAGATATTATACTAGCTCAAAGTAAAAAAAACACAAAAACAACCTCCTGCCTTAAAAAAAGTGCTGAGTCCCTCACTGTTGCAAACAGGGCAATGGAGAAAAAAAAGTCAGATAACTTAAAAAGCTGACACAAACATAGTCTGTGGGCTTGGCTAATGTTGGAAGCAAAATTGATTTTGCATTGTCTGAGTTTGGAATGACTGATGTTAAGATCTAGCAGTTAGTGTGCAGAGGAGCTAAGACTTTTGGCAGATAGGGATAAACACAGAATATTCAAGTAAAATGCAGTACGGAAAAAATTCCCCAGCTAAATTAGAGATGACATCTGATTTTTCAGCCTGGACAGTGCTGAATGCCCAGCTGGCTCAGCCCTACACTTCATAGCTAATTGGAATGATCAATTAAAAGATTTCTCGTTGCTTAATGTGCAGGTACGTCCTAGATCAATGAGGCTTAAAAGTCCTGTAATCAGATGTCTTAAGCTTTCAACTTTTGATAATTGAGCTGTAAGAGATGCTTCCTTCTCATTCTTCTTGAAGCCTTCAGGAACATGTGTTGGTTTATTTTTTGCCTGTTGATTGTTCATTTGAATGTAAGAGAGTCTGACCCTGCATTTGCTGACCTTAACAACAATATTTCCATTGAACAAAATGGATTTATCTGCACTCTTGCTTTTGGGGGTTGGTCCTTTCTGAGCCAGTGTTAACATGACTGCTGGAAAGAAGCAGACAGCTAGACAGAAATAAGCTGTCAGCAGGAGAGTAGTTCTGCTCGTTTCTACCAGTCTGTGTAACAATGTTTGTGAATATAAAGGGCTATGTAGACAAAACTGAATTATCTCTAAAGAAGGAATCAGGAGCAGTCCAGCTGCAACACTGAAATTATTTTCTAACATTGGAACAGGTTGCCTGGGGAAGTGGTTGAGTCACCAATCTTGGAGCTATTTAAGAGATGTGGAGATGTGGTACCTGGGGACATTGTTTAGTGGTGGACTTGGCAAAATTGGGTTAGCAGACTCAATTACGTTTGAGGTCTTTGCCAATCTAAATGATTCTGTGATTTGGTAATTCTTTGTTTAAGTTACATTCTGGCTAATTTATTTTGCTCTGAAAAGTAAATGTGGAATGTCTATCTAATCTGGCTCTCCTATAGCTATAGTGTAATTGTGAATTATTTTCTCCTTCAGAAACAAGGAAAAACATCCTCTGGTCCAAAAAATAGGCTACCGAGACAGAGTTTGGTCCATGAATTTGTCCATGCTCCCACTGGAGGCCTGTGTCAGAACTAGAAATCAGAAGCACACACTGCTGTATCAAGATGATTGGGGCCTTCTTCTTCGTCTGTAATGCTAGCTCTAGGTTGGCAAGGGATCCTTGTTCTAAGTTAGGAAATGGGCATGACCACCATCCCCTAAGGCCCCCAAATATGCATTTGTGCAGCTAGGTTCACCAAACAACATCTGTCCCCCTCAGCTGGGACCAAGTTCTGAACTGATCCTCCTTGTACCCTTTTTAGATATGAGAAGGATTTTCTGAACGACATAGTGCTGACTAGGACAGTTAATGTTTTCCAATAACTAGTCTCACAAAAAAATAATTTGAGGTTAACTGAGCTGATTATTGCATTTTTCTCTTAAAGTGAGAGTGGAAGGTAGAAAAGAGTTTACCCCTCAGTTCCTTCAAGGTGCTGTGGGAAGTCAGCTCTGTTCAGGAACTCTTGGGATTGTGCTACATCAGTGATTGCTATGGACTGACCTGAACTGGGTTGCAGATGCCTCTGGGGAGGTACTATGTACAAAGACAATCCAGTTGCCACAGTGTGTACATTCTTCTAGGAGAATGTGGACAGAGCTGGGAGGGGGATCTGTGATGGTATGGGATTGGATTTGATGTATATATCTCTTTGAATTTAAAACTTGAACTGTATAATCTTTTTCTCTGTTGCTTTTTAAAATTTCATTATTTACTGCAATAGAAGCTTAAATTAAAATTAATGTTGACCCATTGACTTGAATAGGTGATGGCTCTAAATTTCAGGGAGCTGAATTTGCCTGTGTTCACATTTCTTTCAATTACAATGACAGCAGTTTTAATTTAGACTAATAGTATCTGGTACATATTTATCTTCCTGCTGCCAACTAGAATATCCACAGAGAACCTGAAAGATTGTGACATAATTAGTGGAGACAATTTCCAAAATGCCAGAAATGAGTAAAGTTTCAGGCAATCCCTTCTCGAATTTACCTGCCAATGCTTTTTCTAAAATGTGTTATGATTCCCGTTGGTTCAATATTTATGAAAAACTATAAAGTACTTAACAGTAGCTATGCTCTGCATTAATCACATTTTTACTATTATACCTGTTTATGACTTCATTAATTAATTATCATTGATTAATAATATAAATAGTGATTATATTTATTAATTCTTAAGTTTATTAATTGAAGACAGTTTATTACAGAAAGTGGAAATGAAATATTTTGAGGGCCAACTGCCTCTTAAATATACTGTAGAAACTTACGATGATAGAAGAAATTATCACACATCTGAAAAGCTGTCATGGAACAGATTTCAGGGGGTTGCCTGACACAAAATGCTAGCTACATCATGTACCAGGCTCTAAGCCCCAGTTAGATTTCACCAGACTGGATGTGTTCTGTCTGAAACATCAGAATCAGAGTTTAACATATATTTTCTTTTATTCAGAATAGTGCAAGGATCAGTCCTGCTCAATATGACATTTCTGAATGCAGAAATTCATGCTAGGACCTATGTGCTGATAACTACATTAACAAAAACATAGGCTGACAACTGGCTTCTCATTGACAAGAACAGTGGAAAGGATTTTGCTTACTTCTTTTGACCACTTTAAGTCAGAAGTATGATATCACCCTCATGTTTTGGAATGTGAAATCACAATAGTTGTTCATTCTACTACAAATTACTATAAATTACTTAAAAAATATAACCTTTGTGCTCCACTACCTGAGCTTTAGGAGAATAGCGCATATAGATTCAAGCCCAATTGTGAATATGTATCAAAGGTTTTATACTCAGTAGACAAAAAACCTTATTTGCCAAGATATATTTCCTTTATCCAAAGCTAATAACTAGTTTAATTTGCATCAGCTTCAGGCAGTATGGGCAAAGCTCATACTGAGATTTTGCCTTTCCTGAGTGAAAAGAGAGAGGTGAAAGAAAAGGAAAAAAAAAACAAACCAACAGTTGATTTTAGAAAAATTCTAATTGGATAACATTTGTTTTGCTGAAGAAAAGTCTTGCTTCATTTGTAAGACAGTTGATCTTGGCTTCTCTTTTGACATGTCATATCATCTTCTGAGAAGACACAGCATATCTTAAAACTGATGTTGAAGTATAAAAACTGTAATACTGCCTTACTGGAGGTTGAGTTAGAGCAGCAATATGCAATATGTTGGCAATGCCTAATAACTTCTCAGCTATGTATTATGCCTTTACATGTGGATGGTGCATTACCCATCGGCAAGAAGTCTTTCCCGTATGAGGTAACACGCTTTGATGTTAAAGTGCCTGCAGATAAGTTGGACTATTGAACCTGATTATATTTAGTGCTTATTGTATTTGAATAGAAAGTGGGTGTCTTTGTTTTTTTGGGTTTTTTTTGGGTTTTTTGTTTGTTTTTTTTCCAAACTTAAAATATACAGTTGTTTTTTGGCCTTATATATGTTTGTTAGTGATGTTTGACAAATAACTCATTTTCACTGTACTTGCCAAATTTATATCAATGGTTCAGGAATGTGAACCAGCTCTTGCAGCCCTCTTAGTAATAAGAGTAGTGTTGGATATGAAAGAGGACATGGACAAAACTATTTTTTTCATCATTTGTTAAAAAACTACAAAAAAGTTTTAGATCTAGGTAAATATGCTAATTGTGTAAGATAAATATTTTCCTGAACCTGACTGTAATTTGAAGTTCAAAGAGAGGACTGTAGACTCTGTTCCTCTATTCCTACCAGCAGCTGAGATGAATATTATGTAGTTATACATAGAAATGACAGACCCTTCATATTAGGACCCATGGAATAACAGAAGGAAAATATTGAGCAAACTCTTCAGCTTGACAGTCATTCTGTGAACTTGCCCACTGGTTTTTAGGAATACTGACATTACTCGGGTTTCCTTATAAGAAACAGAATGACCCAAGAGTCCTATGTATTTATATGTATAGAAGAATTTTTTAATATAAACCAGACATAATATAGGACTTAACAGTACCATTTCCCAGATTTTGCATTACCAGTAAAACAAGCTGTTTGGAAGTTAAACTCTCTACTCAGCTCTTGACATCTCTGTACATGATAACCACCATCACCAAAAGAAAACACCCTCTCATACACAAGTAAAGGAACATAATTTTTCTACTTGTCCTCCTGTTGCATGCTACACCTTATAGATCTGCAAGAAAGTAAATTTTTATCTGAAAAACCATCCACAACTTACAACAGATGATCAAATCCTAGGAAATTTTCACCACAGGATACAAACCTACCAAGAATCACAGAAAAGGTAAGTCACATAAAAAATGAATAACATCTGAGAAAACAGTGCTGGATTTCTCAGGAATCATATATTATTGCAGGTCAATACTCCCTAGATTCATAAGCTTTTACCACTCCCATGTATACTGCTTTACTCTGCCCAATGATGTATCTTTTGTTCTTTGTAGACTATCTTTAATTGGAAAATTGTTTAATAAATCCTCACACTTTATCTCATCAAAGAGAGACATAGCATGTGTAAATATTCATTACCACTTCATGTTTAAAACCACTTTGATAAATTAACTTCATAACCTTTAGAGAACAGGAAGAGACAGGAAGCCTGGATGTAGCAGAGATGGTGCATAAAAAAATGGAATTAAAAAAATGTAACTCAACACAGTCATTTGAAAACGTGCTTAGAAAGATTCTGATTGTGTCTGTTAGTCAAAAGGAGATTCACATCAGCTGTCTTACTGTAAAAGACAAATTATCTTCTTGAGCTGCCAGTCTCACTTTTCTGTCTGTAGATGTAGCTTCGGCCACTGGCTCAATGTAATTTGAAGGTCACTGTGAATCTAAATCTTGTGGATATTTATTAACTAAAAACAGTGATATACTGTAGGAAAATTCAGCTGTCCTAGACAAGAAGCAGATAATATCTCTACCTGCTGCCCACTCCTCACACTAGCATACCAAGCACTAGTCATCTAAGTCTTTTATGACATGTCTTAGTCCAAATTTTACAGCAGTCTGGTCTCATGTAAAATACTGTTCTGATAATTTCTTGAACTTATTTCTTCAATCCTTTAAACGATCAAATTCTTCCTTTTTTCTGCATCTTTTCCCACATTCGTTATGTTATGTCTGAACTGCCTGCCATCACCACTAGGTTACTCCAGACCCTGTCTCCACCCCTCAGTATCCTCCCCATTCACACACGAGTCTTCACTATTCAATTCTTATATCTTCAGTCACTTGTGCACTTTTTCTCCCTCTGCTCTTCATCCTGGGGAAAAGCCTCCTGTAACTACATACACAGCTACTTTATCATCCTCCTTTCTTTTCCTCCTTAAAAACCTCTTCTTTGGGGCCATAAATCTGAGCAAACAGCTGACAGCAATTATGTGAATGTGCTTTGACCCTTATCAATCTTAGTGACCAATATTGTCTCATTTTCTCCCTTGTATTCCCCATATGTCTGTATGTATCTGTTGTCTCTTATCATATTTTAGATACATCTCCATAATATTTTCAAAGCTAGCTGCAGAATAGAGAGAAAATATCTGAAATATCTTTAAATAAAATTATTTAATCATGAACAGTAGTCTTCTGTACAGTAGAGACATATCCTTAAATTGTAAGTTCACTGAAGCAGAACCTGCTTTTTTGGCAGGAGTAGCATCATTTCAGCTTGTAAATGGATCTTCTAAGTACCAAGGCAATGCAAATAATTACTAATAATGCCAACAAAAAACATCCTGTTACCAGACAAGCTGATTAGCAGCTGAAGCGAAAGTAGAGGTCTTGTCTGCGTGAAGTGTTGAGAAACAAGCAAATAAAATATCTTATATCACTGTGTACCAGCCCTCTTCAAGGTTTGCTCGTGCTAATGCTTAACAGCATATGCACATCATGCAATTTCTTCTGCTTTAATTAGAGATCTGTGAGGAGTGAATTCTCTAGAGATAAAACTTCTGCTTATCCTATCCACTAATTATCTGCTTTTTCTTTGAAAAGATATTTGATATTAGAATCTACTGTTCTTGAGTTGGGAAAAAAGTTACTCTGACCTTTGATGTGACACAGTGCATAGTGAATGACTATAGGGAACATGATGAAATGTAGGTAGGTTGGCCTTTGGAGGCTCAGATATACAGCACATAAAAAGAATTATATGAGACATCTTAAGAGATTAATCACTTTTTTTCTATTTTTTTTTAAAAAAATGTATTAATGTCAATTTAATTGCAAAACACTAGATGCTGTTATTCTGTTTATTACTGAAAAAACTTGCCAATTATTTTAAAATAGAGTTGGACATTGTTGTTCCTTTCTATTTTGACATTGTGTGAGAAATATTTCAGATGCTTATGCACCTTAAAAGAACCCCTACAAAACTTAAGAAGTATGAAGGGCAAAATTAATTTTGGCGAAAGTAAAAATAATGGTCAGTATTACAAAGAAGATGGTACTGACAAGGTGACAATGATCAGCAGCAGCTAGGTGCTACTGTTCAGACAGTGTCCTAAGTACCAATTTTGCTGATTAAAACAGGTTATCTGTCAGTGTTGGTGATGCTAATATTTCTACATTTTCCTGGATTAATCAGGTTTGACTTTTGCTATAGGAAATTTATTTACAGGGGCTTTGCTGGAGTAGGGCAGTCAGGATTATGTTATTGAAGTATAAATTCCCCTTCTGAGGCAATCAAAACAAGATGGCTGTACAAATCATGGACAGTCACCCCTTGCTGATGCAGGCAGGTCAAACAGCCTGCTGTTGAGCGCTGGCCCAAAAGCTGTGTTTGCTCTGCCCTCGGCTGCACGCTGCTCAGCTGTGCAAACCTTGAGGGGAGCTGGAGGAAGTAGATGCCCCTTGGGCTTGGTGGCTGGAGCAGCTCCTGGTGCTGCTAATTTGATGCCCCCTCAGGCTGAAGAGAGGATGGTCCCCCTTCACTTTCCTCAGGGAATGCCTCTAACCGCTAAGTTATTACATGTGCCCCCTCCTTTGGATTTATTTTTGAAATAAAACAATGAGGTCTGCTTAAAGAGCAATTGCTAAAGCTTCCCTCAGGAGAGCCTTTGGGCCTGAGGGTCCCAAGTGGCAAAGGAGTGTCTGTCTTCTCACAGCTCAGACCTGGGAATCAAAATTCCAGAGGAGAAGGGATTGCAGACATGACTGGAATTTCCTATTAGCTAGACACAGGAGATTCCCAGCTCCTTAGGAAGCTTCTCTCCACTATATGATTTTTTTAGGAGTGTGTTTTGGAGGTGCCTAATTTTTCACCTAAGTGACTCTCAGAGGTTAAGTGTCTAGCTCAGGTCTTGGGACTCCAGCTGAGGGGTTAGAGGTGCCTAGCATGAGCAGTAGTGGGAGTAGTAACAACAGGCACATGCCCTGGGTTATACTCTTTATCTTTACTTTGATTTATTAATTATCTTAGTTCAGATAAATTATGATTCTTTTTCAAGGGCTCAGGAAGAGGACATTAAGATACAGGGGAAATTTTAGCTTTATTATTAGACAGTGTCAGGTTGACGCTCACCCTGATGGCTGAAGTCTTTATATGACAGTCACTGACTTCATAAATTTCTGACCTCTCCTTAATGCACAGCACTTTTGTGAACCAGGCAGAGGACCAAAACTGTAATTTCATGTATAAGAAATCTCGAACCAGAGGCCTTGCACCAGTTTTATGTCACTTTGACTTCCTGAACTTCTGGTATTACTCCTAATACATACTGACTGGATGAAATATAAATCAAGCCCATAATACAGCAGATAGTTCAGTTTACTACCCTCACCTCTTTGTATTCCAGTCTTTATAGTAATGTTAATGGGAATTCATCTAAATGTTAACTGGGAATACATCTAAAGTAATATGAGGAAGACATAAAAAACCCCCACTGTAAAAGTACTGTGTAAAGAATGTTTTCCTTTAGTTATAGTACATACATATAAAATAAAACAGATTCACTCACATGAATAAGTTTCATGACACTTTCACAGAAGTAGGAACATTTACTACAAAATCACGGAGTGTTTTCATTCCTCACTCTTTCCATATAAACGAACTTGCCCTTGGAAGTTAGAATTGTTTTCACCTGCCCTGGGAGCCAGTCAGGTCTTCTAGAAGCTCCCAGCAGCCAGGCAGTTTTCAGGGATGCTAGTTTGCATGACTGGCTTACACAGAAATAATAGTTCCAAATTAATGGGACAGTTAATGATATTTGTACAGACAAGGCCACTTCGTCTGATAAAATGTAGATACCTAAATTCAAAAGAGGGAGTCAGAGAGTCTACTTTCCATCACTCTGCCTAACTCAGATGGCCAGAATGAAAGCATAAGTGGGACAGCAAATCTTTAGCTTATTGATTAAGGACACCAGCATGTTGTGTGAGAGATCTGGATTTTGATCTGTGTTCATTGGACTATTTATGCCTTGTTACGTTCAATGGTCTGGGTGAACAGCAAACAAACAGAAAAACGAGACCAGACTGTGAAAGGAGGCCCCTGACTTCTTCCTGGATAGGCACCATTGCAGACCATCAAGGACCACTGCTGCCCTGCAGAGCCAGACTGAGGGTACTCAAAGGCTGCCTGCCTCCAGTAAGGCAGTAGAGCTGCTGGGGGTATCTTCTGTTCTGCATTGAGTCTTCCTTCTGGAGGTCAAGAACCACTCAAGGACTGCTGAGGGAACTGAAAAACAATTTCACTGATGACCACTAGGAAAACGATGCAGTGTGCTATGAGAAAGGAATAAACTTCTCGGTAGTTCTGTATTAGCCAGAACTGCAGTTCTGGGGGTTGCTGTAACTCAGATGGGCATGGTCTCTTGACCTTGAAAGCTTCAGAAATAAAACTTAGAGCCATTGCCTTGCACCTAGGTCTTGGTTTCCTACTGAGTTTGCAGAGCATAGTGCCCTGCCTTGTAAACCATTGCAATGACACAGAAATGACACAGGTAGCTGGGCATCATAGAATCATAGAATGTTCTGGGTTGGAAGAAACCTTAAAGATCATCTAGTTCCAAAACCCTGACATGGGGAGCGACACCCTCCACTATACAAGGTTGTTCAGAACCTCATCCAGCCTGGCTTTGAATACTTCCAGGGATGGGGCATCAACAACTTCTCTGGACAATCTGTTCTGGTGCCTCACCACCCTCACAGTAAAGAATTTCTTCCTAATACCCAACCTAAATCTACCCTCTTCCAGGCTGGCACATGGATGTGTGCTCTGGCTTACTCTCCTGGGGTGAGTGGGACATCTTCTTAGGCAGTAACATGTTTACATTTTATTTATTACTGTGGTTTTGAGTATCACTTGTTGTTAAACATGAGAATACCTACACATTCTAGAATACCTAAAATACCCCAAGCTGGGGTCTAGAAAGCTAAGCTCTAGAATAACATTTTATCATGCTGCTGGGAGACATGTAGCCCATAATATATTTAGGTGAATTTACCTTGTCTACTTTATCTGCTGTTTGAGCCAGATTGCCTTAAGCTATGGAAAGTCTGATCAGTGTGATCTTGTCAGAATGATGTGCTTAATTGTGGAATGCTCCACAGACTTAACTAAGTCAGTCATGAACAGCAGTTAAGATGAATCATGAATGACTATTTTTGTAGTAAGGTTTCTGATTAAAAAATTCAAATTTTACATTATCTTTCGTGATGCTGGCCCAGCTACTGTTACAAAAGCATTTTGAAAGAGATGCAGAACTTTAGGAAGCAGAAAAATTTAAGAAAACATGATAGACAAAAAATTACAACTCTTCGATGTCCTTGATTATAAATCCTGTAATTTAGAAAATTAACTCTACCCCAGCCAAAACGAGCACAAGCATCATGTCAGTTATAATGTTACTGGCAGCAGTCACTGGGAATACATCTGAATCTCTTTCCTTTCTTTCAGACACCATCTTCATTTGGGTGCATGTTAATGCATAACATGACAGCCCTGGTGTACATCTACAGAATTTAGTATGACAAAAATCATTGTCAGTGTCATGTGCTTAATTGAAAGTTGTATATTACTTTGAATGAAAAAAAAAAAAAAAAGAGGAAATTAACCAGGGACACAAATGTATTTATTGACTTAATACTTTTACAAGTCAGTTATGTTTTCTGATAATGTATTCTTATATTCTATCACTGTCCCAGCTGCTTGAAATCTTTGGAGGACCACACAGAAGGAAAGGTGTTCAGGTCTGAGGAAGGATGGAAGATAGATAATTCTCACAGAAAACTCAGCAGGTTGAGTTATGCTGTTATGCTGCTTACCATAGGAACTTGATTTACATGTTTCTTAAGCAGATGTGGGAGAGATATTCTATAACTTAGTCTAATACATGAAGTAGCAATAAGAGTTATCTCTGTGAAAATAAAGAATACCCATCTATCATTGCTAAAATTTCAAGTTTTACACTCTCAGCTTAAAAATTATTTTATTATCTTTCTTTCGGTTACCAATGACAGCAGAAAAGGCCTGACTCCCTCAATCTGAAGGTTCTTTGCAAAATAGTAAAATAAAATGAGGAACAGAAAACTGATGCAGGGATAAATCTGCCTTTCTGGTTATGGAGAGTGTACTACGGTCATGGTCATCTTTGAGGATGGTTCTTCCTAACTCAAAAGCTCCAGGTTCCTTCTTGTTATCCTATAAAATAAACACTTCTGTTGCTCAGCGACTTTCTAGGTGTGAGATCTACCTTTCTAGTAGTTTTCAAAGTGTTTTACAAAAAGGCAAGGGGTTTTCTCACATCAGCAAGATGTTTTCTTCCAAAATCCTGGTGTGGGCACTAGAGAAGAGAATGCTTTTCATAACTTGTCACATTTTTCCAGCCTCTGCCATAATTTGTAACAGGAAGGTCAAGCCATATAAATTTATCTTACTCTCCTTTTCTTTCTCAAGACAGAAGAGTGCACATAGAAGTGTGTTTCTTAGAATCCCAAACAGACATGGTAGAGCTAGTCATCTCTTGCTCTGCTGGCTCTATTGGATTATTGTAAGTAAAAAAATAATTATTTGCAAGGGCATTGGGAAGATATTAAAGAAAAGAGAGGAAAACCGCTCAAGTTGTGTATTGATCTAATGCAAATGCTTTTAAAAATATAATTGAAATTATATTTTTAATTATTTAGAAATAAATTTAGGTTCAGTCATCTTTTGAAGGACTAACCATTAATATCATACAATGTATTGTTACTTCTAACTCTACTTTTACATTTTATTTTTAAATGAAGAAGCAATGGTTAGCACTACTAAAACTGTAAGGGCCAAATGGAGCTCTTCACTTGTGTAAAGTCTGAAATACAAAGACTGAAGTAAATGATACAGTAAAAGCTTGCTAGTTTTCATTCTGTTAATCTGTCCACTGCATAATTAACACACAAAAAGACATTATCTTCTCAGCTTCTCAGGAACACAAACATTTAACATGGGTCAGCATTTTAATTATTATATTAGTATTTTACTATCTATTACTATTTTTAAAAAATATATAATATTTATTTAAATATATTAGAAAGACATATATTTACTAATATATTACTATTTTACTATATAAAATTATATCACTATATATTTTTATAAATTATGGGTACATTTATATGTATAATATTATTATAAACAATGATTGGAAATTTTTTTGGAGTTTTTTTCTGTAATTGCATCTTTTTTTCCCTGTCATGAAATACAGGCATAATATACTCAGAAACTTCATCTCCTTCTCTGTGGATCCCTATCCAGCTTTTATTAATAAAGTTGTTAGACCATAGAGGTCAATAAGTGTAGGTGTTAGCAGTCACTAGTCTCTTGTACTTTCTTCTTTCTTTTCATATGCAAGATATGGGAGGCCACTTAGGAACTGTGTTTCCTGCTTTCCTACTCTAAGCAGACAAAGTAGGGTGAGTAGCTGGCTGGATATAAGACAGCAGTGTGCCCAGGTAGCCAAGAAGGCCAATGGCATCTTGGCCTGTATCAAGAATAGTGTGACTCGTTGGACTAGGGAAGTGATTGTCCCACTGCACTCTGCAGTGTGAGGTTGCAACTCAAGTAATTTTGTCAGTCAGCAACTCAAGAAGTTTTTTTTCTTCACTTTGAAAAGAACACTGAGGTTCTGGAGCACGTCCAGAGAAGGACAACAAAGCTGGTGAAGGGTCTAAACAACCTGTATTTTGAGGAGTGGCTGAGGGAACTGGGTTTGTTTGGTCTGGAGAAGAGGAGGTTTTGGGGGGACCTTATTGCTTTCCACAACTCCTTGAAAGGAGGTTGTAGTGAGGTGGGAGTCAGTCTCTTCCTCCATGTCTGAAATGAAAGGATGAGAGAAAATGCTACACCAGGGGAGGTTCAGATTAAATGTTAGCAAAAAAAAAATTTCTCTGAAAGAGTGATTAGGCATTGGAATAAGTAGCCCAGGGAGGTGATGGAGTCATCACCTCTGGAAGTCTTCGAGAGGCGTCTGGATGGGGTGCTTGGGAACATAGTTTAGGGATGATTATAGTGGTACTGGGTTGAAGATTAGACTAGATGACCTTGAAGATCTCTTCCAAACCTTAACGATTATGTGATTCTGAGCCCTATCTAGCTATTATTGGTAACTATGTTACAGGTCTAGGCTAGTAGCTAGGATATTAGGGAAATTTTCAGAATTGAGAACAACTTGAGTTATCTACTGAATCCTTCTGTGTAGCTTTGAAAATCATGCCATCAAAGTTTGGTAGCCTTTTGATGATACAAGGAGAACTAATTTACCCATGTAAGATGTAATTGGCATACTGTTATAAAACCTGATTATTATTGGCTTTAATCCAGAATATACTTCTTCCCAACTAAAAATATTTTGATAATTTTCATTAACAGAACTCCAGGGAATAGGTCTATATTCATAGAGCTCAGATTTTGGTGGCCCAGATGTTAGATGTGGCCTTGAGTCCTTCTAGATTTATTTGATTTCAGCTGCTTATGGTAATCATTATTTTTATTAATTCAAATAATTTCAAGTGAGGTAAAGCCTGAAATACGACTCTGGTTCTTCCACAACAATTGACCATTTAGTCATTATAGTCAGTCACTCTTTTCCTCAAGAATGACTAGAATGGTAGTGAAAATGTTTCAAAATTATTCTTCATGACTGCATGGTAAAACTAAATTAAAAATATCATACTGTGATTACAGATGAGGTAAAAAAAAAAAAAAGAAAAGGTGGTTTTCTTTGCTGTCCAGAAAAAAATTTCTTCAACAGGTCTACTTAAATTTGATGACATCAGGAGTATCTATTCAGTTTGGACTAAAATGCCTACATTTTCAATAGGAGTGACATTTGGAAGCACAAACAGAATATTCAGTGACATCGGGAAGAAATTTGATGAATTGCACTGCCCCTTGTGATGTAGTTTCAAATGTATAAGGCCAAAGAACATCAATAAGTCTGAGTGGTCATCATCTCTCTAGAGAACCAGATGCTGCTGGCTTGCTCTTAGTATATGCCCTCTGCTAGACAAGCCATTGACAAACAATGGCAGTCTTGCTTCCTGTCTATATTTTACACTGAAAGAGATTCTGATAAGACAGCTCAGTCTAAGTGCCCTGAGCCTCCATACTACTTGGGAAGAATTTTGACAGTTTTGGTAGAAGAAAGTGCAGAAAGCATATTATAAGCAACTTGCCATATGTGATTGAAAAAAGGAGCTTAAAAATATCCATTTTGTTATGCCAGCAAGGTACACTTTTTTTGTTACTGAAGCAAAATTAGCCTCTATTGGTTCCAGGATGGGAAAGTCCCTTCAAGGACTCCATTGCAAATTTCATGCCAAATGCTGTAGTGCTCTTAGGGATCTATTGAGCTGAAATTATATGCTGGCTTCTATGGATCTGGCTTTTGTACCTAGATGAGCCATTCACCAGGGATACCAAATAGGGCAAAAGTACATCTCTGTTGAAACAAGAAGGTGTCTCTTTGACTGGGCTCTGTGTTCACATATGCATACATGGATTCTGCCTTTTATCAGTGATCCAGGAGCCATACAACTGCAGCAGAAACGGTGCTCCCAAATGGCTACGGAAAACATGGATTAATTTAAAAAAAATGAAACTTGTCTTGCAGCTAACTTAATGATGGTATATTCCTTTAACCATTGGCACAGAAGCTCAGCACAGACACTCTCGTTCCCACATACTTGGATGAGAGGCTGACCTATTGTACTCAAACGTGATGCACATACTGATTCTCAGCATGCCAACACTCATGACCATCTGCTAGGGTGGCACTCTGCCCACCACAAAGGTGGGATGCCATTCTCAAGAGGCCTAGGTGCCAATTGCCTATAGATTTACAAAGATAGTTTGGAGAATACAAAAAGTGGCACTTTCTTTGTGGGTGTTCCTTCTGGTGCCACAAACTAGTTCAAATATTTTTTGCCTGCATCAGCCAAAATTTTGCTTATTCTACCTGATAGCGAGTATCACCATAAATATGGTCTTTGAAATGATTCACAGACAAAATTCCAGACAGAAAAAAAATTCTTAAAAATGTTGCCAAATGTTGTCAGAAACAACAACATAGAAACTCCCCCAAAGTTGCCCCTACTTTTAAAGAGAAACAATTAGAAAACAGCTGAAAGCAGAAAAGCTAAGAAACAAGCATCTGGAGGATTGGGGGGGACCCAGCACACCCACTGCTGGGACGTGGAGCTTCATACAGCTGTGTCTCTCCCTTCTCAGAGCTCCTTGCTTTATTTTGGAAAACGCAGCTTCTTTCAAATCAAAGTGGTTGCACACAAAGCTCAATATGCAATCAGTGAGATTTTCAAAAGACTCTATGTGTACCAAAACAAATGTAATATTTTTCTCCAGGAAAAATGAAAGAGAACTGGGATGGGGGAGTAATATGATTCTCAAATTCCTTAAGCTTGTTTCACCTTTTTCTTTTTGGTTAGTCAGCTTTTAAGGATAGGAAATTTCAGTTAACTAAACTTTTTTTGACCTCCAAAGTCTTCTGAATCTTTCTAGAAGAAAACACCGTGCTGTGACGTTAAATGTCTGGATATTGATAAATTTGTATCACAAACACCCTTTTGTGGGAAACACACGGGTGATGGTAGTGGGATATTACAAAGGTTAAGGCTCTGCTGGAGGCATCGTTGCTGAACATATTAAGGGTCACTGGAGAAGAAAAATTAGGGAAGTCAGCACTCGTAAAAGTGAGGGGAGGTAGACTTAGATGAATCTTTCTGCTGAGCTTGATCTATTTAACAAATCTACCATTCCTCAAGTTGCCATCCAGATCACTGCCTTATCCATTTCAGTGTTATTGGATTCAAGTCCCCAAAGCCTGTCAGATGTGTTCGACTACCCAGTCGGTCACTGCTGAGGAAAGGGTGGCATTCCACAGAAGGTCAGTGATTTTGAAGGGGTGTCCACTGCTTTACAGTGAATTTTTGTGAAGCATCTATGTTATACTTTTCACAATGAATGTAAGAAATGTTGTGATTCTTCACAGCTGAGCATTTTAGCTTAGGGGTAGTTTCCACATAGGCAAACATATCTGTACATATTCATTTTACAATAGGCAGAGAAAATAAAAAAGACGTTGTTTCTATGGTAAGACTTTTAAAATAAATACTGAAAAGTTTGCACTGTACATTAACTGAACAACAATCCTTAAAACTCCAGTACCTTAAACCTTAGCATTTAGTCTTGACTCAAATCTATTCAGGACGAGATAGCAGAACACTAAATGTCTGTTAAGCAATACTGGTTACAACTTCAGCAAAGATGATGAGAGATCCCTTCTCTCCATATAAAAATCTTTCACTCATGATGTAGAAAAGGAGAATATATCTCATGCATCTACACCAGCAAGGAAAATTTAAAATCCTTTTGTAACTTGCTGGGAACTTGAATCTATTTAGAAAATTTTTGGAACAAGTCTACATTTCTTTTCAGTCTGTGTTGTATGCTTCCCATTTTTTGATTTCTGAAATAATTAGATGTGTTTATGGAATGGTTTCCATGATCAGACATCAATACATGCTATTGAGCTTGGTACAGGATTAACAAAATGAAGGGACGTGTTATACAGAACTCATATTAGTGTTCCCTTCTGACCATCAAACTTTATGAATCTGATTTTCTCTGAAAGATTTTGGCCTCCTCAGAACACTATTTATAAAATGAAATAAATGGCATAAGAAACAAGGTTAAAAAAACCTGTTTGCATCTCATTTCTGTTTCTGCAGCCCATCTTGGCCGTAGCACAGTCAAGACATGGAAAATAATCTGCACGTTATGCATGTGTACTTTGCTAATTTTACAAATAGGTTTGAGGTTATATTTGTTATGTCTGGCTTATATATAACGATTGAGTTTATTTTTCTCTTTGAGTTTATTTTTCCTCTTTCTTCCTCTTTGTTTCCCTGCAAAACAGAACCTGTGCAACTGGCCTATACTCCCAGTCAGTTGTGAATGCACAATTAACTACTAGGAAAGAGCCAAGCCTACTAGGTAGCTGACAGCTGCTTGAATTTAGGCTGACACCTTTAAACAGGAATAGAGATAGCAAATGTATTTGATGCTGGGAAGCCTCCATGGGGAATACGATAGATTAGCTAGCTCAAGATGTAACTTCTGTTGCATAAATACAAATTACCGAGCATTTTATGGACCTGATCCTTTGAAGCACCAGGTTGGCACCATCTGCAGATATGGCTGGATGTTCAGGTAAAGTGAAGGTAGCTGCTTCTGTGGATCAGGTCAATTATCTTTTAAGTCCACCCTATGGAGCTAATAGAAGAGTCTTTCAGATGCTTAATTACACGGAGAAAGGAAGAAAAACAGACAATGGATGTAAGGAGCATAAGAATTGATTCACTGTCTGATCACAGTGAAGTAGAACTGAAGGGCTGAATTCAAGAGCAATAGTTTGGGACTGGATGAACTCCAGAAAGTACTCAGACATCAGCATGAAATAATTTAACTTTCAATAGGTCCTCCTTCCCTCCTTTCTTTCTTTACTTTTCTTACTCTCTTAGTTCAGGAAAGAGCTCTAGAGCTGAAAACATTAAGTATAAATTAAGATGGTGCTAGATGCATATTTTAATGTTACAGATGTTTTCAGCAACTAATAAGAGACAAAGTGACAGATATGAAAGGCAACACATTTGCATCTAAAAGGACCAGCCCAAGTGACCGTGCTATCATTTTAACCTTTCTCATAATCCATTAATCTTCTCAAGAGGTAGCTAAGATTCCCCAAATTGTTATGATAGATAGGATGCTGAGTTAGGAACCAGAAGATGATTATTTGTCTTACAGCTGTGTATAATATAGCATACCAAGGATATGAGCACTGAATTTATACAGGTGAAGCAGTCTTTTCTGTGAGGGTTTTATACTCCAAGGAAAGGAAACAAAAGAGTCAAAGGAAGAGAGATAAAGAAATATCAACATCCCCATCTGAGAGAATGGAAGGAGATTTTCACCATTCAGCACATGGTCATGTAGAAATAGTGGCAGCTGTAGGATTTAACCTAGATGTCCTGACTTTCCACCTAATCCATCTCTATAATTATTCATTAAATCTAAAAAATATGCCAGCAGAAAAGTCCTTTGCTGTATCTGGTAGTAGGCTGAGGATATAGAATTTTACACAGGAAAGTTCGCTATTTCTGCTGGCATGCAACATGATTTCAGCAGAGCTATATTCTGAATTTTCTACAAAATTACTTTAAAATTAAAGAATGCAATCCATTACTGACTGACAATATTTTTTCATGGCCTCCAGATTCAAAGGCTGAATACATCAACTTTTCAAACCTTATGTACAGGAAGGTTTATTTGGCTTGCCTTTTATTTTTATTTTCCCCTATCGTAAGAGTGCACGAGAGAAAAAATCTAAATAACTTGGTGGTTTAGAGCATAACCAAAATACATATTATAGTTATCCTAGCTGTTCTTGGCCATGACTAACTTTGTTAGTCTCACAAATTTTGGCACAAAAATCAGTCTACAAGTGATACTGATCAGACTGCTCTTGTTTTGAGCACACAAAACAATCTAAGAAGTCGTAATCAATATTGAAAAATATTCTTCTAACCATAACAGCTGCTCCAAATAAATTATTCTATATTTAACCAGTATGTAAAATTTTTTCCATTCAACTTACTGTTCTAAAAGCTGTAATACCCATATTTAAATGCATTAATCTTAACTCCATAGTAAATAGAAGTAGTATATAAAATCACATCTCACTTTTGGTTTGTAAGCAAAAACTCAAAAAAACAGTAAAGAGACAAGATATGGATTATTTTGATTTCAGTGTCATTGGTGGGAGTATCCAAAACAGAGCCCTGGGTCACTGGTGCTGATTTGAAATCCAGTAATATTTTCAAAGACAGAGAAAGAGATGCTAAGGAAAAAGTCCGTTTTGTTGCCACTTTGTAATGTTAGCTAGAAATTGTTATTCTCTACTTTCCTTTTTGTATTGTGACAGGTCCGTTCAAAAGGCTGCTACTTTTCTTTCTTGTATTTCAGTGATAGATAAATGCTATAACACCTCATTTATTGAAAAACTCAATGTGTTTCACAAGGTAAAGGTAAAAGCCAGATTGTGTTTTGTATCTGGTCTACAGTGTACAGCACATAAGAAAAAAGTACAAGATTTGGGTGAAGCTGGTGAATAAGGTCCTGTCCACAGGCTTATATTTAAAAAGTGCCTGAGAGGGTTTCTTGAATGTCATTTTGGTCTTGAAGAAGCAAATTCTGTAGTACTGAATGTCATGGTACTATGATTGCATCAATATCATTATGGGTAATATAAAGCCATCCCTGCTTCACACTGTGAGGCTGTACCTATGTCTCGTAAGATATTCAGTTTACAACACATGATCACTCTGCTGCCTACTGTGCTCTAAACCAAATCCACGTCTGCTTTTAGTGAAATCTTCTGATCAACCAAATCAACTTCCGATGCTCTATATTTGTGTGGCAAGCAAGAGAATATTTTCAGAAGCGGACAGTTTTTATAAACAAAAAAATATGTAGCAGAAAAAGCTGCGAAAGGATAAAAATGTCTATGGGAAAGAGCTCTGATTAGTAAAGTCACAAAAGATAGTTCTTTAAAGCAGTAAACTTGAAAATGTTGATCAAATAACAAAGACTCATGTGAACTAGTGATGAGGAAATTAGTCTAGGACTTGGGAAAGTTTCACTCAGATTCCCTCTCTGCTACTGAGAGTAGACACAGTTGCTGGGCACATTTATTGCCTTTCTGCTATCAGCATAATACCATGAAACAGGGACAACAGCACTTTCCAGCCTCACAGGAGCATTATTTGGGTAAACCAGTGAAAGATTCTGAGATATTCAGGTTTCATGGTGATGGGAAAAGAAGAGAAGGATAGGAAGGGCATGAAAGAGTGAATCCTGGTGGCCATCTATTACAAACAAGCAACAATAAAACTCTTCTTGCCCCCCTTCTTAGATACATTATCACAGAGGCACTACCACTATTGCTGATGGGCTTGGCCTTAGCCAGTGGTGGGTCTGTCTTGGAGCCGGTTGGTATTGGCTCTGTTGAATATATAAGAAGCTTCTGCCAGCTTCTTACAGAAGCCACTTCCTGTAGCCTCCCTGATGCCAAAACATTGCCATGCAAACCTACTACATGTGCAGACCAAGTCCTGCAGCTGTGGCTTGGGTTGGTATGACAGGAGAGCAAGAAATATAGGATTAATAAGGTTGACAGGGCATGGGGGAGGGTCAGCCTCCAGGCACTGTGCTGTTGAGTGGAAGGATGCACAGTTTAGAAGGCATAGGGCTGAAAATAGGATTTGGACACTTACTCAGGCCATGTAACTCCTCCTTATTTGTTCTTACTGAGAAATTCAGGACCATATTTCAACTTTTGCTTTGGGAATTTTTATGGCTAGCTCTGAGATAATTATTGAAGTGAAAATAATAATTATTATATTTTCATCTATTGTCAATAAGAAAAGCATTTCCCTTTCATGCCCTCAGGCCCATTAATTTCAACCTTAGCAGTGATGCTTTGTAGAGGTAGTAGTGGTGAGAAGTGCAATACAGCTCTTTTCTAGAAGCTCTTTCTGTGACCTCAAGCAGCTTTGTGTCCTGTTGAATGTTGCTTCTTCACTGTCACCCTGTGAGGCTGGTCATGAGTTGCAAAATGCTTAGTCTCTGCACAGCCTGTGCACAGTGCTCTCTCCTGCCCTGAATTGTTTGATAAAGGACCAGCCACATTTTCTGGTGTCATGCTGAGAAAAGCACAGGAAATGCTTCATCTCCATTCTCAGCACCAGTGAAGGGGAGGTCAGGCTGATGGAGGAGGAGGAAAGGAGAGGCAGTAGCCAAAGGGGATGAGGGTCCTGGCTCTCCATCCATGAATTAGTTTATTTGTCTGTTGTAGCTGTAGTTTAGTAAGAGTACAGAAGACATGAAGACTGCAAGGAGCATTCTGCCTCTGCAGCCGTGAGGAGACACTTGAATTAATTTGTAGATGAAGGAAGCAGAGCATGGGTTATTCAAAGGTCACGGTTTTCCAAGCTGGATTTCTAGAGGTTTGAATCCATATTTGTTCTAAGTGAAGCAAGTAGAGCCGTTACACCTTGAGTCATTGCTTTGTGCAAAAGTTATGGTAGAAACACATGCCTCACAATACCACAGGGAATAAATTTCCCTGTTAGGGTATGTCTTGGGGAAAAAAAATGCTTATGCTTTCCATCTGGAATATATTTACCGAATAGACAGAGATTTCTACCTTTATGATTTTTAAAAGTCTTTAAAATTTATATATCAAGCCAAATCCAGAGAAAACCTGCTTTTTGGGTGTTTGAAAATACTTATAATCCCTCAATGTAAAATCGCACGTTAATTTCCAATGAGTAGTACATTCTATACTTTATACCTCTTTCAAACACTGGAAATGTGCCTATATTTATCTTTAAAAAAGTTGTTTGGTGAAGGAAGGAAAGCTGCTTTTTGGACAGTTTTGAATTATTTTATTTTTTTTTTCTGAATTCAGTTTCATCCTCCAAACTTTCCAGGATGAATTTGGACCACAGATTTACTGAAAGTGAGCTGAACTTTTTCTTTGCTATCTGCAAGAAGGTCTTGATATTTCCTTTTGGTTTGTGTTGGAATCTTAACTAAAACATGATTTTGCACAGAGTCTTTTTGTCAGACGTCCCCAGTTTTCAGTCTAAACTGATCTGTGCATTCACAGCGAAGCTTCATTAAAGATCAGGCCAAGCAGTCTTTAAAAAGTACAGAGCTTCAATGATAGACAGATGGTGGCTTTCATGATGTCAGGAAGTGTCAAATATTATGGTTGGCTGCAGAATGATGGCGACTTTCCAAACAGATTGAGAAACAGACAGAAAGAGCAAGAACACCATTTGTTGTATTTAGATACATTGTGAACAGAAGGAAGCAAGACAGAGCATACTTTTACACATCTTTTTTCCACTCCTTGTGAAAACAGTTTAGGATTTGTTATGTTATATTAGCCCTATCATTATGCAAAAACATGTGAAAGCCAGAAATGCTGATATATACATACATACATATATAAATGATTCCATTGTGACTTTCTATGGTTTTATTTGCATTTCCATGGGTATTTTCTTTAATAGTTTAGTCGGATAGAAATTTATTATTTATTTATTTATTTATTTATTTATTTATTTAATTAATTATTTTTTAATTAATTTATTTATTTATTTAAGGAACAAAGCTGTGCAATTAAGATAGCTTTCAAAAATATTATTGTTATTGTTATTATTTTAATTGTTGTTATTATTAACCTATATGCTCTTCTGATCCTCTGTTTGGGATAGTGCTCATTTAAGTACTTAAATTTACATAATTGTTTTGGTGCTGAGTAAGGGTGGATTTTGTTGATATGTGTGTTGGTGCTTCTGGAGTTGGGACACTTCTGGTGCTTCAGAATGGGACAGTTTTGAAATATAATATGTGCCAACAGCTAAAACAGCACGGATTTTAATAAAAATGTTGAAAGACAGAGGTCATGCAATAGTCTCTGCCCAGATGAGCGGCTTAAGCTGCACAGAGCCTGAATGAAAAAGATTGCTCCTGTCTGAGGGACAGGGCGGATTTTGTGTGTAAAAAATAATCAAGAATCATAAGTTTTTACTAGAGTATGTTTTGGGCCCATAGAAGAATGTGTGAAGGATGTGAAAGTGTGAAGGATGCTGAAATGCATACCTTTAGTGCATACGATTATATCTTGGGAGTCTACATCGGGTCAGTGTTTTGGTAGAGCAAACTCAATGTTCCTGGTGACTGTCATTTTGAAAAGTGCACATCCCATGTGCCTGGCACAATTACTGGAGTGTCTGTCTCCCCCCACGGCTGTAGGGGAGAGGTGTCAAGTTTGTCTTTATTTACTTAAAATCTTGGTTAGGCTGATCTGTCAGATGGTTAAGCAATGGCTGATTTAAAGGTAAAGGAAGGAGCTGACCTTGGTCAGGATGAGTGAAGAGGGAGAAAAGGCCTGTAGGAAAGAGACATATAGGACTAGGGAACTAGGACAGCTGCCCTGTGTGTGTTCGAGCTTATTTTATTTATTTATGAGCTTTTTCATGATGCTATTCACTATCTGTGTATAATCACTCCTTTCCTCCCCACTGCTCTCACAGAAAATCTATTTGTTTCTGCAAACTATCAAAATACATGCTTATATTCATAATAATTAAAGGCATGTTAAAACAAATGACCACATTTGGGAATAGCCTTTTATTCTTTTTGCTTGTTCTCCATTCAGCAGTGGACTAGCTGAATCCATGGAGCTGTCACGTGACAATAATTTTACACTTCCAAATTATACCAGCATTTGCAAACAGCACAGCAATTATGGTCCACAAGGAACCTCCTTAACCAGAATCCTGTTGCTCTGTGGAAAGAAAACAAAAACTGTAGACTGAAGCCTATTCCTGGCTTGTTAAAGTGCAGCTTTTGATTAATGGTGCAAAATGGAGGGATTAAATTTTCCTGTTTTTCTGATTTTGTCAAATTTTCTGTATGATTGAGCAACCCCCACATTTGAATACTGCATATATTTATTTTTATCTTTTTCATACTTTGGTATTTTTCTGTCTTTATTGAGGATGTTGTGAGGACTGATGGCATTTTTTATCTAATTCACTCTTTGTAAATAAATAAGCATGGCATGAATAATACAAAAATGTCTGCAAGTAATCATTAAAGCTCTTAAATGAATTCTCTTCGCTCATAGTCACACAGAATCTGTTCATGTTTGCTTCTCAGTGTAAGAATAATCAGTTGAGTTTTACTTTTGGCAGAAAGGTATATAAAAAGCAATAATGCAAATCTTGTTCCCACCAGCATTAATGGAAGACACAACTGTGTGCACAGGAAATAGTGTTCCTCACACTACTTCGGCCAGAGAGAACAAACAGTGTGACCTGATCGAACAATCCCAACTGAACGATGCAGCTCGAACTTCAAATATTTGTGATCAGTTTGCAGAGTAAAAATTCAGATATATTTGTTGAGTACATCTAAATGAGAAAACCATGATCTGCTGATGGATATTCCATGAGAAGAAAAAGACGCTAATTTAGTCAAAGAAATTACCAGCAGAGAATTATGCACTCAGTGCTACTGGCAAATAGTAAACGAGTGTGGCACCAAGGTTTTAATTCAAACACTTAACAAAGAAAGCAACTAATAACTTCTTCCTTTTTCATCTGAAGTACTATAAAGCAGAGGGTTAGCCCTTCTGCCAAATTGCTTTTGCAGAAATGTGACTTCCACCTTCATTATTTTTACTCAAATTGCCTTAATTAAGAAACTAACTCTCCAGCCCTGACTTTGATCTTGTTTTCAGTCTGGATATGTCCGGGTTCATCTTTATGGACTTGCTGATTTGCTGCTGGATTCAGGTCAGATGTCACAGTCTGCTTGTCTGCAGAATGTTCCTCCAAACAATACTTGTCTAGGGGAAAAAATCCTTTTGATTTGATAGTTTTCTTAATATTTTTAGGAAATTGAAAAGTTGTGAATCAACCCCCCATGGTGGGAGGATTTTTTTAATTTTTTTTTTTTTAATTCTGCTACACCTGGGAGATCCTATGTAGAGCTCTACTTTCTGTAGCCCAAAACTCCTTCTTAGGCAGAATTCTACTATGAACTGATTACTTTTGTCCTTTGGACCCTTTGCATAGTCAGATTTCAAGTTCTTACCTTGGCCGAAAAGGGTTAGTAATGAGATGATTTGCTGATGGCATTAATTCTAAATAAGTGCAGTAGCATGATAATTGATAATACTAATAGATTTTGGTTGCTTGAGGTAGTACCTTGATGCTTGGGTTAAGAACTGGAAGACAGTTTAAAGGGATGACTTTGTCTCCAGTCAAGGTAAGCCTAGTCTTGTGTCTGTAAGGGAACTTCTGTCTCAAGCTGTGAACTCACTGTGATACAAGGCAGATGGAGAGATGAACAAGCCTCTAAAAAATGTGATCCACTAGTGGAAAAAAATCTTAGCCATTGTCCAAATGGGGAGTTTCCTAAGGGTATTTTTGTCCCTTCCTGAGGCATGTGGATTCTCATAGGGCCTCTCTTATGTCTTCTTCATTGTATTCTATACCTGGGAAAACACCCTCTTTTCCTTGGGAGAAGGGAAATGAAGGATGCTCTATATGTAGAAGTCTTTGCAAGCCGTACAAGTTCCCATCTTATTGCTTGACTGGGTGGTGGATGCCTCCATCCATCCTCTGGGAGACATGTAGCTGACTGTGTACATAAACATGTAATAGCCTCTGGTTTCATAACCTGTTCAAATTGCTCACTTTCAAAACAAAGTACGGGTTATGGTGTCAAAAAGGTCCTCATTTGATGACCAGAAAGCCTAAGGATCCTAATTGTTCATGTCCAGAAGGGAGGAGGCATTGGAAGCAAATTACTGCCTAAATAAATTAGGTTTTTAGTGAATTATTTGTGTTCTTCTGTATATCAGCAAGGTCCTCTAGCCCTATAGCATTCAAAATGGCTGTACATAACATAACATTACAGAACAGACTCAGGTACACTTGGAATCTTCTGCTTGTGCCCCTTGTGTGTTCCCCCAGACACTGAGTTCAGTCATTCTGTGAAAGTTGCTCTGTGGACCATGAGAAATTACTCCCTCCTTAGGCCTCTTTCTGTCCTGGTCTGATGTAGAAAAAATTTTATAGTTTTAAGGCAGTAGCAATATATTTAAAAAAAAAAAAAAAAAAAGAAATAGCCTTGTAAAATAGCCAGGAATGGGAAGGTGGGAGAAAAAGAGACAGTTACATATTGTAAACAAATGACTTTTGATATTTCATAGGATCTTTATTTTTTTTTTAATAATTCCCATATTCCTCATTGTGGTAATGGGCTACTCAAATAGAGTATAGCAGTAGATAGCTTTTTTGACACTGTCTTTTACGTTATTTAGACAAAAGATCATAGCCCTGATTTAATTACTAGAAAACAGTTGCAAAACTGAGTGAAAAATGCACTAAGAGAATACTGTAGTTCCTCAAGGGTCTGTCTTAGTTTCTGAATTTGTTCAGTGTTTTCATTAGTAGCCTGGATTAAGGATAAGAACATACTTTTGACCTTTTCTCATGGTACCGCAATGTGTAACAGTAAGTTTACTCAAGTACAGTGTAGAAACCAAAGCAACCTTGACAAATGGAGAAGCAGCTTGGAAAAACAAAACAAGAAATTTATCAAAAACAAGTACAAAATATTGCCCTTGGGCAAAAATAATCAACTGTGTAAACAGAGAATGAGGAACTTGTTCAGTAACAACTCAGAAAAAGATTTGGGAACAACACACTCAGCGTTAGTCAACAGTATTCTTCTCTTGAAAGGAAAATAACACACTAGGCTGTATGTTGAGTTGTCCCTGCTATGCAGAATACATGAAGTAAACTGCTCATCTTGGCTGGAACTCAGAGAGCTCCAGCTTTACCCATGTACTGTAGGATTCAAATGTCCAGGCAGCTGGTTAGAAGTTCTTCACTCTAGGAAAGTCTGGGGAGAAGGAGAACATGGTAAAAATTTTCAAACTAATTCATGGAAGAAAATACTTTACCCTTGGGGAAGATGGGACAAGAAGTAGTTTAAATTTCAACAAGAAAGAAATAGTTTAAACAGGCTTTTCTGAGTGTCCAGTAAGGATGACGAAGTCCACATGGGTTTCCTGGGGATGTGGTGGTAGTGGGTTAATGCTCATTCTTTGGGAATGATGAAGGTACAAATGCTATCTGTTCAAGGGAGTGAAGGGCAGTCTATGATCTCCTGAGAGCCCCTCAGACCCTGCTTTTTGCTTAGTTGTGATTACTATTTTGACCCAGCTTGAATACACTAAAATATAAGTGAATGTTGTATTAGATATTTAAGGTTACTCAGTTTCATGTTATCTAATTACAAAAGAAAGGCATTGATTAAACAAATTCACAGGCTTTCAGTATATCAGCTGCTTTTTCTGAGAGCTTATTTCCTTGCAGCTATCAAGTTTGTAAAAAATATAAATAAAATATCAATAAATGGCTCTGCACGAAGATGGTGCCATTCTTTATGGAACTGCATCAGTGATAGGTCAAATTTATATTGCTCTGCAGCATGATTTTAATATCATTCTGGCCTGGTTTAGGCATAATCAAGTCTTCTGTTGAAAGAGCTCTTGTAAGGAGCAATTAAACATTAGTACTTTAGCTAAACCCATATTAAATTATGTCTTGGAATTTAAGTATCTGGGAATCATCTTAAATCTCAGCTTGAATTTTAGGTGGTATTGTGTCCTCAATTTATATTGAGGTATAAGGCAATCCATTTCCATCTTGATTTAGTATTTATAGCTTAAAATGTTATTTTATTATTAAGTCTTCTATGCAATTCTTAGTAAGGCCACTAACAGATTAAGGCCTTGAAATAAATCAAAGCTAACTGGGTACCCCTCAACAGCCATGAGTGGTGATTCCAGCCCTTCCAGTGAGAACTCATAACAGGGGAAGTGAAGGGTTTTGAAGGGCTGTAACCCTAAGGGCTCAACAGGACCTCTCTGTTAGGCATGAGCAGGAGAAGATTATCTGGAAAAGATTTAATTACAACTATCTTACCTTCCTTTTGTTATGGACTGACTGGACTAGCACTGACGATTCTCATGGACATGCAGTTGTGTGACTCTGAACCCTTTGGAGCAGACTGTGAGGGTATGAACAATAATAGGGAGTTCCACTTACTCTAAAAGTAGCCCTTCAATACCAAGTCATCAAGTATACACAGTTTAGATTGGCATTAGGATGAAAGGGGAGCAAATGGTGCCTTGTACCTTGATCAATTAGATCACCACTGGACATTATAATTGGAATCTCTGAGGCTTAGAAATAGCTTTATGTATGTGATGGTGAGCTTGTTTGTAGATTTATTTTATCATTAAATATGTCTATGGTTTATGTTTTAAATATATATTCAGTTCATGTCAGTATCATTTTGATCTCTGATGGAAGCTTGTAGGTTGGTTTCTTTGTCAGCATAAAGATGTCTCAAAGGATTAGAGAAATAAATACTTCAAAATCCAAAAGAATCAAGAAAAATAATTAATTTTATTTAAATTATAGGAAAGACAGGTTCTCTGCATACATTTTGTGTTGGATGTATTATGTTTATTTGGGCCAGATTGGATGAGTATGAACTGTATAATTTCCTTTTTACTTTCCATGTAAGACACATACTTGACAAAGCACAGTTGTCCTTTCTGTACTATACATGAGCTTTGTTCACATAATGAGTAAAGATAGCTTATATAACACGGTATTGCGTAAATATCAGTTCTCTGTTTTTAAGAGCTAATTTCTTCATACTGCTGGTCTGTTCTGCCAACCCTTTTGTGTTTTAAGATGGAGGACTTCCCCTTCTCCCAGTTTTGAGGAAGAAATAGAAATGAGGAAAACAAACTTATTTCTATGTGTTTCTACATGACACAAACACTGGTGTCCTAATATATAGTTACAGTTCTGACAACTTAGTTGGAAATAAAAGTTATGAAATTCTGCTTCAGTAAGCCATGTGAAGACTACTGATGGCTTGAAGGTTTGCCTAAATACAGCCACATTTGAGCCGATGAAATTTGTCTGCTTTACCTAGAATTAGTTTTTAGAAGACTGGATGGAAACCAAGGTCTTCATTTTCCTAAGCACTCTATGCTTGTTAATAAATTTCCTTATTGTATAATAATTGACTTAAAGAGCAAGCACCATAGTTATCAAATGATATCCTAAACATATGTATTAAGACTGTTTCTGAATCGGTAATATTTAATATCATCTTTCCAGTAATTAGAAAGTTTATGCTAGCTTCTAATAAAACTTTATTAGAAGACAGTGCTACCTACTTAATTTTGAAAGGTAGTGTAACCTACCCTGTGACTAGTATATCATTCAAGGACAGGCTCAGAAATCAATTCAACACAGGCATCAATATTAAAGTTTGGGTTAGGAAAGATTCTGTCTGCCTTGCCTAGATATATTCAGCATGTTTTCTACTATTTGAGCTACCTATATTGTCACCAAAGTAACAATATCTCTAGAGGCTATTCTAATTCTGTAGTTTAGATTTTTTTTTTCTCCCATCCTGTATATTCTTCTTGAGCTTTTCTTTTGAATATCATCCCACTTCTCTCAAATCTATTAATTTTGATTTTTTACATTTTCAGTTAAGATACACCAGCATTCTAGCTACCTGAGGGCATGGGATTGAGAATGGGGGGAAAAAAAGGACATCTTCCTAGTGAATTTAGTATTAGAACAGCAGGAGACAGACGTAATTACTGTAGTCCCATACAAGTTTAGCATTGCCACAAAACACCAAGGATAGCATTTAGATGAAATGTTCCTCTGTAGAATTTTATTGCTTTACTTTAATTCGTAGCTGAGAGCTTTGCCTATAGCAACCTGTGCCACAGTTAATGAAAATTGAAAAGTTACATTATTATTGTCCTTCAGGGTAAAAAAATTAAAACATCAACTTTATCTACAAAGACGGTTTCATTCCAGCTGCTGCATTTAGGGAGAGAAGTGTACACAAGGCATATACATTATCCAAGTGTCTCCATCCCCAAAGGATGGATGAAAGAATGTTTTCTGGGCATGAATCTCTGGGTTTTTTTAAGAAATGTTATGATAATTTGTTGTTTATAGTAGACTACACCATAAGGAAGGTCTTACATGCAGTATACAGACAGAGTGATGAAGTCATTCACAAATTCTACTGGAAAGGGATAGATGGATAGAGTCTATTATTGAAGCGGTGCCTTATTTGAATAACATAAAAAAGGGCAGGATAATGGCAAACAATTTCACTGTCTGTGGAAGCCTTCCCTGTCTTTTGATAAGAAATAAGATATCATGGCTCTGCTTCTTGACTACATCTGAGGTAGCAGATGCAGCAATAAGCAGTGGTCCAGGAGTGACTTGTAACTTTCTGAAGTTTTTTTACAGAAAAATCCTGTATGGGCAGTCACTGGTCAGCTACTCTTTATCCGCTAAGGTAAATTCCTATTTACTAATAGAAGGTAACGTGCAGCTGACCTGACTCTAATATTAGAGTCTTTTCCTTCTGCATCTCCTATTGCAGCAAATTTTCCATCCTCAGTTTTGTGAATAGAAAGTGGCAGCACAGTTCTCCTTAACCACCAAAACTCCCCAGTGTCCTAGCCATACTTCCTACCAGAAAAACTCAGGTTTAATTGCACAGCCTCTGATATACAGATAAAGCAATGTCAAGGAGCTTAATGAATCGGTGAATAAAGTACATGAAGTATTTTTATTCATTTTACTATTATTGTATATCTCAGATCAATATTTCTTTGCTACGTGACATGTGGCAGTTCTACCAGTGCTCCAAGTGTTGCTTTGGTTGCACCTCAGTTCAGCGGGAGGGACTCTGGCCTGTACAGTATAGCAGACTTGATGACAAGGACTAACATATCAAGATTCAGATGCTTGCAAAATAATCTTTATACTACAGTAGCTGCTTTTCAATCTGTTGGTTTTTCTCCAATGCATTTTCCAAGAGTAGAAAGCAATTCCCTGGGAACAACCTCTATTCTGTTTCATGTTCTCCTGGATATCTTGATCAAAGTACATTCACCTTGAATAACAAGTAAATATTTCTTTATAAATCTTGACCTCCTTTAGCATGAGCTTCAGAAAACATAGCAGTATAAGAAAAGAAATTTTAAAATACTAATAGATCAAACATGTATATATCCCTGAGAATCCCTAAGACAGAAGCTGGCCACCAGCTGTGAAGGTTTGGTGTTTGCACCAGTGTTCAATCCTTCACATGTTGTTATTAGTACAGCATAACTCCTTCTTTACCTCTTCCAGAGTGCCTCATCCCATAACATTGACACTGCTGGGGAACTGAGCATTAGATTATATTTACAAATTTGTCTATAATAAGTGAAAATGTAGGTTGATCAGTATGGAGTTAGGTGTTTGTAGAAGAGGAGATATGCCATTCTTGGTTCACATATATCAAATAGGCTGTACATGTTGTATGAAACTCTTCATAATTGGTTTTTCTGTGCATCTTCCATACTCAGAGACTGTTTTGCCTACAGGAATGCAATTCTGAAAAATGTTACTGCTGGAGCTACGAAAAATATATTGAATTCCAGATGTGCATTATGAATTCATTTCAAGAAATTGGTGATACCTGCTGTATTACAAGCTTCTTGAGGAACCCTCCATGACACAGTATTAACAAAGAAGACAGGTCTGATCATGAATTATGCTGCTGGGATAAGAGCAACCTCATTTCATCCTCTCATTTTTAGGGATTTCTGTGTCCTACTTTGTGTCTGCTTTATCTTTGTACTTTGGCCATGATATCCTTCCATAAAAACTGAGATGCATTTAAGATTTATCCCCTCGCACTCAGCTTTGTAAAACAAAACAAAACTAAGCAAATATGCAGACATAAGACATACTCAATTCCTGTTAACATTTATCACATATAGTCAGTGTGGTCTTATGATTAAGGAAATGACCTGGTACTTAGGAGACCTAGATTTAAACTCTGTTGATGATTCTCTATTTGTTTCTGCTGCAGAAAAACACTTAAGCATGTGCTACAAATTAAGGACATGCTTAAGTGGTTTGCTGAGTCCCAGACTACAGACCTTGGGCAAACCACTTTGCCTCTTGGAGTCAGAATGTGAAATCTTTTATTCAGCTTCGTGAGCATTTTAATACTAATGTCATTGATTTTAATAAGGTTAGTCATGGTAGTAATCACTTGCCAACCTGAGGTTAGTACCTCAGCTCTTAATCTGTAAAAGAGGGTAATTAAATTTCTATGCCTTCCAGAAATGTTAGTTTATTACACACAGATAAGTTTAAAAATTCCGCTCATTGCAACTACTTCAATACTTTCACCAAATTTCTGCAGAAGTGCTTTTGTGCAGATACAACAGTTAATCGTGTTTTATTTTATTTTATTGAAAAGTTGTGTAAAAATAGCATATTACCACACTTAAGAAAATTGAAGTGATATGTGAAAAGATTATATAAATAATTTCAGAGAAATATACTCATTCTGTTTAATATAGGCCTACAGCATAACCAGAACAGTATTCCTGTCTGTCGTCCTTTAATACCACCAAGTCAATATGCTTGATTTTTCTTCTCTATCAGAACAAAGCTTGGAATAGTGTTTTTAAATGCAAAAGAAATAGCCTACATTACTGTAATATTTGGGGACTTGACCTATATATCTTTTATCTTTCGTGGTTTTTTGTGGTTTTTAAATCACTGCCAGTAGTGCCAAACCAACTGTGATGTGCAAGATAAGCTATTCTGAGCTCCTTCATGTTCCATAAACCAGGGTATGTTCTTGATTAGGGAGTCTCTGAAACAGGAAAGTGGCAGGGCAGTTGCACTTAAATGTCAAAAAAAAAAAATTATTAAGAAAAGAATAGGAAATGTTAGAATCTGAATAAAAGGTTTTAACATCACTTGGCCTAACCTTTTATATCTCAGTAGAAATCAATGCAAAAGGAAAATAGTTAGCAAAGAAGTATGCAGTTAAATATATATATATAGATATGTATATATACACGTTTGAATACATACATGCACACAGACACACACACACATATACATGTATCTCATATTTGAGTTTAATCTTCTATTTTAATCTCAAAACCAATGGGGGATGCTTGATTGCAGACTTATCTTTCAAAACCATCACTAATTTCTTCAGCATAACCAAAATAAAGGGTTTTTTCTCCCTCTCTATTTCTGGTGGCCTGCAGAAAACAATTTTTGAATGATGAAACTGGAAGAATAGAGTCAATCATTAGTCTATCTAATTAGATTCTTTGGTCAAACACAGTGAACACTTGAGTGAACTTGGACAATTATGTCATAGCAGGGCTGGGAGTTTAAAAGACAGAAATACAAAGTGTCAATCGTCATGGATATGTTCTTGTGGTAACCAAATTATTCTTGTGAACTTGACCCATTTCACTAAGCTTTTAAAAATGTTGATCGCAAGGCTGGTAATGAAATTTGTTCCACTATGTGCAGTCATGTGCAGCCCTTCAGCTCGAGTCAGCCAGGCTAGGGGGCTCCTTTGTCAGGCTAAGCTGCGGCTCTCTATTAACCCCCCAAACAGTGCTCAACGTTACAGCTCTTAATTACATTTGTTCCACTTTGTGCAATTAGGCTCACTGCATGCACCCCGTCCACTGGCTCTCACATAGGACTCCAGAATGTTGCAAGTCATGGATACTTGTCAGAAAGGTATGAAAATCATGGAATCCCAGACTAACCTGACAAACACGAGAAAATGCCAGACCTCGATTACACGGTAACCAGCTCCACAGCTTTCAGCAGCGAGGGATTTTGAGTGCAGAGAGAGAACAAAATGACCAAGGAGATATGTATATGTGGAGCAGAGGCTATGAGAGAATGTAACAGGAGTCATGGCTACCCCATGAATTGGTATTCCTCCTTTGCATTTACTGTAGGGAGAAAAAATAATGTTAGCACTTTTTTTTTTTTTTTTTTTTTTTTTGTACCAGACATATACCTATTTCATTAGAATCATTGGATTTTTGCAAACATTTCTGTTATATGCCCTGCCTCTCTTTATTTGAGATAAGTCAGATACAGCCTGCGTATTTAGATACATATATCTAGAATGTCCAGTACAGCAGTCGTTCTCTGGGGATCAAGAAATAAGTTTATTCTGTAAGCAAGTTGGTATGGGGTCAAATCAATTTCCAAGGATATGGTGCTAAGGAAAGATGGAATATGCAGTCACCTTCTCTCTATATATCTGCCCACAGTCTCTTTAAAATTAATTGAAATTTAGTATAGTAGCATAGATCTCAACCCTTGTCAAAGTCCTCTACTTTTTTTGTAAAGGGAGAGGAGACTAGAGTCTAAGACTTGGCTAAGCAAAACCCTAGAGCAGAAAATCCTGAAAAAACAAACAAAAAAAAATTTAAATTAGTCATTAACCTGGTGTTACCAGGAAGCCTGCAGGCAACTGCATTTCCACAGAGAAATTCTCTGTGAATGTTATTGTTATGCATTGAAAGCTCTCCAGACAAAAGTCACACAGGCTGTCCAGTGTCCTGCCTGGACAAGTTGTGTCTGCTTATGGCATGGCTGACTGTGCCATGTTTTAGTTGCTGACATTTTGCCTAATGCAGCACATAAAATATAAAATAGCATGTATTAATCTAAAACCCAGGCAATACCTGTAAAAATCTTAAGGTAAGTATAGGCGCTCTTTGCATTCTCTTCTCTTCATTTCTGGAATTAAATCATCATTACCTAGATGCCCTTTCTATTTAAGAAGAATTTAGATTTTTTTCCTACGATTTTTCCTATTTTTTCCTATGATTTTTTCCTATTCCATGAGAAAATAGGTGAAACTCAAACCTTATCAAGTCAACACGAAATGTCATTGAGAAGAACCATAAAGTATTTACCAGTTATAATCCCACTTTTTTTTGTGGCAACATTCCCTATGGTGACAAATCAGACTTCAGTACAGCAGTGCTTGCAGTAGTAACAACCTGTCACCAAAACATATACTTTTGGTATTAAAAATAACAAGTCTTGTTGGGGCTAAATAACAAGCTTTTCTGGTGTCCCCTAGAGAATGAACCTCTGTGTATGCATCATCCTATTGCTAGACAATTTTCAGAGCCAGTGACATGACACCTTTGAAGTCTAAGCCAGAAATAAAGCTTAGAACGCTTTTTTTCAGCTTTTTCAAGCTTAATGGTGTGTGCTGTAACTACACAAGGCTATTTTCTAAACTAATCTAAACAAATATGAACTTGCTTTAAAATTAGAGATCCGCAGAGAGAAACCACCAGTCCACGTTCATGGCAGCATGTTTTTTCAGGTAAGACATGCATAACCCATTATTTTATTTGCATAAAATTCTAGTTTCCATCTTTTTCCTTTTAAAGAACAATTTAACAGGCAATAGTCCTCAAAAAACTGTGATGACATCTATTTTTGCAATAAAATCCCCTTCTGGTTATATTTAAGTATTTTAGATAATGCATGGGAAATATCCAGGAGGCTGAAATTTAAAACTTCACAGTAACTCCACTGTACTTTGGGGCCTCAGATATACATCTTATCAACTGTTAGAATAATTTAAGTTTGAATCCTTTCCAGAGCCTGAAAATTTTGCTATTCCTGGATTTATTTCTGTGTTGCCAGTGCGATATCTGTGCCTAGCATTTTTTTTGAGTGTCGTGGGAATCTGTCCCACTCCACTGAAATGAAATGTGATGAGTACAGCCCTTCAGACACCCACTCACATCTATAGATGAGGCAGATGGAAGTGGGGCAAATTTTTCCTACATGAGAACAATGAAATGTAGTCTAAATTGATGGGAAATAGTCAGCATAGTAATAAGGTTTTATAACTTCTAACCTGAAAGCCAATAACTTCTCTGCCACCTGCTCACACTCCGCACTAACCACTGGCAAGATCTACTCTCATGTATTAGGACAGAGGTATTGACGGATGAAAGTCTTTCCCTGATGCCTTTTTTTGTTTGCTCTCTTAAGTCAAGCCTTCCTTAGAATATTCCTCCTTAGTTTCTCTTGTGTCAACTTTAAATTGGGATACTTATTTCTAAATCCCCATTTTCAGAGATTCTACTTCTTGCCACATTTGGTGCTTGTGTCTGCTGTGCTGATGCCAGCTATCTGTCATCCATTTCATTGTTCTCGCATCCTAAAACCTTGTATTCTCTGTGGATTCTGGTCTTTACTTACTGCTATCCCGTTTCTGTATTTACACTGCATGGAGCTTTTGCCTTAAGTACTTTAGGCACAAATTTTCCACATAATTTAGTCATCCAGTATGAAATATGAAATCAACCAAATAGATCATAAACACTCCTGACAGTTATTTTAATAATTACATATCAAGGTAGAGCGTTTGAAGGAAATGGTCTGAAAAGCAGTGACCTCTTGAGAAGAGCTGGACAACACTATTACTTGCATTGAAGAATGAGCATTTCTAAGTGTCTCTTGGGCAAATAGTTTTTGGACAGAGAAGACTGGGTAAGAATAATGAAATACCCCACTGGCCACGGACATCTTCCATTCCTTTCTAAAAGTGCCAGTGTGAGTGGAAAGAGAGAGGGATGCTGCCAGCCAAATCTACGTTAACAAGTGAAGGCTGTATATTTGATTTTGTTATTTTTTTTTTTTTAAATTTTATGGTTGTTACCAGGTGATGCTCTTCATATGTTATTCCATAATGAATGAATAAAAAATATACTATTTTCAAATGTGCATATAAACACAGTTAATAATTTGATGTTTAGGAATCAACTGTAGTAATAAGTACAGCAGCTTAGAGATGTCTCCTAGTTGCCATGTTAATAATTTACATGGGGTGAACAAAAACCTTTTCTCACAACATTTCAGTCAATGAGAAATTTTCCAGTATTCAAAGTGTCTTCTGGTTCTTTATACCCAATTTTAGCACTGTAGCCCTTAGGTATCAGTATAAGCTTAATTCTATAAATATTTGTATAGATATTAATGGAGGAAAATAAGCACTTTCAGAGAGAGATTTGCCTAAATTATTTTAGGGAGAAATTTCAGAAAAGATTGAAACCACCCAAACTTGAATCATTAAGAAAGGCAGTTCTGCCTTGTTTTCAGGTTTTTGACATCCTCTCTTTCATATTGCTGCATGTAACTATGGGTTACATCAGGGAACTGATCTGGATTAAAGTAAACTGGTTTTTCACAGGCTTGTTTCCGTCTGAGTCAGTCACCTTCCTTCCTTATCACTGACAGTACTAGGAGAGGCATTTACATCAGGAGTGAGACACCCAAAAGTAGTAACCTTAAAGATTGACATTAGACACCTCAATTAGGATGAGATTGCATTGCTATCTGCATGCCACCTCACTACTGGGTTACAATCAGTTTGCCGAGCACACAAGGTGTTTTAGATGGCAAACTTAAGTGAGGGTAATTCTACTTTGCAATAATCGTCACACTGCACGGTTCAGGGGCCCCCATTTATCCTGAATCAAACAGCTTGATCCTGCCCACTGCAATACTCAGAAATGTGTGCATACTCTACCTGGTACATTTTGGGAACTCTACAGTCCATTTTCTTAAACTTTGAAATCATGGAATAATTTAGATTTACTTCTTATTGGGATCATAATCCGACAACAGTCAGGAATAAGAGTTTTATTGACTGGGCAAACATACCCTTAGGCTAGAGTTACAGATTAAGAAATGATCAGTAAGTTCTTTAGTAATTTCAGTGCCACAAATAGTTAAAGGCTATTACACAACAAGTTGTGTATAACTAAGATTGTGACTACTTTACATCTTTCTATTACTGGGCTTATAAATGTCTGAAATATCGACAAATGGTTACGTCAAATGTAAAGCTTGGAATATTGCCTCTTTTAGGAGGAGTCAGGTAAACATTATGAAACCTTGTTTAGTCTGTGTAGAATCCTGTTTCCCTGTGCATAGGAAGAATCAAGTGGAAAGAAAATATTTTTGATCCTTACTGTGAGTTTATTTCAGCTGCAAGACAAACACTCGTATATTTTTATTTTCTCAGGACCATAATGTCATCGCTTCTGCTGTGCTATCAGGTGCTTCCTTATTCCTAATTTTTCATATATCTATGCATCAAGCCTTTCTTTTATTTTTGTGATACTTTTGTAAAAATAATGCCAGAGCAAATTCATGTATTCACAATGTAGGTGGAAACAATGATATTGTCTTAATTCCTTGGGTTTATAATGGACCATAGTGTCTCCTTCTTTTTCAAAACTGAAAGCAGCTCACCTCAAGAACTTCAGGAAAGTGCATTTCAACCTGAAGCAAGTCATAATAATAATGTGTCTCATATGTATATAGAATTTTATGCAACTTAGTAATAACAAGTAAGTGAAACTAACAATTAAGTGAAACTTCTATATAAATTATCAAATAAATGTATTACAAAGTTAATTAAAAACTGTACTATACAGCAGAAAACATCATGATGACAATTAACTCTCACACAAACTACAAAATTTGGTAGTCTCTAATCTTTACAAGAAAGACAAAGATGAGTGATAAAAAAAGCTATAAAAAGATAAGAATTGTCATTTTCTAGTTCTTGCAGATTTATTGTGCTGTGCATTGTGGTAACTGATTCTTTTCTGAGAGTCCCTGATCCTGTAGTACTTAGCTTTTATTTAAAAATTAAATATATTTCTAGACCTCTTAACTGCGTAGAAAAGCCTGAAAAAGTTATCTGACTTCATTTGAGTGCATCAGAATCCTGAATTTCCTGAAAAGGAAGAAAGAAGGCTTTTTTATAAATTTTCTGAATTTTGAAAGGTTCTCTACAAATTAGAATTTATTATACTGAAGTAATATGAATATTACTTCTGGTTTTAACCTTTAGAATACTAAAATCTTAATGCAGTCTAAGCCAACTCCATTTTTTGAGGCTGAGGGAACACAGAGGGAGAATCATAGGATCATCTAAAAATTTAGGTTATAGGGAGATTTTGGAGGCCATCTGGTCCAGCCTTCTGCTTGGATCAGGGTTAATCTCAAAATGGATCATGTCACCCAGGGACTTGTCCAACCAAGTTTTGAAAAATCTCCAAGGACAGTTTCCCACAGTTCTCGGACAACCTGTTCCAGGGCTTATTTGTTCTCTTTGTGCGTTGTTTTTTTTTCTTTAGTCCAATTGTAATTTTCTTTCTGTAAACTGTGACTGTGTCTTCTTTCCTTTCACTGTGAAACCATGTGAAGCATCTGTCTGCATTTTCTATAACTCCCCTTGAGGCAGAAAGATACCCTCTCAGCCCTCAGACCCAGTTTCCTCAGCTTTACTTACATGTCAAGTACTCCAGCTCCCTCCAAGTCATGGTTTCCCTCCTCTGGAGTCTCCAGTTTCTCAGTATCTCTTTTGCATTAGTAAGCCCAAAACTGGACTATGGACAAAACTGGACTAGGATGGAGCAGTGGGGGATAATCACTTCCCTGGAGCTGCTGGCCATGCTCTGGTTACTGCAGTCGTCTGCGGTGAACCTTCCTCACTGCAGGGAGCTCGGCTGACTCATGGGCAGCATGTTGTCTGCCACAACACAGAGGTCTGCTAGGGTTAAACTTACAGACAGACCAAATGAAAGCCTTCAACAACAGGTGAACAGCACTTTTGCTTTTGCATGGTTCAATAAGTTTAACTTAAAAAGCACTGAGCTTCGATTGTGTCTAGCTTTTTAGGACAAATATTACAATCTGATAAAAAGAGATCCTATTTGTCTTGGCTAAGGTGGTAAAATGCTTCTGATATCAGAGCAGCTATGCCAGGTCGGAATCTGACATGATATGCTGAATAACAAAGAGGGGAAAAAAAAAAAAGATAATACATTATATATTAGAAAACATATACTGGAAACCATTATTCTGTGCTTGGAAAGCTTTGGGCATTTTTAAAAACGATGAATATCTCTGCTGTTTTCAAAGATGATTTAAACTGAAGTTCAGTTGCAAGCTGTAACTTGAGACTGTTCTGAGTTATACCACTATTTTATTATTCTTAATAGCATCAAGTCAATCCAGAGATATTTCATCCTGCAATTTTCTTCTGATATGAAAATGCGTAATGTTAATCTTTGTAATACTTTATAAACTGACCATAAACCAATGTTTATGGTCAGTTAATCATTGTATTACTTTGCTTTAGGTAATTTAGTACATTACCATAATGTAGCAATCTACTTAATATAAATTTTAAAGTGAGCACAGTGCAAGTTGCAGGGCATTAATATATTATGTCTTCTAACCAGAAATTCAGAAACACAGATAAAGTTTGGATGCAGATCAGATATTTGCTGCTTTGAGTGAGTTAATGTGTTGTCTAAGGAATGCTGTGACTTTCGGAAAGTCACTACATTATTATTTATTATTATATTGTGCCTTACAGTTCATTTAGAAGCTCCATCAAGATTGGAGCAACCATTGCAAAAATCACGACAGAAGAACATCATATGACAAAGCCTTCTTGAATGTCAGTCTGGATACATTGTAGCATACTGTTTCCACCAACATTGAGGTATGTTAAATCCCGCTGAATCCAGAGGAGATTTAAATGCTCTCATTAGTGGGAGTCCAAATGAAAAGCATTAGTGCTAAGACATGATTACATTATTGATTATATGAAACAAATTAATACAGTGGGTGAAGAACAATGGAAAATAGTAAGAGCTTGTGCTTTTGGAATTAATTTTTTAAACTTTCTGTATATTGTTAGATGGTGAGTTAAATATAATAAAAATTGGTGGGTCTCACCACTAGTAACTTCCAGAAACTTCTAAGAGACAGCTATGCTCCTTAGAGGGTAGCGGAAACAAAGGCAGACTCCAGGCAAAACAAGAGACCTTTTGCAGTCCAAAAAAGATAGTCCTCTTATCATAACTTGAGAATTTCAACAGTAGTGACAGATATTTTTCATTGGGTATTGCATGATTAAAGCTCTGCATGCATGCAGAGTCTGCTGTCCCTTCTCCCTGAGAGAAGGAAAATATTGTTGGCAGAACACAGAGAAACTGGACATGGGGAAAAGTACAATACTAAGGTTAAGGTTTAATGATCTAAACAGTCTGGGTTTGATTTCTGTTCTAGATCACTTTACTAACATTTTTGACTCTTTGACACCAAACATTAGCTAAGTGGTCAGCTTTAAAAAAGGACTGTATTACATATGGCAAGAATACTCTTCCTCCCCTATGCAGCCAATAATAACTAGTAATTTTTTTTTTTGTGGGTAATTGCTCCTGTAACTTTCTCTACGCATAATCTGATACATGGTGTGCTCACAAGTATGCATTTTAGCTTGATATAGCTGCATCACATTTCAATCTGATGGAAATAATTTGTTCATCTGCAAAGCTAAGCCTCTGCCGAAACAGAAGCCGTTTGCAATGAAAGAGAAAGACATGGCAGGAAATGGCTCCAATCACTGACTGATACATGGAAGAGAATGAACTTTATGTATTGGGCTTGATTGTTGAAGACATGATACAACCAAAAGAATCATACTTAATTATGAAGGATAACACAGGTGATAACTTAACTATTTAAAGAAGTACCAATACTCTACATAGAAATAATTACTGCAGGGTTTTGACTGCTCTTGAGCCCTGAACAAAGCCAAGCATATTTTTGCATTGCCTTAAAGTAAACGAAGAGGCAAATTGTAACTCAAAGAGACAATGATTCTCCTGGTTTTCCCTTTCAGTGACTGAGTTCTTACATGCTGGTGCAACTAGGTCACACAGTGCAAGATTCCCTATTGCGGTTATTCTTTTTATTCACCCCTTACAGCTCCCCTGGGTATTAGCAATAAAGGAGTGTTTTATTCCTTTATTCTCCCTCCTATCCTGCGTAGCCATGCGAACTGGGTCACAATTTGGACCATAATTTGTAACACATCTGTGGATCCCTGCAACACTTTATAATCTACATATATTTAACCTGCTTGGAACTGTATAAACTTTGCAAGCATTTTATTTGGGAACAAGGAGGGAGCAGTGCAAAGAGAATAGATATTTTTTTTTTTTTTTTTTTTAATTCCCTTGGGTGACCAAAAAACGTAAATGGCTTAATTATAATCATATTTACTGCATTTATGTCACCACATAGCAACATCAACAGGCCTGAGATAATCAGTATGATTTCATATTTTAATATAATGAGATTACGATGAAGTTTAACCTCTACTCTGATTTCCCAGATTCATTACATTTTATCCTAGGCTGTATACATTATTTTCGTAATATATTTTGCTATAAGTTACTATATGTATTGTGACTTTTAGGTTTATTTGAATGGAGTTTTTCTTCAGAATGGTTTCCAGATTTGATTTTATTAACATGAAATAATATAGCTTCCTTAAGTGTTTACTGAAACAATGACAGTTTTGACAGACATTTAATTGTATACATACTATTGTCTCTGAAAGAGTTAAGTTGTTGAAATTAGATTAATAAAAAAGCAAAACTATGTTCAAAAAATAAATGCTCACATGGAAAATGTTTGTTATAGGCTAGTCATTGTTTTATACTTCTTATTTTTACTTTATGACAAACCCCTTCTTCCTCCTCCCAGTCTAGTCAGACTTATTACTAAATTAGGCATAAAACCAAAGATTTTGTGAGACTATTAAACAAAAGTGCAATTGGAATGGGACACGAGCTCTAACTTGAAATATGATTTTACATAGAGTCCAGTCATTCAAAGAATGGTAATAGGAACAGTTAAATATATCACATAACCAAAGTCAGACAGGATGGCTTCAAAACCCCGCATAAAAAGGATATGCTGAACACACTTTATCATTTCTTTGCCTCTTCCTCTCACAGATTCATGTCAACATTTCTGAAAACGTTGTTAGCCTTCAGCTGTACCAGCTTCAGGACTTGTACAAACAGGATTTTTTTCAAGAGGACCTGATTGCTTTCCTAGATTAACTGACCCATTTTACTACTGCTTCTGGGCTGCTGGGCTTCCCAGGAGTGGCTGGGAAGCCACCACTTTCTTATCTTTAATCCCTTGTGTGAAGATTTGGGGTCTACCTACAGCAGGACTTACTGAGAGCTAAGATAGGACTCAGCTGATGTGCTTTTGAAAACTGAAAATTTATCCCATGGACTTATGGTAACAAATCTGCTACTGACTGTGGTCAGATAAAGTCACACGAGCCTGTGTAACTAGAGAGCATAGAAATGGAATCAGTTGGAAAAACATTTTAAAACCAAAACAGATATAATTTGTTTAGAAATAGTACAATTCCTCATGGGAGATGGAGATTTAATTACAACATTTTTGGTTTAAAAAGAAGTCCCTGGTTTTCCAGCAAGAGAATGATTCAGACAAAGTGTTGGATAACAGACACTGAAGTGAACCAGGCTTAACTCACTTCTCTTCGCAGTTATTTGTGGGACACTACCTACAAAATACTTGCATTATTCTTGAGAAGGCTGTGAAAGGCATCCTTGGAGACTAATTATCAATATCCATTCAGAAGACTGTGTTTTGGCCTAATCCTGCCTTTTCCAGAAATGAATTTTCCCTACTTCCTGCATGTGCTGCTGCACTCTAGAAACAAAACTGGCACTTTTTTGGAGCTGCTTAAAGAGTCTGAGTCCAAGACAATCAAATGGTACACACATTTTTACATAGAATTACTAGCAATTAAAAAGACACGCTTCTACTACCAAAGTAAGCTCAAGACAGGTGACTTGGTCCATCTGCTCCATACATCTCCTCAGCCAGTTATTTCAAGAAAATTTGATAGAACATTGTGCATCAGCTAGAGATTCATTATTAAAAAAGAGGTTAAATCATCTAGAGTCTCTAAAAGTAGGAAATACTTCAGAAAATCAATAAATACCTTTTTTTCCCCCCCTAGACCATCCTGTTATAGTGTGGTAAGAACTTTGTCCATCTCGTTCATATTTTTACTGATATAGGGTTCTCCCCACTATCCCATCGCCTCAAAAATCAATCAGTCAATCACTCAATCAATCTGTCTATCTATCTATCGATCTATCCATCTCTTCATTTCCACTCTCACATGAATTTTGTTCTTGGTGCTATAGGTTTCTTTTTTGTGTTTGTTTACAAGTGTTTCAACTGAACTTTCTGTTTTCAGTGTTCTGTTTGTGTGTGAAAATTTCAGCAGCAATGGCAATGCCCTTTTCCAAAACCAGGGTTTGCAGAAACAAGGGTGAATTGTTCAAAGCATTCACATAAAAAAAATTAACATCAACCTGTCTTGGAAAATGCACTTGAAATTTCTGAGGAATTGCAGAGGGATTGTTTTTTTGTCACCCACAGAGAATATTTGTAACAACGTAATCAAGTGTGAAGCCAATTAAAAAAAAATAGTTTGTAGATGCTCAGTAGCAATTTGTTAGTTTGGCAGCAAAATTATCCTAATTTTCCAGTCACACCAATACTCAGAACTTTTGTGTGGCAGATAGCTTGCACACTATCACAAAGCTGAAGTATTTTGTTACCCTAAAATATATTACTTATTTTAAAATATTATCCCTAGAGACATGTGACATTTTACAAGGCAAGGAAATGAGAACAACAAAGCAGCAAAATTAAGAAAAATTCTTCTTTTTTTCCCTTTTCTCCAAGCACATGAAAATTATCAAATCCAAGGTACAATTCTACTGTTCTCAACTGCATAAAGGAATTTGAATGGACAGAACTGCATTGTTGGAGAAGGATGATCTAAATGCAGCTGGCAATGTACTTCCAAATAAAAGTGGCAGGTCTCCTGGAAAAATATTTCTTTAATTCACTTAGTAAGATAAACCCCTCCCACTTTAATATAGTAAAGTCTAGGTCCATTTTCTATATAACGTAATGAAAATAGACACAATTTACTAAAACCAGAATTTGTCTTACTGTATTTTAAAGCTGCCATATATGTGTCTGTGTGTTTGTAAATACAATTTCTCAGTGTCCAAGAATTAAATCCTTGCCTCATAATGTTAGTAATAATAATAACAATAATAATGGTGGGGTCCTTACATTCTATGGAAAATAAAGATGGTCTATTACTTTCATTAGGCACTGGTAGGGAGTGTGCACAGGTCACAGTATGCAAGCTATTAAGATTGAAGGCATCTGCACAAACAGCCTTCACTGCTTTTTAAAGGTAAGCTGCACAATTTGCCTTTCATTAAGAGCTGTTGTGCAGTTTTGTGATTTGCAGCCAGCTCAACTGAGCTTCCAGAGTGTGTACTTCTATTTTGAGATCTTGTCAATAAACAAATAAGACATATGCTTCAGTGAGTCATCTGAGCAGAGCAAACTATCACAAGAATCAGTTGACCTGTACTTCCTTCCTGCTACTGATTCTTTCTCTACCTTTTCTTGTTAGCACAGAGTGTGTCCCTGTACACATGACAAAACAGAAAAGCCAGGGATGGGGAGACAAGGTCTCTTTCATCCATATGGGTTTATTTGTGTTCTGCGGGCACTGTTACAGTCATACAGTAACCAAAAGAAATTTTTAGTTTTATTATCACTTCTAAAAAGAGACAGAAATGTGAAAATTGAAGCCAGAAGGTTTGTATCACAGGATTAATTAGGCAGGGCCAAGTGGAGTCACACTCCTCCTGGCAGTGAGTGCCTCAAGAAGGTGCCTGCCTTCAATTATGGAGCGCACAAAGCAATTAAAAACCCTGTTTCTTTTTCCTGAGGTGTTACTTTTTACTTGAGAAATATTTTCTTTTTTTTTTCTTCTTTTTTCTTTTTTTTTTCTTTTTAATTTTTAAATTCTCTGGAGATCTGAACTGGCTTGAGGTGTAACCTACCAGGGTTAATATTCACGAAAAAATGATTTAGCTGGAACCTAAGTGCAATAGGTTTAAAATAAACCTGAAAGGAATGAACAGTGTGTTTCTTGGCTGAATTTTTTTTAGCCATTTTTTTTAATACACACATACAATCAAAAAAGACCAGACAATTAAGAACCCAGACATTATGGACCTCTAGGAAAGACTTTTGTCACCAGGACATATGAATCAAATCAGCCAGTCACTCTACGAATTTCCTTGAGCCATACAACACTCTAGATTAACCTTTTCCTCAGTAGTTTATACAGATACATGAAAGTTTCTGAGTGGCAGGTTTGTGTGTACATATCTGTTTTAAACAGATGTTTAAGGCAGCCATATTCTGTAGCTCATTGGAAATTAGTACTCTGTTTTACCTGTACCTAATTTACAGGATACGATAGCCTTCCTCTGGATTTATGAACCTCTTTGCTCTCCTAGTGCTACCAAGAACTCTACCACTGTCACTGACTGACTCTGTACCAGGACTCGACATCTGATATTGTGCAGCCAGACCTGCAAGTTAATGCTTTTGCCACATTCCTTTCAAACACCCAGCTAACTCCTTCCTCTCCTGTTATTTCCCATGACAGATAAATAATTCAAAATATGATATGAAGTATGGTGTATATCTGGTTTGAATAGTGCTCTATCAAGACGTGTTTCAGCTACAGGAATGACTTCATACTTCCTGTTGAGTAAGGAGAAGCAAAAAGATATTTAAATCAATAGAATAAGGGAACCATAGAGGTGGATATTGCAGTGCATGTGAATTTTCTTCACAGGTATTATGTGACAAAAACTGTATGACAGGACGATATAAGGAGGTAAATAATGATTATTGGCTTATTACTATTTCTAACATTGGAATGCCTATATTCCTGTGTTTCCTCATCAGTGCTGCCTAAGAAGTAATTGTATTTTTGAACAAAAAGTACTGGGTAATGGAGATTTTTTTCTTCTATTGTGCACTTTAGTTTTATTATTCCCTAGTTTAAATATAACTCACAGAAGAATGAGAAAATTCTTTATAAAGGTCATTAAATAAATGCTGCTGGAGCAAATCTTTAAACAGGATCATCGCTAAAATGGGAAGTTATGCATATGGAACACTTTTACTTGTAGTACAGATTAAACAGTTGGCAAAATAAAGCTTTAGATTGCCAGACATTATGTGTCACTAGAAATCAATTCTGACAGATTTTATTGAGGCTTTTACCCGTATTATTGCTGCTATATTTTTTTCAGTTAAAAAAAAGAGGAAGAAGATTGACTTTTTCATTACAGGCCATCCCATTCAGCAAAGGCTATCCTGTCACATGGCACTCTCTTATACACATTTTTGATTTAATATGGATAGCATGTTTATCAGCGGCAAATGTCAAGATGACAATAGTTTCACATTTCTGAGCCATTGCCACAAGAACTTTGACACATTCTCTTATTTTTATTTCAGGACATTCTGAAAAGTTTCATCAATTCCACCACACATATACAACACAGCAAAAATTTTTTCTTTCTTTTCCAAAGTTGTTTTTCATTTAGTTTATGAACCTTCAGTAACTATTTCTTAAAAATAACTGGCAACTGGGAGATAGAACAGAATATTCTTTCACTCTATCTAATGTCTTGTCACAGGTATAAAACCATAAAATTCATCCCAGTGGATTTTGAAGTTAGGCTGCCTTTTTATTTACATATTATCTACATGTTGTTGTCTTCACAAACTCCTACAGGTTCATACATGCAAAGGTATAGAATCACAGAATATGCTTGTTGGAAGGGACCCATGAAGATCATAGAGTCCAATCCTTAGCCCTGCACAGGACTATCCCCAAGATTCACACCATGTGCCTATGAGTATCATCCAAATGCTTCCTGAACTCTGTCAGGCTTGGTGCTGTGACCACTTCCCTGGGCAACCTGTTCCAGAGCTCAAATACACTCTGAGGGAAGAACCTTTTTCTAATATCCAACCTAAACCTCCCCTGACAAAACTTCAGGTTATTCCCTCAGGTCCTGTCACTGTTGCCCACAGAGAAGTGCCTGCCCCTCCTCTTCCCCTCATAAGGAAGGTGTAAGTGCAATGAGGTCTCTGCTCAGTCTCCTGTTCTCCAGCCTGAACAGACCAAGTGATCGCAGCCTCTCCTCACAAAGCTTCCCCTCAAGGCCCTTCACCATGTTTTTTTGCCCTCCACTGGACACTCTCTAATAGTTTAATATCTTTCTTATGTTGTGGTGGCCAAAACTGCATACAATATTCAAGGTGAGGCTGCACCAATGCAGAGAAGAGCAGGACAATCCCCTCCCTCGACTGGCTGGAGATGCTGTGCCTGATGGTCCTGGGCATGGTTGGCCCTCCTGGCTGCCAGGGCACTGCTGGCTCATGTTCAACTTGCCACAGACCAGGACCCACAGGTCACTTTCCATGGCACTGCTTTCCAGCATCTCATTCCCCAGTCTATACATACATCTGCGGTTGCTCTGTCCCAGGTGTAGAATCTGTCACTTCCCCTTTGTTGAACTTCATATGGTTGGTGATTGCCCAGTCCTCTAATTTGTCAAGGTCTCTCTGCAGGGCCTCCCTGCCTTCATGGGAGTCAACAGCCCTTCCCAGTTTTGTATCATCTGCAAACTTGCTTAGTATCCCTTCCAGTCCTGCATCCAAGTAATTTATGAAGATGTTGAAGAGCACAGGGCCCAAGATGGAGCCCTGTGGAATCCCATTAGTGACAGATCTCCAGTCTGATGTTCCCCATTCACTATCACCCTCTGTGCTCCACCTGTGAGCCAGTTGCTCATCCATCACGTTATTTGTTTATCCAGCTGTGTGCTGGACATTTTGTCCAGAAGAATCCTGTGTGAGACTGTATTGAAGGCTTTACTGAAATCCAAAAAGATTATATCAACTGGCTTCCTCTGATCAACTACTTGGGTTTCCTTGTCACAGAAGGAAATCAGGTTTGATAAGCAGGACTTTCCTCTCATGAAGCTGTGTTGACTGTGAGTAATGACTGCATTGTCTTTCAGGTATTTTTCAATACCTCCCAGAATAATCTTCTCCATAACTTTACCAGGCACTGAAGTGAGACTGACTGGCCTGTAGTTTCCAGGCTCCTCCTTCTTGCCCTTCTTGAAAATTGGGACAGCGTTCACCAGCTTCCAGTCAGTTGGGACCTCTCTGGATTCCCAAGACCACTCAAAAATCCAGAGAGGTCAGCTAACCCTTTGAGGATTCTTGGATGAATCCCATCAGGTCCAATACCTTTGTAGGGATCCAGCTGCAGCAGCAGATCCTGCACAATCTCAGGGTCAACTAGGATCATTCAATCACAGAAGTAGTGTATAAAATAATACATTGTATTCAGATTGAAAACCTGATTCTGGTATTTATTATCTTTCTTATTGCAAGGATTATATAGGATTCAGTTGCAACACTTTTATAAATAATTAGAAAAGATTGTTATATTCTTAGTGCAGCTACCTTGGACCCTGCTGCCACAAGATATGTCTGAGGCCAGAAGATTTGAGGTCTACAGAAAGAGATTTGAGGTCTACAGAAAGAGTGAGGTCACACTGTCACAAAAAGACTTATTGACTCAAAAATCACCAAAGAATTAACAGCTTTACAAGTGTTTTAGGATATTCACCAGCAAATAGCAAGTTGAAAAATAGGTGGTGGTTCCTCTATCAGTAACTTTATACACCACTGCAGGTGGGTCAAGAGTGAGCTGAATACGTTGTGTTTCAACCACTAACATTTAAACTTGTCTTTAAAAGGTATCTCTGTACTTGGAACTGAGGCTCCAAGATCAGTCCTGCTGGCTTTAAGAAATAAGAAACACATTTTTTAGGCATCCTGCTTACTTTTGATCATCTCTCTTCCTCTCCTTAAATTTTCTTTATCTTGTCTTTAAGACAAGTTCAGAAGGCTCATTTGGTTAAGATAGGAATGAAAGATAAAGATAAAATTGTTAAACTTCTAACTTTGCTTGGCCTCTCTGGTGCAGGCAAAGGGATGAAATCTGGAGTAAACAAAGATGTTGTCAAACTTCCTGTGAAGCCTCATATTAAAGAGATATTACAAGAAAAATAATTAGGGACAAAACCTTAACACATAAACCAAATAGAAAGTGAAACTTTTCAGAATTAAATTCACATTTTGATTGAGAGTTCATGATTATTTATTGTGATATTTTTCTAGATGTTGAGATTATATGGATGCTCTCCCTACACATTGCACAGACCACAGGAATTACAAAAGTGCAGTTTGACAGGCTGGACCTTGCTGTGCTGGTGCAAGGCACTGACTTGAGCCCTGCTGGGAGCTAAACTCTTCTGTGAGAACACTTTGACTGGAACAGGGAATGGAGGCATTGCTCTATTATTACCTGTGTCTTTCTGTTTTTCTTAATATTGCATTATACAGTATTATACATTTACAGGATATGCATCTATCTATCTAAAGGAAAAGATATTTTTCTTTCGAATAATGTTAACAAAATCAGGATTCATATAGTAATTTGGTTCATTTGCATGTAGATGAACTTTATACAGATCTGTTGTGATAATTTTCTTAAGAAACTTTTTTTTTTTAGGTAGTAACAATGTTGGTCACATTTAACAGTTAATATGTTTCAAGTAGGAGCTCTGCATGTGGTCATGAGTGAAAAAACGGATGCAAAGTAGAAGTTAGAGATGAGAGACTGTTCAATGGGAGATTCTCCCAGGCTCTTTTATTACAAATATTGATAAACACTAATTGAACTATAGATCCCTAATAATAAAAGAAAGATGCAATATTGGAAACACAGAGATTCAACTGAAGATTTGTAGAGATGTAAGGCAGGTAGAACTGCAAGGTGCTCTGCTCAAAGCAATTTTTTTTGACGTGATCAATGTGCTCCTTGTCATTTTAGGGGCTATTTTAGAATAAAAACAATTGCATTTTTATCCTTCCTATTATTTCTTAATTTCAGTAGATAGCTTTTAATATAATTATTTTTTGAGGATAAAACTCAGTCTTGACTTGAGGTATATATATCATATGACTTAAAGGTCATTATGGGCCAAGAATTATCCTGTTTGTGTGTAAAGAACATCCAAAGTTTTGATCACTTTCAAAAAGATTTTTCAGATCTTTCCCTGCATAACAGCTTTTTTTCCTGCCTTTTTTTTTTTTTTAATTAAGAAAAGAGGAGTAGCACTGCAAGAGCATGAAAGACAGTTTTTATAAGATAATGTGAGTTTGCGGTGAGCTGCAGAGTCATCTAAGAATAAATCACATAACAGATTAAGATCAGATTAGATAATTTATTGTTAAAATTAGGTCAGTTTCAGTGAATATTATCCTGTTTCAGAAATATTTGTATTGAGACAATAAGATTTGACATCTCTACCTACCAGAAAATTGGGGGGAGCTATTCTCCATGGGAAATCTCAGTAGTGCTTTTGCAAGACATGCAGCTTTAAGGATCTTTCTACTTATTTCACTGGGCTTTAATGAAAAGACTGGTCAGGACATTCTAGCAACAAATTTGTCAAAGCATAATAATTTTCACACTGCTCATTTTTACAGTAATAGTTGCAAATAAGTGTAATACCAGCTGCCTTGTTCTATCTCATTCTCCACTCTTAATGTTAGTTGATTAATTAAAGAGGCTGGAGGAACACAACTAATCATGGTCATTTTGATACACATAATCACAATTTAAGGGCTTCATTAACCCTTGAACAAAATATCTAGAAAGATAAATTCTGCATCTTCTGATGAGCATTTCCAGTACCAGCATTTCTCTCATGGCTGAGAGAGCCAGATACAGACTTTATCAAACTCACAGACAAAATATTTCAATAATTACAAGACAGTAAACATGTCTACTACATACTATTATTCTAGTTTATCCATGTAGTGAATAGCTATTTATATGTTCTTAGTTATTTCTAAGGATAAAATTAAGCTTAACCTGAAAACAGAGCAGATTTTAAATCATCCTAAATCAGTCAAAAGGAGTAAAAGAAAATACCAGAATTATTAATTTTTTTGATAGATAGGCCAGATATTTTTTTTTCCCTGCTTTTGGTTTTTAAGACATTGAGTCAAATCAGATCATTTGTTAATCATCTACTTGTAAGATTGCCTTATCATTTTAAACTAAATGTAAAACTTAGACATATCTTGTTATGTAGAGTCCAGTCAGAGTATGTGTTTCTTCCATCATCTACTCCAGTGATCATTTAGCAGTGCACTCAGAGGTGTTCACCTACTTGAGCCATAGCTCATGATGTTAAGTGATGACTAACACCACATTTTAAATGTCCATTATCTGTTACCACCAATTTAAATTCTGGGAAAAGTTCCCTTGTAAATGAACATCCTTCCTAGGCTTTTATATAAAATACTACTGTTCTAATAATAATGCAAGTCCATTGTCTTTAATAAATTAAACAGGACTCATTCTCCTTTAATAGCAATACAGGAAGTCCAAAACTTATTCTTAAGCCCTTAAATTTAGAGGAACAATAAAGCAGATGCAAATTCTCAAACATAACAGTATTTCTGGTCAGCTACCTAGAAAACTTCACTAAATGGCCAAGGTAAGAGACCACAGTTTCTAACTAGATCCAAATAGGTCAACACTAGCTAATAAATCTTGATCGACTGATTGTTCTTTGGTGGGGAATGAACAAATTGTAGTGCCATGAAAAAGAGATCTACAATAAACTAAAACTGTAGCATTGAATAGTTTATTTTCCTATAGTGACTGCATGATGGATTAAAATATAATAACAACTTTCTCCAAGGTTCTCATCTGAAAAATCAATTTCTCCAAGACACAAGGGGTTGTTATTACTGTTCTTAAGCAAAAGCCTTATTGACAGGACTTTGTTTCATAAGAAAACCCATATAAAATTATATATTGCTAATTAATATCACAAAGTAAAGGCAAGTATTGCATTACTTATACTTCTTAAAAGGCAATTACAAAGTCTAGCCATGACAAACAGAAAATGCCCATGGTTCTGGTTTCCACCAATTAAAATTTTTATCAAAAAATTTTTGATGCATTTACTCATTAAAAAAAAAAAAGCAAAGACAAACCGCCGAAAGAAACAGGTGTTTACAACTCATCTGATATATAGATCTGTATTTTTCATGGTTTAAAAAAAGACCAGAACAGATTTATGCAAAAATCTCACCCCAAAACACAGCAACTATAAGTTTTAGATATCTTTTAGGGCAGAGTTGCAATTTTTAGTGGACAGAGGATGAGTTCTGTATTAAAGACTAATGAATTTAAATATTTTCTTCCAGCTATGAAAGTATAGTTTCTATTAAACCATTGCTCAAATAATTAATGGGTAAAAAGGACCAATCTTACAAATTCTTTCCATGAGTTGATTTGGGAAAATGTAGAATGATTATCTTTTTGAAGGTAAAATAACTACTAATAAAGTAAATAAATGTGTTTAATAACTAATTTGAAAAGAACAGAACTTTGGAATATTTTTATGTGGATTAAATTACAAGTACACTTTTAGATATCAAAGAAGATGAAAATGGAGAGAGATAATACAAATGTACTTAGGGGAGTTTCAAATGCAAAAAGTATTTTTAAAAGTCCTGCTTAAAGAGCACATCCATCCCTTATTCATTACCAAGGACTATGATTTCTGAGGCTAACTGATGGCTTGGAAATCCATATAAACAGAACAAATTTAACCGTTATGTACCTATAACCTCAAGGTATAAAAAGAAACATGTTTTCCCTTTTTGCTGTATGCGTTATCTGCAGTTGCAGTAGTGTACTATAGATATTGTAAACTGTGCTCATGAAGCCTTGGACATGGCTGTTTGATACCTTTTCTTATTATGATGTGACTACAGTTATAAGTATTACAAATTGTGTCTTGCTTGATATCATGCAGAGAGATTTTGTCATATAGTTTTGTTTCTTATTCTTCATCTGACTCTTGACAGGGCTGAGCAATCTGCCTGGAGAAGTGTCAGCTTCAGCCAAGTTTTCCTCACACTGGCAATATTTGGCTTCTCCTTGGAGCACATTTAAAGCCTGGCTGCTCTTTCTATCCCACTGCCTGGAAAGGCAGTAACTGTGAAAAGGTCACAGGGCAGGGGGCAGGAGCCGGGTCTAGCCCTTTCTCTTTTGACAGTTATATCTTTACTTTCAGTATGAATTGGGTGGTGCTTGGGGTTTCTGACCAGCAAACTCATCTCTCATCTTGTGGCAGTGTTTTGCTGATGTGCGGCAGATGCAAGAATCAGGATCTCTTTTACAAGGCTGCGTAGTGGAGGAATTACAGGGAAAGAAGCAACAGGTGTCCACACAGCTGCAATAGTGACATGCTTGACTTTAAGCACAGGCATAATGTCAGTTACTTACAAACAGTGAATAATAGGCAATGGACATCAGTGTTTTTTATGAGTTACAGAGAAGTTATTTTATTTGTGTTATGAAATAGTTCTGCTTTATTTCAGGGGTTTTTTTCTTCTTTTCATGACATTTCATCACTTCTCATTTCCCTCAAATTAGATTGTAAACTAAACTGTTCGTTCTTTATTCCAGTCTCACAGAAAACAAAAAGAACAACAAAACCCTCTGCAAAATAAGTATTGCTAGTGACGATATAATACATTGATTTAAAAGTAGTTTATGCTTTTTAGTACTTAGTTATGATGTATTGGTAGAAATAAATCCAGTAATGTTGACAACAGAACAAGAATATTGTTTAATGTGTAAATAGATAAAGATAGATATAAAGTTTTGAAAATTATTTTTTTTTTCAGATAAAACTTGGATACTTCCTTAATTTTCATCCACAATAGGGAAAATGCAAAGTAGTAGAAGATGAAGCTGTTGTGGTTTTGCCCTGGGTCAATTTGCTTACACACCTCCCACACAATTACTATTAGTTGAGAGAAGGTTTAGGCAGACAAAAGAGACTGGATTTGGGAAAATAACATGAACATTTATTACTAGCAAAATAAAACTACTAAAGAACTATAACTATAACAATTCTACTTAAGTAAAAGTGCTAT
>JAYRBT010000082.1:27456364-27477616 GCA_036023395.1 Myiotriccus ornatus | reverse complement strand
AAATGTATATAGTCCTTGTTCATTCTTCAGAGCATTCATCTTGTTGTAGAAGAATCAGCATCAGGATTAGCTGGGTTCGGATTCTTGGCCCTTTGGTAACAATTACTGTTCTTAAGCTTCTTAAGTGCTAGCACGATTTAATCATTGGTTGTTAATATTTTTACTGGCACTAGGTTCCTAACCCATTTTAGTTTAACTAAAAGGTAATTTCCAAACTTCTATTTGTTTATAATTTTTTCTTACTTTTGAAGTCAAGCCCATCTGTACACCTTAAGCCATGTCCCACAAGGTTATTCTGTTGTGTGACAAAGATGTCACTGAAGATTTTCAGAATATCTGAGAATACTTTGTTCTCTAGACAATTAACAAGCTTTCTCTCTTACCCTGTGACAGTTACAGAAGTACTGAACTTTTCAGAGGCAGACTAACATAAACCTTCATTTTATGTGAGCATTTGTAATCATTTTATCATGATGTTCTCAAACAGTAACATTTTTCCCTCCTTTTCACTTGAAGAGTTTCTCTTAGCATTATTTAATGTCAATGCTCATATCAAGCAGAAGACCAGAATAAATACCAGCATTCACCAGTAAATCAGGGAAACAAAATAAAACAAGAAAAGATTAAAGTAAACAACAAACGGAAACTCATATTTCAGGTTATTTTCTATTTTACAGATCACTGGCATCTGAAATAAAATTTAAATTTCTCAATCTGCCCTAACACTTTTGGAAATTTCAGAAAAGAAAAATGAGGAAAGAGACAGCAAAGGCATAACAATATTGAGATGCAAAAAGAATAACTTATATATAATTAAAAATCCCAAACCCCAAACTTAATATAGTCCATATAAGTTGTAGTCTGAACCACCTGTGGTATTCTCTGAACAAATTAACCCTACCTTAGCTTCTTTCACACTGTAAATACAATGATACTGTAGGAATGTTAGGTTCAAAGGTATATATCAGCAACTTGGAACATGGATATTAAAAGTGAAATAGTAACTTTTCTTTTAGCTGAGAAAACTCTCTTCTGGAGCACTCTGCTGATTAACAAAGCTGTCTGTGAAATTCATGATGCCATGAGAAGATCAGAGCAGGAGAGGATAAAATGTCCGTTTGGAGATCAGAAAATTTATTTAGCTGGATAGAAAAATGCTTTTCTTCACTGAATAAATGTAATGTGAAATATATTAGAATTGAGTTATATTCTGCAACCACAGTCTTTTTTTAAAATACCAATTAGTATTTCGTTTTTAATTGCACATCAGTATAACTCTTCGAGAATGTATATGAATGAGCAGGCTTATGGAAAATTGAGAGAGATACTAAAGACCAACACTTTTCTAATAGATTTTTTTTTTGAGTCATATACAAAGTCCTCAAAAACTTGGAGAGTATTAGAAGCATCTGTCTCCTCCTTTTAAAATACTGTGTCTGAGGCAGTGATTAGAGATGGACAAAAGAGTTTCTTCTGCTTGTAATACAAAGCACTTGCTAGGAGCAATTTTACTTCTGTGGTTCATCCATGTACTGGCATCATCTTGGTAGGTGCTACAAATATGTCTGTTGGAACAGATCAAAAAAATACTCAGGGGTGAAGTCTAGCACAGGTATGATGTAGTTTCTTCTCTCCCTTGCAAACCCTTTAAGTTGAAATCAACCCTGTAAGTTTAGGCAAAGTTTAGGCAAAGTTTAGGACCCACTCAAAGATAATTCTTAAAAATAAAAATAAAAGCACAACAGTCGGCTGTCAATAATATTTCTAAGAACTGCAGCTGAAATTACAACTATCTTTCTTAGGCCCTACCTAGTGTACACCTTTATTGCTTGAGATTTTAAATATTTATTTTATTCAGCAAACTTGCACGTTATAGCAGACCTTGCAATAGGGCTGGAAAGTCCAGAAACAGTACAGTGGAGATAACATTATGTGCACATATATGTTACGTTATGTGCACATATATGTTATTAATTTTGACACAATTTTTCATTATACAGTCAAATCCGGTCTACCATGAGCAGGGCTCTGCGTAGAAGAGGACCAGCTGTATCCCCTTGGAACAAAACATGCCTCATCCCAGTCACTGGATGGGTGGGACTCGTCTTTCACTCCTTCCCTGTTAAACACAGGAGAAGCAATGAACTGCTGACAGAAGGCTGGTGATGGAGTACTGACCTTCAATGCTGAGTGAGGAAACTAGGCAGACCTACAGCCCTGAAAATTAATAGACCTGTTTTTTTGTAGCAAATGTTATTTCATAACTGCAGCCAAACTACAAAATCCTCTAAGTCTACATCTTCTCTGGCACTGCCTTGTGTGCTTTTATGGCTTTTGGAGACAATTGTTTATGATCCTTTTTTAATGACACTGACAAAACCTGGTGGTTTTGGGGTTTTCTTTGCCTCGTGGTGGATGTTATAGAAGGCTCTCAATCCTTAAATGTGTCTTCCTACAAATTAGGTATGTTATTGGTTCCAATAAAAACCTAAAAGGAAGCTACTTTCTAACCAAGAAAAGAACCTCCATTTAAAGTACTGCAAACTTTTGAGAAGAGGTCTCTGTATATGAAAAGGGTGAAGACTTGAACATAAAATGCAAGTTGCTGTTGGGAGGCCTGAGTGATAGATTTTGGCTGAACCACCAAGTAAATGAAGGCATTTTCACTTCTGTTGATTTTAGAGCACAAGGACTCAGCTCAGAGACTAGTTGAAAGATCCTTACCAATCTCAGGATAGGAAAAATGATTACATCTACCAGGATCATCGAATGTACAGGTGACCTTTTGCTTTAAGGTTTGTTTAGAGTTCTTTTTCTGGGTTAGTGATGCAACACCGCCTAGTCTTCTAGAAAATGGATGAAATAATGGATGCAAACTTTGAAACATTCTATAAGGCTCAAGAGATGTCCCAAATGCAAAATAAATATAAAACACTATTGCTATAAAAGAAATAAATATGTTTATCTGTAGTGATCTTCAAGAACTTTGCATAATAAAATGGTAGTAAAATGAGCTAATTCTGGAACACAGTGGCTCAATCTTGGTTACACACATGCTAGAGCTTTATGTAAATAAATCTGCAAGAATTTTAATGACAGTGTCTGTTCTGGAGAATAGGATTTTTTTTAATTTTATTTGATCAGTGTTGGAGAGTATAAAATCTCAGAACTATTATTTTCTATTAACTGTATCTGGCATTGGCATAAACAGTCAACTTTGCCAAACAGTTGAGTGGGTAAAAAGTAAGAAAAAGAAAAGTGGTTTTTAAACTTAGTAAAAACTTAAAAATCCATATATAAAAGGCCTCACTTTTTTGTACCTATCTGTTTTAAAATATTTTATAAAGCCAAAATCCTTTTGATATTGTTCAGCTGATAAAAATAATAAAATCTCACACATGTAAGACTTTGAAGGTCTGGCTCATCACAATTTTAATTGTAAATCCCAGGAAATGCAGAATATGAAAATTAAATTAGGAAGTGCTCAATGGATTGCAGAGTAGTAAATTTTATTAAATTTCTTTACAAAATAACATTTGGAAAATAATTTAATAAAAAGCTGTATGTGCCTTACTAAGAAACGATGAAAGAGGCTCAAGCAATTTTTAGTATATCTGGAATATTTTTGCAGTGCCTGTGGTCTTAAGCAAACTGCAGTTCAAGCAAATGTGAATTGATCTAAATCTACATACCTTTAATCTAATGTGTAATTTATGTATTGATTACTGAAAATATAATTTATGGCAAACAAAATCATGATTCTTTAAAGCTATCTTATACGGTCACTCTTTATGATAATATAGAAAATTGTTAATTTTTTTTGGGAGTTGCAACCTAATGTTTGCCCAGACAAAACATTTAATTTCAAAAATGTGGAGACGTAGTATTCTTGGCAACACATTTGCTGTGTACCTGGGAATAACTCTGCAACATTAGATCTTATTGCTGAAATACATGGGACTTGTGTTATTTGGACAAATAGGATGAAGATTTCTGGTTTGATGCTAACACAATATTAAACCTGAATTTAATCACGTTGGTCAAATCAATACTGCTGTATTGTCTTTCCTATTGCAGTTTAATGAAAGACAACAATGACACCAATATGTCAATCTTCCTTTCAGGATAGTTATTATCCTATAGGGCAGTTGCAATGTCCTCAGAGCTAGACCTCCAAATCCTCCTAACCCAAAATCCATTCCACTACCAACCTGTGGTAGTATTTTTCTAAGTCACGTTGTCACGTGAGCCTACTGAGTCAACAGTACAACTATTTTTGACAAGATTTTCCACCAGACAAAAATTACAGTGTTGAATATCAAAATCCCACTTTGTTTCTACAGTTTATACTGTTCAGTATAAGCCATTCAGAATCCTTCAGCTTTTGTTCATGAAACAGCTGGAACACTGCTTATATTGATACCCTTGATTAATTTATTTCGTATGACTAATAATATTAAGAGCAGACTGTTGCCCAATACAATGTTATTTGTAACACTGTCAATGCATGCACACAGTTTGTGAAATATTAAAAGGAAAAAATAGGAAAAAAACCCCTGTCTTAAATCATATAAAATCTTTTTTTTTTTAAAGTCCTCTGACATTGCCAAGAACAAGAATAGCATGTGAGACATCTTTCAGATATCATCATGAACTCAGTGATAGTTCTGAGTTGAGGACATTGATGTCATCAACTAAGGAGAGTGTCTCACATAGAGGACTCTCTCCTTACTGTCCTATTGCCTTACTTAATAGCCTGAATGCTTCTCTTTAAATAAGCAAGTTGCCTTACATTCCTGAGGATCAGCAGATAGTACAGGAAGGCTTTTATTTCACGCCTCATTTCTTTCAATATCCTTGGAATGACTTACTTCACTCACATTATCCTGGCAGTCGTGGAAAAAGAAGAGAGTTGCAAATTAATTGTTATTTCCTGTATATGTGTGCACAGGTGTAAACATCCCAGCACTAGGAATACAGCACGAATTTTTAGCAACAAATATTTCAGTGATGAAAGTGGTTATCTAATTAGCCTACATTTGGCCACCCCATTCATATGGACTGAGGGCTGCTGAGGGGGAGTTTTAGTCAGTATGAACATGATTCAAAGAAAAATATTACTGATTTAATTAAGGTTAATTGACTGGTCATGAAGGAGGAAGGTTACCTCCCTTCTATGCCCCAGAAAAGCCAACATGTAGCTCCTGCCTGAGACACAGCTGAATTACCTTTGTGTCACTCAGTCGATATCTATATGACATTTAACGTCCAAACATCAAGATGTTTTGAATGTAAGGTCCCCTCTCTCAAATTCAAAAGGGGGACATATATGCTAATCACATTTCTACCATGGATCTGTGAAATCACTAATTTTTTGTGAAAACTACAGGAGTTTTACAAGAAAATCTACCGCCCACTAGTGAAATATTCTTCACCTTAATATAGTGACATGGTAAATCCTAAACATTTGGAATTGAGTTTTGTTCAGTTTTCAGATTTTATTTTAAGAATCCTACCTGAATTCTAGAAGATACGGTTATCCATTAAAAAATTAATACATTAATCACTCTATAACCTTCTGTAATATAAAGTGTAATATTAATCAGTCAATAAATATAAATAATACAGGCACTGAAGAGTTTCACAATAAGTTTAAATTTAGAAACTCACATCTTTTTGCTTTAAATAACTTTCAGTCATAGGCTGTTCTTCCCTCCAGCAGTCCATCCTACCTTTCCATTACGAATGGTGGACTGTGGCACCCAAACCCACATCTTCTACATAGCAAATACTGCTTCAGTGCCAAGCCCCATCTATTGTTGAAAGAGCAGAGGTTTCTTTGGGAAGTGACATTCCTGACAAAAGTTTCTGATCAACTCAACTCTTTCAAAAAATTGAAAAGCATGATAAAAGGGTCAAAAGCTGTTATGCCTACCTAACTGTGTCACCATCCTTGGTGCAGGTAAGAGGTTGGATATGGTAGCTATCTGTTGCCTTTTCTTTCACGCAGATGTAAGCTCACCAAATACAAAGGTAAGCAGATGTGAGTTCTGTAAACAAAACTGCAAAGCTGCAGTTCAAGGAAGGTTGCTCTTATATTGCATGTTAGACTTCAACAATAACACTCTGGAAATGTTCAGTCCATTGGACAGGGCAATAGACAAGGGAGGTAGAGTAAAACTCATTTTCCTACAGCATCATTGTGTGACACATCTAGAGTTAACTGCAGTGTGTAGTCTCAGCCTTTTGGCTTTGGCTACAAATTAACAACTCCCCTTAGAGAAAAACCGGTAAGGAAAGAATATTTTAAAGCAAGCAAAACAACCCCAACAAAACAAAACAAAAAAAACACTCAAAAAACCCCACCTCAAAACCCAACCAAACAAAAAAAGGCAGGTAAAATGTAGAACAGAACCACTCCTGTTTCTTTGTCTCTTCTTCAGTCTTTCACATCCCTTAGTATTCTGTGTTGAAACCAGAATCAACTATGCAGGATTTATGGTGATGTTACTCTCCTGATAAAGTATTATACAGGCTGTGGCAACAATCTAGGGCTCAGCAGGGAAGCTGTGAGACAGCTATTTTTGTAATGTTTAAAATTATACTAAATTAATAAAAATAAAATCTCCTGCTGGGCTTCCAGTTTTAAATAGCACATTGTGGTGTAAATTATCAGAGCATCAGGGTTCTGCTAATTTAGTACATATTATAACACTGAAGACATTAAAAGATCATAGCATTTTTCATTTTAAAAACAACACTCTGTGAACTGGCTGAATAATTTCAATAGTTTATGCTAGGAATTGCTAATATATGCTCAACGGGATAGAGGGAAATGGGCAAACTGTGTATGATAACTTTTAGAGGTCTGAAGGTATAATTGTTTAGAACTCTGTCAGGGAGGATGCTACCTGTTCCCTGGATTATGACAGTCTAATTTACTAAATTAACACCTCCTAAAATTAGAATGGTTCTTAAAAAATAATAACTATATTTAATCTTTTATTAAAGCAAGATGTTATATTTCCTAATAAAGAAAAAAAAGACTTCTTTAGAATTAAAGAACTTCCATTGTCTCATACTTGTCTAGAAAGCTTCTGCATAGTAGTGCTAAAAACCCTACCCCAAAGCATATATTAGGTTAGAGAGTCACCAAGCATACGTCTTTTGAAATCATCCAGGAAGCACCTACTAACTTAACCTACAGAGAAGGCATGAGCTGAAAACGTTTAGTCAGATACTGGGAAGCATGAAGTGTGAATGAGTGTGCAAGACCAAGACCTAAGCAGAACTAAGGAGAAAGGTGATGACACAAGTTTCCGGAGAAACAATGTTAAAAATACAGATGTCCACTTGACAGCAAACACACGTACTGACTCCTTAGATATTTTTCCAGTCTTGTGACCTGTTTTCACCTCTTGGGACCATTCAGCCCTGGCAGAAAAGGATCAGAGTAATGGCAAGAGAAATGGGCCACTGGAAACCAAAATGTCTAATATATTTTGACAAAAATAGACAGATGGATAACAGTATTTGCACCACCCATGGGTGGAGTTATGCCGAGAATAATGACAACAGGATGCTTATAGGGAAAGTTCAGGCAAGAAAACAGGCTGAGACATCTTTTCCTCATACTGTTTTTTTCTCACTCTGGTTTTAAAATGTCAGAAACTGTGTTTGAAAGCATGGAAGACTTATGATTACTCTTGCTAGCATTTGTGTTTTCTCTTGCCAGACTATTTATTTTCAAAAGCACTGCTGGTTAAGTAAATGAAAGACAATATAATTTTGGCAATTACTATGTTTACAGGGAGCTGGAACAAGGTGAAACTCATTGGCATTCTTGTTGAGCTAGCTGATAAAATGTGACCTGAAATAATGTGTTACTAGTGAAGTCATGCAAAAAATCCTTAGGCTCAATACACTGAGACCGTGTCCTCCTTCTGAAGGGAGCAAGATTCATACTATGCTGTGGCAGTCTAATACATGGGTATCATAAAATACTGAACAAGTAAATAGAAGCAAGATAACTGCAACTTCTTAGGATGCATTTTGGACAGCAGTTTATCAAAATTGACACTCATAGACACCCTTGGTTTGGAAGAAAAAGCTCTTTTCAAGCCCAATCGAGTAGTTCCTTGCTGACTCACTCTAGTTTTAATAAAGGGTGAGTTGATTTAGGACACCATTGAATTTGGAAATAGAAAATCATAAAATTGAAGTCACTGTTTTCAGTGACTGTAATTCAGAAAACTGGTCAAGATCTTTACAACACTTTTTTTTTTTTAATAAGAAACTGACAATTTTTCAAAGCTGGATTTTTTACAGAAATTGCAATGTTTGGATAAAAGCTTGGATAATGGGGACTGATTGATTAGCAACACACCCCTTTCCACCCATCTTGTGGCATCTCAAGATGCCACTTGGCACCTGGGAGAATAGCAACTGAATTTTTCATTTTCAAAATTATTCAAAATTATTCGAATCTGGGTTTTCAAAGTAATATGTCAGTCATGATCTTTGTCTATACCAGATTCAGAAGCTGAGTATGAATGTTAATCTGTGAGTATATGAAAGAGCCCTACTTGATTTTCATTTTTTACTAAACTTCCAAACCCAACTTTTCTTTGTGAAATCAAATGCTGATTTAGTAGCCAACATCAACTCTTGAGTCAGGAAATTACATAGAAACTCCCAATTTTTGGGACTTCAACTGCTTTGGTTGTGGGTACTGTCTTCTCTCACTTGTGATTTTTGCTTATGGAGATGATAGTCTTTGTACCTCAAAACCTCTCCTTCCTACTACTCTTTTATGCAGTTCTTGTCATACTTTGGGTATAAGTGGAACATAAACATAAAATATCCCCTTGTGAAGAGAGAAGGACAGTTTTCTGTATTTTCTTCAACCACAAATACTCAAATATTCAGTCTTGGCTGGGGAAATGCACAGATACATGGAGGAAACAACTGGCATCGTACCTAACATACTGGAATAACCCGTGTTATGATGTATTTTTATATCTGTAGAATCTAACGTGGTTCTAAAAAGGCCTTTAGCTCAGATCTGTCCCACAAAGCTTTGTGTTGGAGGGTTCTGTCCCCCCCGCAGTCTGGTTGTCTGAGTCTTCACCATTATTCTGAAGCAATTTTTTATTCTCATTTCCAATTCTTTTTCCTCACTATTTCATTCCTTGTGCTGGCTTGCATTCATATGGATTTTTTTAAACTGTTATTAATTACAGATGATGTTTCTTCTTCACACTTGACCGCAAAACCAGACTGAAATGGACGTTTATTGAATGGAGATGCAATGTAGTGCACTACTAGTTCACATGCTGCTCAGGCAGATTTTGAGGCCTTCCTTCCCCCTCTGCTGATCCATAATTTATTAAGCTCAGCAGCTCTGTCAAAAAACTGAAACTATAGCTCAGCAGCACTAAGTGCCACTTCCATCATTAAAACTGATCCATGCTCCCTTGATGCAACCTAACCAGGAAGTTACACGATCAACAAAGAATTCATATGGTCCCTAAGACAAATAGCTTCTACCAATCTAACTCTTCCAAAAGCTAAATAAATACAAAATTATAAACAACAGCAGAGAGCATTAGCATATCCCTGGGTTTGTATGTCTGTTTATTTAAGATATGATGAAAATACTGGGAGGAACATGAAAATGGCCACAATTTACCATTTAGAGAAGAACATTCATTCAAGACACCTCCTTTGTTGCGAGGAGTCTGAGATCAGATGAGTGGTGTTAAGAAAACACACAGGATTCTGGAGAGTCCATTGTTCTTGAGAAAAGCAGGAATAAGGTTGCAAAATTAATTTGCAGATGCTATGTAGAACTACAATCCTCCTGGAGGTAGATTTGCATTAGATATTTATGTCTATGTAATAAACCACAGTAAAACACAGTTCATATCTTTTGTCAAGTGAATAAGAGACAGTTCATTTGTGAGAAACAAGTACACGCTCACAGGATTATCGCTGCTGGCATGCTAGAAGTAAGAATAAAGCATTTAGATAGAGCATAGGTAGTAAAATGCTGTGGAAATCTGAGCCAGTCCAGGCATGCTGTGCTACCTCTAGAACCTGTTTCCAAAAGACAGATGTTTGCAGAGTTCTGGTCAAGCATCAGATGAACCCAAAGCCTTGGAGCATGGTCATAAAAAAGAGTACTTGCTTTCTATATAGGGATATACAGGAGGGAAAATGTCTACTCTTTACTGAAGTTTCAGAAATAGGAAAGAGATGAAGCAAACGAAATATTAAAGGTCACTTTTCACATTAGAGAGACGTCACCTCTGGAATTCCACAAAAAAACAGTAAGAAATTAGATAAGCTGAAATCAGAATTCTATGTAAGTAACAAAACTTTAGAACATAGCTATAAAACTTGATTGGAGCATCACATTTTTGTCTTCTGTCCATGGAGGTTCAAATCCATAAAAGTAGGAAATGCAGGCACTGCAGAAGCAGAAATAAAATTTGGGTGACTAGGTTATTAAAATAGTAAATTACAATACTCTGCTCATAGCATATATTCACAAAACAAATACTTTTACCATTTGTTAGAAATGCATATGCTCAAACAAAAATATAAGAATGGAAAAATCTCATCGAGTATCTGGATCATAACGATCATAACCAATTCTGTATTCACCATGACAGAAGGAACAATATTCCAGTGGCAAAAAGGTGTGATAGCTAAACTAACATTGTTATGTCAAGGATAAATCTCCATTTATATATCATAGTTTAAATCTCAAAATTCTACTGTGCAGATGTACACTTGTCTTGCACGACTCCTAATATGACTACAATCTTTTTCAATATTTTCTTAGGCTTCTTCTCATTTTTTCTTATGAATCAATCTCAAGAACAAGGGTATGCTTCTCTTCTTTCTTTGGGTTTATCTCCTTACCCAGCATCTACTTCCAACAGTATTGATCTCTATTTTCAACCTATTTTATTTGATAAAGCAAACTACTTTGAATAAATAATGTGTCCAGGTTCAGACTTCCTGTTGTAGAATATTCATAAAGAAGGGAATTGAAGCTTTGTCTAATTTATTTGGTTTTGAAAGTATTTACTGATTTTGTGTGAGAAACTGCAACACTATGGCCCAGTCAGGAAAGGACTTAGTTGATATTTTGAATTAAGTCTGATGTTGATGGCCTACAGCCAAATGTAGGAGTGTGAACCAAAAGCAGAGTATCCTGGCAGGTAGAATAGTAACTAGCTGTGCTAAAATACTCTTTCATTTAAGCTACTGAGAAGATAAAAATTTTGGTGACCAAATTTATATTGTTTCTCCTTTCCAAAAAGAGTGAAAGATATATGTAATGTGATTGTAACAAGATGGTAATTAAAGAAGTTTGGGTATCAATTTCAAATTTTCTATAAAACTGAACAAAAAGAAAAAAAAAAGAAAAAACCCATATAAATTAAAAAATAATTCCAAATAATTACTGGACTCAATTTTTCAAATTTTATTTCTTCAGCAAGTATGGTCTCTTGAAGAAATAGTATTCGTACTGAAGTTAGAACTCTTGGAATTGGAGCTCAAGACTTTTCTTTTATGGAGAGATACCTAGAGAAGACCAAAAACATATTTGATTTCAAATATCCAGATTTTCTGTTACTATATAGGAGAATACTCTTTGGGGTTGATAGGTTGTTTGTTTGTTTGTTTGTTTTAATTTAATTTTATTCTATTTTTCTTAGTTGTGGAAAACCTGGTGTGACTAGGAAAGGCAGAAATAAGAAAAGATTTATAAAGAAATCTCTGCCAAAATCTCTGCCAAAATCTCTCCTTGATTACTTTCTCCCTGCATGGAAAGTCCTTTTCAGCTTGTTTTCAGTTAATTTAGTGGCTTTCTGATGTGTTGCAAACTGCACAGTAGCTTCTGATCCCCAGGAATTTATTGTTTCTGTCATCTCTGAAGCCAGAGGAAGATTCTCAACATTTTTCTCCACTAAGGGAGAAACATAACACAAGGAAGAAGCTTTCTATGCTCCCAATAAAACTTTCACAGAGAGCCCTTGGAACAGTTACTAGCATTCAAGTTTAAATAAAGGAATAGACCCAGAACAACTAAGGCTTAATTAACAGATGCATATCCACAAAGCCATCCAAAATGTTTTGTAGTCACAAGTCATCTCAGACCACAAAAAGTGTCCTGCATGTTACGCTTTTCTAGAAGCAGATTTCATACTGCAATTTGCATTCCTTCTCTGTATGCCAGACTTGATGACCTCTGAGAGAATGCAAATATATAAAGATGAGCCATATTTGCAACAAAATGGATAATTAAAGAGAGGAAGGAAATTAAGAAAAGAAAAATACACTGCAAATTTCAGAAAATCTACCTAATAGTGGAATAAGTGGATTGGGGGATAAATGGTCTCCCAAGAGATAGAACAGAAAGGCTATCTGCTTGGATTAATACTAAATGGAATGAACAAAACACTAGAAATTACATTGCAAGGAATAATATTGCACTGACAAGGGAATGGTCAGGATAATCTAATAGTACTGTACATCTCTAACTCCCAAAACTGCAGGAGACAGTATCATGAACACTTTTTTATTCTCTTACTTTGTCACTCCTCTGTACTCTTCTTTTGTTTGTTTGTTTGGTTGGTTGGTTTTGTTTTGCTTTGTTTTATCCTGGCAAGAGCTGCTTATGAGGCTGTGTCCAGTCTGAAAGGAAGTGAAAAAGACAGTCCATGAAATATTTTGGGAGTGTTCGCCATCCTCAGGGTTTTCAGCAGGTGCATTATTTCAGAAGGTATGACTGTTCTAGCAGGTGTGACTGTTCTAGGGGGCTGTCTGTGGTTTCCTCCTTTGCCGTTCAATACCTTGAAGGGATGTTAGAGAGGTCTACAGAAGCATCTGTTGTTTTGATGCAGCTGTTCTGTCTTAGAGAAGCTGCTGACAAAGAGAATGTAGGAGGCTCACATTTATGGGTTTGGTTTCTGTTTTTCAAGGGAGCACACCCCTTTGGAAACAGCCTTATGACAGCAGGCCAGAGGGGTGACATACGTGTGAACATATGTCACTGCCTCCCCACGGTAATGTACATGCAAACATATGTCACTGCCCTCCTGGTGCATATTAGTTGTCAACAGACACAGGAAGGACCTTGCCCTGGTTATGTTTTTTATCATCCATATGGTTTTCTATTGCTCCTGATAGCAGATAAATTACAACTACTTCCAAAATCTCTGTCTATGAATAGTTTGTGTTTATTCCAAATATAGTTGCTTTCTCTTTCTCTTCGGTACTGTCACAGAATTCATTGAGAAGCCAGCAACACTTTTTCATTGCACTGCAGGACTCAGATGAATTAAAAACAGAGGAAAGAAAAGAGAAGAGTCAGCACACATGCAGCCAACAAGGTGAATATCTGGAACTGAACATGCAGCTTAACCCCTATACCTTGGAAGGGACTCAACCTCATGGGAATGAAAAGCCCCAATTCCACAATGTGTGCACAACACTAGGGTTAACAAAGAAAATTAGGATAGTGGCCCAATAAAAAGAGACAGTGTTTCCCTAAAGAGTTTTACAAAATGACATGAATCTATGAAAAGCTGAGTTACAAAATAAAAAAAATAAACTCAATTAGCATATGGACTCATATTTTTCTAAGGATTAAGTAACCTACTGGCCATGTTATAGTAAAAGGTCCATTGGCAAAAGCACAGACCATCTCTAGATGATGCTGCAATTAATACTTTCAAAGACTAGCTACATGAACTGTGCAGATAAGGAATCTAAGAAGCAGCTAGAAATAGTTCTGCATTAGTCTGCTACCTTACTGTCTCTTCTCAGAGATAACACCAAATGTGTAGTTGGTCACTCAACTGGTACGATAATCAATCCCTAAAATGGCTTAAAAAACAAATGAGTGTTTATTTGAAAACACTATTATAAGTGACATCCCAAAGTCTGAGATACAGGAAAATCACAGAGCTGTCTTGCTGCCATAAAGTCAACCTCCTTGGCTCTTTCCTTTTACACCCCAATGCTCCAGTCACAGTACAGATGTAGCAGCTGCCATTTGTTTGCAATGCATCCAGGAATATGCAGCTTGATTTACCACGTCTTTCTGTTGAGAAAGGAGAAGGCCTATGTATTTCACTAAAACAAGAAACTATTCTTGAAACTCAGGCCTTAGTGTATTGGCATATTCACACATTTGATCTATCTTTTGCTGTTTGGCAGAAGAACACTTGGCGTGTAAGATTGGTTGTGGTGCAGATTGAGTTTGCAGTTTGCAGAAGTACAGAACAACAAGGGCAATCAATCACAATACCTTTTCATTAAAAAAAAAAAAACAAAACCACTGTGGATTTGTGGTACTTCAATTTATCTTAGATGATCCTGTGGAACCGAGAAAAGTCTCCCAACACTGCATGCCAATTAAATATATTTGAATAGGTTTATGCAGAAGCTCTCAGAATAGTTTTTTATGGAGTGTACATAATATAGTTGGCATCAAAAAACTCAGTCTAGCAAAGTACTCTGTGCAATCAAGATTCATAATTTTTATGATTTGGAAAGTATTTTAGTGGATCAGAACTTGTGTTGTTATCGTTAGCTGGATTTAGTCCAGTAACTATGAAGGGTCAAAAGCTGAGAGTTGTATGAAGTTGCAAATGCTACATGGACGTAAGTATTTCTCACTTGCAGTTGCAACTGAAATGATTTGGTGGAGTCATGCCCAATAGCTGTTCCAAAATAAATACATTATGAATACTCTAGGATTAGTATAAAAATTAACAAAGAGCAAAAATTTAGGACACATTGATGAGGTTGTCTTTATCGTTCAGGTGGACAGAACTTTATGACAGGAAACAATGATACGTCAATGTAAACAACTTATTTTGCCTACCTTCATATTTCAGTGGAGTAGTTCAATATAACCACATCTCTCCAAAGACTCGTATTCTGTTATTGAAAGGTAATGGTGGGAACCAACTTAAGAACATGTAAAATGCAAGATTTTTTAATCAATGAGCAGCTATTAATTTAACCAAGCCTTCCTGTAATAATATTGAGACAGACTGTCTGCCTGTTTTTACATTATAGCTAACTTTGCAATCTGTACGGATCTAATGAGGTGTGTACTTTTTATGGATTTATTGAGAGTGGTCCTTAGGAATCTAATGCTGCCAAAAACTTGGTATCTCTCCCTGATCTTTGAGGAGTTGTTTGCTTTCTGGAACAACACAGTTACTATTTTAGTAGAAGCCATTGCCTCTTTCCACTTTCCACTTTCCATGTATGTAACTCATTTAGTTGGTCTTTACAAGATCATATTAAGCTCAGACATCACTAAGTTCAGATTTGATGGGATCCTATGGATTGGTGACACCCATGTAAAACCACACTGATACATCAGCTGACAAGTTCATTAAAGTCATGGTGCACATGTGGCCCTGCAGCAGCATGACTCCACAAGTTCCCAAATAGTCACAGCCCATATTCTACGTTCTTGACCCAGGAGTATTTGAGATAAACAATCTATTTTTAAGACTTACACAAACCAAATGGATCTTCCTAATCTAAAAACACATATATAAGCATCTCGTCCCACCTTCATGGTGTCAGCAGTGACTTCAGCAGAGCAGTCCACAGCTGAAATCCAACAAAGAATTACAGCATTTTGTCAACTGTGGCTTTATCATAATCAGATTTTATTTAAAATTGCTACTAGCTTAGAAGATTTTCACATACACATGCAAGAGAATCTATAGCTAAATATCCTCAAATCATTGAAAAGTAAAGAAACTTTTTACTTGCTGATTTCTTTAACTTAGTGTTATAGTTACTTGATATATTTTTTATTTGTAGTGACTTTTTGGTGTAGTATCTGAGTGTTTTCCATTAGGGCATTAGACAATATGATTAATGTATGAAATATGCCACATACTCTGGAAAAGTGTTGCTTTGTGTACAGAAAAACAAATGAAAAAAATTACTGACATGGAAAAAATAGTCAATGATACATCCTTCCATGTTGAACACAACTGGCTGGAAAACAAGTATTCTGTTTTGTGAAAATGTCAAGGTTTTACAACTTGTGTTCATCCCACATTAGAACAAAGCTGAAATCCAGCTTGTAAGACAGTTTTGCACATTTTGTTGGAAGTGAGAGACATGGATGAAATGATGTTTCATGGATGAAACATGGACCATTGTGAGGTTGGACTAGATAACCTTTAAATGTCTCTACCAACTCAAACCATTCTACAACTCTGTGAACCATTTTATGACTGTGATTCTCTGAATATTCTGGAGAATAGCTACCAAAACACTAGAGATTTTGCTGTGGAGTGGAGCGTACATGCATCACCCCAACAGTTTGCTGCTTTTTACATTCTAACCTGAGAAATGGGTTCTGGAAAAGCTTGATGGAATTGGAACAGTCCAGGGGATAGTCTGCTCCAGAGGAGCTCATCTTCCTACCCACATGGCCACAACACAAAAAAATCTAGGAAAGAGCTCAGTATATACTTAGAAAGGTCATGTGTTATGCAGTCTAAAGATGGGTCACATGTTAAATATGGAAACATATTGATTAATAGATACACTTTGTTCTTTTGGTTGTCTTCTGCATTTCTTTAATTTCTATCCTACACACCAGCTAGCTAACTGAAATGTAGTAGAGAATAACTACAGTGTGACGTTTAAGTTTTATGATGAAAATTTTAGCTATAAAGCAGTGTCCAGTCTTGGAATATTTTTATTTATTTTTGACAAAAATGAAAACAAAAATGAAAAAAAAAAAGAAAAAAATTACTACTAAAATATAATTCTATTCGACATCAGCAGTGGAGCTAATGTTAACATGAAATTCTTTGAAAGTTGAAAGAATACTTAATCATGGGATTTACTTGTAATCAAAAGAAAAAATACATCAAAGTCAAAGGCAATTTTATTGACATCTTTTGGGCCAGAAGTTTGCATTTTGATTTGAATGGAACAGCTTGTCTGTTTGAAGTTTATGGCTTTAAAGACTGATTAATGAGAACCCAGGTAGGTAATTTAATCTCTCTCTGTCTAATCATGAGGGGAAAATATTTCTTAAAAAGTCAAAATAAGCTGATCTATGTACTGTTACCTGTATATATCTATACCCATTACTTGCAATCAATTTTAACTTAAAAATGGGGAAATAAATCTGTCCATTAGTGATTTTCAGTCTATGGTTGGTGAAATCCTGGGTTCCCTGAATAGCTTCTAAAGGTCTCCCTAATGTTTTTTTGGTAGCAAAAGAGTATTGAAGCAAATCAAGTGTGTTGTCAAACTAGGCTACAGTTCAGGATAAAACACTTCTCAAGCAAAATGGATAGGGATCTGTAAATTTATTAAGGTGCAGACTTTAAATCTGTGTACTAATTCATACAGATTAAAATATATATAAGACCTGAATCCAAGAAATGCCAAAATTAATTCAGTGGGCTTTCTATTTTTTTATTATGAACTATTATCTTAAGCCATTTTTAAAGAACATAAATATATATGTTCAGAACAATTCATTAATCAAAAATGTGTGACAAATTTGTACAGACTTTTACTGTAGTTCCTTAGCTAAAGTGAAAACAAAATCCAAACTAAAACAAGACTTCAATAACCACAATAGAAATAAATACGAAATAAGAATACAGAAAACATAAGATAATGTTTCATGGGGAAAGGAGACCTAAGGTGATGGATATGGATATGTACCCACTAGCTAAGAGTTGATGAAAAATGAAACATATTTAAGTAGCCTAATTTTCTTTCTGATTTAATAGGATCCAATAAATGGAAACTGAATGGCCAGAATAATGAAAAGAGCACAAAATTTATCTCATTCTGTTGCGTCCTCTCTGTGTTCTTTTGTCCTTTGATTGCACTGGTGGATAATATTATTTTGTTCCCAAGGAAATATGTCCCTTTGATTAGGTTGCAGATATTCTCTCATTTGTCACTGTTCTATCAAGCTATGCCATGTAACAGCAGGAACCCTTGATTATTTAATTGCTTGTAAGAACTCATTAAATCTTACTATCAATCATTGGACATATGGCAAATATCACCCAATGGCATGAGAGGTTTTAACAGTGATCTGTCACTGGGGCATACCCTTTCTTTAGTAGCACAGGCCCTTTGTTTAGTTCTCTGATCATAATAATTTTTAATTAATATTGATTTGCAAAAGAGTGTTCAAGCAGTGGCCTAATCTATGGGTACAAGGATAATCTTCTGAGAGGAGCATTTGTAATTCCATATAAATATCCAGAAACCCCATCTAAGAGAGTTTAACCTTTTTACAATGTTTTGTAGATCGTGTTAGTCAGATGATAACCTAATTTAGTCTTCAAAGTGGATATGGCTCATTAAGAAAAACATATAAGAACAAGTCACACAATAGGCTTTGCATCAACACCTTGATGGGATCCTATGAAGTACCTGCATATGAATGCAAAAGACATTTTTCAAAATATAGAATATTAGCTGCAGCTAACAAAGGTAGTGACCTGGGAAGCTACTTGTTTTGTCTATAACAAAAATCAACTCAAAGAGGTGTGAAGAAATCTCTGCAAATATTGTTTAAACAGATAAACTTTCAAAGGTTAAAGTTCACAGAAGCTGGCAGTGGCACCACTCTACATTTCCAATCATAAAAGTTTTGACTATCATTTTTGACTATCTTCTTATGGTCAAAACAACTCTTTTACTTTACTGTATTCACAACTTTTGTACATTAGTATTACTTGGAATTTGCAGGAAGCAGAAAAGCCCAACCAGGAACCATATCTTTGATGACTATATTCAACAAAACACTGGCCTCCATCTTTCTTATAGTTGACATCTTGTTATTTGGAGATAAAACCATGAGATATAACTTTACAATAACTTTATCTAAAATCTTTTTTATTTGGACAATTTAGTGTGGAAAATATCAAAATAATTGATAGACAAAAGCAGAAACTGAAAGATGTCCTGCTCTGAGTCAGGCTTCTATTCATACATGCTACCTGTGACATATTATGCTCTTTATCTGATGTGTATTCGTGTAGTCATGTAGCAACTGTTTAGGTTTGGAAAGGGGAGGTTAAATTCTTAAGTTAATTTTGTAGGTTCTTAGAATAAATTTTTGGATATAAATCACAGCTGGTGTCAATTTCATTTGCAGCTTTGCTTTAGTGCATGAGCTCTACAACAGAAGTAGAAATTTGAGTATACACAAAAAGTAAAGAGCCACAGACACCTTTAATGCTGAGTGGAAGGGCAGTTATGGGAAGTAAGAAAGAGTAGCAGGATCTAAATATCTGAGATATGTATTTGTACTTTTAGGTATGGAAATTATAAAGAAAAGAGACAGAGAAGAAAAAAGGATTTTGAGGCTCGATTTTTCTGTGTTTTAGTATTTCATTTTCTTGTTTGACAAACTACTGTCTCTACATGTTTCTGTGTATTCAACCCTGTTCTATTAATAGCAATATTGTAACAGCCATGTCTATAATTTTTCCTATGGTATGTTGTCTAAGGATCATATTACAGTTTTTGCAATAAAATACATTAGCTTTACATTTTCATGAGGACTTCTGTTAAGATTCCCACGTTTTGAAAAAATTACTTTGATTTAACAATATATAATATATATTTTTAACCTTAGTTTCTGAATCTTTCTTCCTCTTCCAAAGAGGATTCACCTATGTCTAAATAACCGTATGCCCATATACATTCTCGAGGACAGATTATTCAGGTGGTTTATGTTCTCTGATAAAGTCTAGTTTGTTTTTGTGGAAGCAGAACTCAGTCCTATAACAAGGGGAAAAAGCCTTCATGTCAGATATCCAGCTACATCCAATATGTGAAACATTATTATAGTAGTATAAGGGATGTAAAAGAGTCATTTTAATTTCCTGGAAAACACCATAAGACTGTCTTAAGGTTCCTCTGAGCAGTGCTGGCTATGAAAAACTATTGCAAGGAGCAAATCAGATACATGGCTCATAAGAGACTTGTTTGCGAGATGTCTTGATGAATATATTTAATTCAATTACTGATTTGTTTTGTAATTTACATAAATAGTTTGACAAAACATTACAGGTAGATAAAGCACGAATTGCAGTGGTTTTATAAGCATTTAGTTATTAACTTTGGTCCTGATTCTTCATTGTTTTCCACATTGCCACAGTGTTGGAGTCTTTTTTGTGCCTTTTACTTCCCTTTTGCTGAAGTTTAATAGCTGTCTAAAGTAAGATGATAAGCAAATTCACATATTCTATTTGAAATTCTGAGCATACTTGGAGTCTTTGGCATTTTATCTCAGAGTTCAGAGATAACTGATAATAACTAAGAATCTCCACTGTCCCTCCCAAACCTATACCTTTATGCCATTGTTACACTTTCTATGGAGTTTCATCTAACTGAAAGTTCTGAATTCCAAAGGTCAACAATAGAAATACTGTCAGATACTACAATAATGTCATAGAAACAGTCATCAATGAACTTTTTTTTAAGTGAAGAAAAGTCCAGCACTACAGGCCTCAGGTCTGGACTTGTCATCTCAAAATACTTCGTTATCTCTCAATACACTTACTCCATTTACTGTACAGAAATAGGCCCATTCGATTTACTCCTATGTAAGATAGTGGAAAAGATCTCCTTTGTCGACTGACTTGAGATTATGCAAGTGAAGTATTTCATTAACTATTGGGAAAACCTGGAAACACCTTATTTTCCCAAGAAAATGTTTTAACTTATGAACTTAACACACAACCTATTAATAAGAACTACAGTACATTACAGTAGCTTCATTACTTCCAAGGTAGGCTTGAACGTAGCCATGCATTTCAGGAGTAATGAGTGATGCTTTAGTGTATCAGGCAGATACCCTAAAGGCTCTGTGAGATTATGCCACAAAGTACAGAAAGTCTTCCAGGAAGCCAATGAATAAGCTTTGCTATGGGAGTGTAGAATAAAACCCATTAAATCCATTAAAGGAACCCAAACTGTAGACAGGAGGTAAAGGAGGATTGATTTGTTATAGCTGTACAGGCAATAGAATGTCCATTTATTAATTAAAACTACATTTTATGTATTGTGATGTGATAAATTGTTGACTGTTTAGGTGAATTCCATAAGAAATCTTAAGTGAAGTTAATGGCCAGTCTTCATGAATGAAGAACCGGGGAAGGTCTTTACACCTTCCAGCCTGCGCATTGGATTTTTTAGGTG
>JAYRBT010000082.1:27440723-27456264 GCA_036023395.1 Myiotriccus ornatus | reverse complement strand
CCTCAGGATGTAGATGGATTGCCTTACAGGGCTAACGAGCTCCATCTGCCCGGGGAGTGGCCCTGACCAGGAATCGAGCCCGGGTCTCGGCGGTGACAGCGCCGCATCTTAGAAATGTACCTAAGTTTATTAACATCGATAAATTATGCACTACTACTTCTTGAATCTGTGAAACATTCTTCACAAGTATGCTTGACTTTATTTTCAGTTTTAAGCAGCAGTTTTGTGTGATCATATTCAACATTTAACTATTGCCACTAAAAGCTTCTTAGCCAGAAAAAAAGCTAGTCTTTCACAAACAGTTTTAACTCTGCTCTTTTCCCCTGTTTTCCTGTTAAGTACATACACATATGAAACACAAATTTTCTATTTTGATGGAATCTGATGAAGAGAAGTAATATACTTTTAATTATATACTCCCTTGACTTTATATTCCCTTTAACTTGTGAGTGCTAAAATATGTAACCTCTGCCTAAAAGAAATGTTTAAAATATCATAATGATATTTTTTTAATATAATAAATACAAAGAGAAAACTGAAGGTGTATATGCATAAATAAATCTTTATATTCACACACAGCAAAGTTCTGGGAAAATATATTAAGGTCTGTTTTTTTCTTCTGGGATATTAAATAAAACAGTTGTAGGTGAAAAACACTAAATATTTTTCATAGAAGTACTGTGTCTTTGAATAGATAATGGTTAAGTTTAATATCTATATTTTGTACATGTATATATATAAATATAGTGTCTGTACATATATTCTGTGTAATTAGCACAGAGTTTATATCTGAAAATCAGGCATCTATCTAGTACAAAGTTAAAAATTCAACATTATATTTGTCATCTATAAATTTGAATGTGTGAGTATGTATATATATGAGTGAGTGTACATGTCTGTGTGTGCCCCTATTTTGAAAAATAGGCTTTTTTTGTCACTCTCTGATGGTGTTGATGGAGGGACAATAACACCTTTCTCCCACTATAATTTCTAAAGACATTTAAAGAGTTCATTGTTTCAAATCAAAGATCTATTAATAAGTTCCAATAAAATGCAATCCATCACAATTTAACATGAGCAGAAGCTTTCAGCTTGTGCATATTTTGTCAGGAAGGCAATTTAAAGCTTATAAACACAAATCAAAGCTTTGGGTTTTAACCACAAAACATTCACACAGTACTGACCTACCACCTACAGTGTCTCAATATACAGCCAAGAGGTAGAACACTCCACCAGCAATAGCAGGCAGGATCAGGAAGCAAGGACCTGGACTCAGCATTTATTTTAGAGCAGACCTGTTGGGGTATCCATTCAGGAATTTTCAGAAGATTGAGAGAGAAAAGGATGTTTCCTTATGCTTATATCCCTTATCAGAGTGTTGATTTACCATAATAATTAAAATAGTTATTTGGATCACAGACATATCAAACAGTTTTCTATATCCAGGAAGAAGGACCCTGGGACTGTTTATTCACCCCTTTTCCCCCTCACATATTTGATGATTATGCTTGGGTGACTAATATCTACATTGACCAGATGCACTATTGCTATGATACCATAACATCTCTGATCATTAGCTGATTTGGCTCAGTCTGTTAAAAAACCCTTAATGCATAAGGGTGAATTGGAAATAGGAATAGGAAAAGAATGTGAAGAAGTATTATTCATTGTATTTTACTTGAGGGGAATTTAGGCACAGAGATTCTTTTTTTTTTTCCCCCCAAGACTACAATTGTTTAAGTGACTTACTGAAAGAGTTTGAATCAACCATTTCTGTCTGCTAGTCTTTCCTAATGTGAAAACATTACTCTATTTTTTCTTAGTATTTCCTGTTTTGGGAATCTTGAAAGTACAGTGCAGATTCATCTTGCTAGGGAACAGATATTCATAGACTCATGAATCATAGGATAATCTTTGTTGGATTGGAACTCTGTAGGTTATCTGGTCCAACCATCTGTCCAAATCAAGACAACTCAGAAGCTAGATCAGGTTAAATAGGGCATAGCCCAGGCAAATTTTGAAAGTCTTGTGGAATGTCTACAGCCTTTCTTGATAACCTTTTCAGCACTTAACCATTGTCATTGTGAATAGTTTTTTCCTTAAGTCCACTTGAAAGGTCTCATGATGCAACTTTTTTTGATCTTCCTTTGTCATTTCATTGTGAATCTCTGAGAAGAGACAACCTCTCTTTCTCCATAACCACTTAAAGACAAAATAAGTCACCTTTTAGCCTTCTTTTTGCCTGGCTAAATAAATACATTCCCTCAGTACATTGGTTGCTCTGGCCCTGCCTGTCTCAGCAGCTTCTCTGGCTTTACTCCAACTTTTCAGTACCTATCCTATAGCGTGGAGCCCAGTGTTGACCATGGCACTACAGATATGAGCATACATGCAAGTGCTTAGTGGGAATAAACACCTCCCATGCCCTGCCTGCTATGCTAATGCTAATGTGGCCCAATATGGACTTCGTTTGCCCTTAGTTGTGTGCACTGTTCACTTGTATTCAACTTACTGTGCAGCGGAGTCCTGGTGTCCTTGTTTGCAGAGAAGCTGCTTTCCAAACAGTTGGACCACAGCACAGATTATACAGGTGCAAAAACAGGACTCCCCCTAAAAAATTATATGGTTAGTTATGTTTTAGGAGAATGAAGCTCTTCAGTACCATCTCAACATAGGACTGTAGTCTGACAATTACCTAATACCCTGTTTTTCCCATTAAGATTAATGGAGATTTCAGGTCCCAAACCCTTCAGTTCTTAAAAATGAAGCAAGCGATTTACAGTAAACATGAGTCACTTTGCTAGAGAAAAGTGAAGAACTTTCTAGTCATTGCAATGCACACTGATATATTCTTTAGCAGCAACATTGTTTTATTCCAAATTATCACAAGTCAGCAAATTGTTTTAAAAATGACATATTTACTATTACCTATAAATTGATTCTATAACAAAGTTCCTGGGATTTATAAATCGCACGCTGGATCTTTATCCCTTTCCTACTGCTGAATTGTTATCCCCTTTTTCCTTTTTTATTTTTTTTTTTGGTTTTTTGTCATGTTGGGTCCGTGTACTTTCATATTTCAACTGGCTGCATACTGATTCTAGAACTGCTAGCTGTTAGTGGCTTGTTTGCATGATTGAATCATGGTCCCAAATGAATATTTTGTGTTATAAAATGCTTTCTAGCATATTAAGGAGCCAACCTAAAATGAAAAGGAATAGTTATTCTAAAATCTTTTTTCATTTGATGCTAGCAGATTGTTTCTGTGCACAAACTGCCTACAAAAAGGAGTCTGGTGGCAGTTGGAGTGTTTTTAAAGCACGTACAACTCTAAACTTCCTTAAACTAATTTACATTTTAAAATGCTTGTTGTTCCAGTTCTATTTGTGCTGGTCCTGCCATTGAAAAGTGGGAGGACAATGTTAAAATAATAATAATTCTTTCCTCTTTCAACCAGCCAAGCATAGAAGAGAATAATTCAGAGTAGTTTGGGCGAAGAAAGAAAACAGGCCTGGATTCACTGATTTTTTTTGTTAAAGTAGTGTCACATGCAGAATCAGTATACTCTCAGTAGAGGTTTTGGAACAAGCATAGATGACGTGATAAATAAAGGAAAGAAACTAGTGAGAGAAAATCTATGTTGCAGAACGTAGGAGATGAAGAGACAAAGCCATTACTGCTGGAACAGAGACTTGTTGCCATGGGAGCAGGGATAAGGAAAGCTGCTACCCTGGAGGCAGTGACTGGGGACAAGAACAGAAAAGAGAGGGATAAGTACTTGGAACAAACTCTCTCAGGCACACACTGACCTGTGTTTTAGGAAGCCCAAATTGCCTTATTCCCAACCTATGCAATCACATACATGATGGGGCCAAGGCCAGAAAGGCAAAACTTTGCAAAGAGAGTATTAAGTGCCTGTTACAGGGTCTTTTTTTCTGGTCAATATGGAATTCATAGTTCTCTCTTCCGTTCGAGCTCATTTTAAAACACAAATAGTACTTGACATACAAGGTGAATACCCATACTCACAGGCCAATGTCTTGTGGATCACTAAGGTAAAGACAGAGGCATTTATTCATGGGAACAGAAGATTCACAGTCTCTTCCCCTAACAAGTCATATATTGGCTCATAGGAGTGCAGTGACACTACTAATACTATGAAAGCTTGGCTTCAGGGGAGAGATAATTCACTTAATACTTCTGCTGACATTTTTCTTAAAATATAGCTCAAAAATTCAAGCAATATCCTGATTTCATGGGACATAAGCATGCTTCAACAGGGATAAAATTTGTTCTAGGATTTCACCATGGGGTTTCTAGTTTTAAAGTAACTTACTTTAAATTAAGTTGCCATTTTCTGCATACAAATCATGTATTGCAGTTTCCCATTTTCCCAAATAGCAGGCATTTGTTAAGGAAAAGTTTGGCAATGGAACTTTTCCCGTTTTCCGGGTACAGAGTGTACAAATGGTTACACTGTAGCTTACTTACATCAAACTTTAAACCCTCTGCCCCATGATTTACCTGCATAATTTTGTTATCTTTCTTCCCAAGTCTGCCTTGCAGTCGTGTTCTTTTATTCTACAGCATGATCTGATTGCTTAAACTCTGTGACCAAACCCCTCACTTTATTACCTTTTTTGAAAGTATATATTAATAAAAACAAGCAGGACTTGTCAGTACAGCAAAAATATAAAACTGCCTGTTATATGCAAAGTACATCTTTAATGATGTTTAAAAAGGAGCTAAACATCTCTGTGGGAATTCTTAAAACACTTATCTCTTAGGCCCTTATTTAGTTTTGCAAGTCTTTGTTGTTTAACAAGCTGGAGAAATGGGTCATCTAATGTTATATTAATCACTAAATTAATATTTTAATTTGATTTTCTTTATAGTTGAGATGCTTGCGGCATCTCCAGTGTTTTCTCTCTCTGTACAGTGATGTTAAGCAGTATCATTATCATAATGTACCTTGGGGTTGTGAGATAACAGGGTCCAGTGATAGCTCTATTCTTAGGAGAGTGGGAGGTTTATGATGACACTTTTACATTTTAAATGGCACATGGAGGCTCTCGTGTAATGAAATGTCTTAGAGCTGAGTCATAGTCTTTTCTACACTGGGCTTTTCAGTTCCTCTACTTGAAATCAGAGCTTTCATGTCCAAATAGGTGATATATTTTGCCATTTTTTTGATAAGATCTTTACAGGGTGCTGAAGTAAAAATCTCAATCATTCAGTTTTTCATGAGCAGTCCTAATTTGAAGATTTTGATAAGTTGCAAGAGATATGACTATCAATCATAGAGAAAATGAAAATTAATTCATTTTTTGGAAGGTTAAGTTCTAATTTAATATAATTTTTCAAATATTCAGTAAGTCAAATACAGAAGAGACATAAACTCTAATTTAGCATTATAAGCTCTAATTACCCTTCTGAAATCTGCTTGGAAAATCAGAATTTGTGATTAGATCAGGCCAGACTGGCCCTTTCCCTCACGCATCTTTAAAACAGCTGACAAAGCTTTCTCCTTTTTGCTTTCTTATGCATGACCTTTTAAGAGGTCAAAATAGTGCTAAGATGGAAGTGGTTCACAGGTTACTGTTAGGTGAGTACAAAGGAAGAAACAGACTTTGTTCCTTTTACCTTCTTAGACAGTCACAATCTGAGCTTCTCCCTTTCTCCTTTCCCTCCAGACTCTGTAATTGAGCGTATTTACTCAGAGATCCCATGCCTAGTACAGGCCCCCTCCCTCTGTTACAAATACACAAATCACATGTCCTAGTGCATGTTCGCTCTAGTCCAATGGTAAGGTACATGTCTGAGTGAAAATATATGCTTGGTGATACCCTCACATACCAAGGTCAAAGCAAATCACATTCACACATTCCATATCACAGCCAGTTTTCTGGCCATACCTCAGCAGATGCATCATAACCATATATGACTGTAAAACAGCCAATACTTTATTGTTCCTTGAGCATCACTGACTTTGTAACATAGTCATTCACAAAAATGCATCCAAATGCAGGTTCCAGTTATGCTTACAATTGTGCAAGTGCAAAAGTGGCCTAGGAGGAATGTAGGCATAGTGTCAGTTTCCTTCTCTCCCTAGTTTTATTTTATTATTTTATTTTATTGTTTTATTTTATTTATATGTTATTTTATTTTTTAAAATAACTTAAGGTCTGCAATGTGAAATGGCATTTTAAACATTGCAAGCACAGGATTCTGGGTTTGGAGTCTGAGTCATGTTTGGCAACCCTTACTTTCAGTCAGAAGCTTTTTTCCCATCTCATAATAGCACTGCCAGCTTTTCAAAAGATAAATCCTGGATTCAGTCAGCCTCAAGGCCAAAAATGTTGTTTGGGCCATTGGTTGGATGACTGCACCAGAATATTTTGAAGTTAAAATGAATGGAAGAATCTAAATGAATGTGCTTGCTATCCTAATAACAATAGAGTTAATAGATAATCTTGTATTATGAGATCCATCAAAGTTTTCGTGACAGATCATTGAAAACTTGTGTGAATACTCACACTGCTTTTAATTGGCACTAGTTTCATCTGAGGTAAATATTTTATTTCACTCATTATTGACCAAAGCCTCTAGATAGGATAACAAAGACATGAAGAGGTTTTGAACTAAAATGAAGTTCTGAGCCTAATTCAATGTCAAAATCCTTTTGAATACAAGAGTAGGTTTACCTCAGTTTTAATATGATGGACTTTTCTAAAAGTATGAAACTTCAGAGGTGTTTAGCTTCACTGTGAGCATTTCACACACCTAGCTATCAGGTCATTAAAGTCAGCACTTGCCAGTATCAACAGAATGAGCTTGTTACGTTTATCACTCAATGTTGCAGGGACAGGTTTGACTGTCCGTACAGTTTTGAAGTTTCATCTTCTGGAGTCTTTACCCACAACAAATAACATCTGTCTTCAAAGAGAGTTTCACCAGCTCCAGAAGGAGCAAGTCAATGGACTACATAGGCAGGAAGAGCAGAAGGTGTCTTAAAAAGCTGTATGCTCCAGAAGTGAACATGCATTAAAAGAAAGGGACAGCCTGCTTAAATTAAACCACAGAACCTAAGGGGTCTGGCTATCCTCCCATTTTTACAATGCAGGATAAAACAAGTTAGGAAGAAGTTGCTTCCTTTAACAACTCAAAAAATAGATTGAAATTCCAATTCTTCTGTCCCAAAAGTACAGCAATATTTTCTCTCCTTATTGATTATCAGTCCACTTCAGTTGAAACAGGCCTGACTAAGAACAAAATCCTTTGAAAAGATTACTTTAAACCTGATGAAGTACCAGCACCACTGCATTATGCTATCAGATTGGTATTTTTGGAAAATGAAAGTAAATCAATATTAATAATATAAACCAGAAATTGATTGATTTTGCCATTAAAATATGTAATGGTGAAAGAGCCCGTATCTAATGATTTTTGTTAAAGCCTGTAAGTAACATATTAATTAAACTGGATACATGAAAATATTTGAAGACATTTGTAAGACTTACTTGGGTCAACCAATTCTTAAAAGCAAGAGTTCTACCATTAATAAACTGGGGTAAGATCATAGCTGTTAAGCAGTAAGGATGTAAGTCACATGAAAAGATGATTATGAGAAATTTGAAAAAAAAAGATTTTGCAGTCTCCATCATTCTCTGTCTCTTACAGTCTAATAAGTTAACTTGTACTGACTGGTAAGAGAGGCAATAAAAACTGATAATTCTTTAAATGACACTAATTCCAGGATGTATGCAAAGCCTCACCAATGCCTTAGTATCTATCAAGGACATATTAAATAACTCAAGATAGTGGATTAATATTGTGTAACCATCTTCAGAAATTCTAAACCATCCATTCCAACATCCTTACTAGCATTGATCATGAACCATTGAATCAGTACTTTATGTTCATTTCCTTTCATTTGCTTTATTTCACACTGGGGAATATTTGCATTTGTACTACATTCCTGTTTCATGTCAAACACACTTTAAAATTCATACCTGCCTTAATGCAATAGTAACTTCGGTAGCCAGTTATTGTCTTTGACAACTATGCTCATCCCCCCTCCACCCAACAGGGAGAATGAAATATCAATAAAAAAGGAAAAAAATAAAAAGGAAAATAAAGTACTAAAAGGCTAGAGATCTGAAACCAAAACCAATATAGTAATAACAAATTGGGAAATTTGGAAATTAACATCTAATGTACGTCAATAAAGCCCCAGTAATGATTAAAAAAAAAAAACTTTAACAAAAGCACCACCACCAAAATGAGGAATTAGAAAGCACATTAGAGCAATCAGTAAATCATTTTGAAAAAAGAATCAAAATCACTACACAGAACTAAAAACCACTAAGTCAATCCTTATTGTCAAGCCTAATGTGATCCAATGTACTATAGTGAGGGAATGGGAAGGAAGTGTCTACACCACATGTTGAATTAAAGGGAATCAACCAGCCATTTACTTTCATTTATTTAGTAACCTTCATGATGAGATCATCAAATATATTGTCTCCTTAGGAATCATAGAAGGCTACTGTCTTGCTCTCTTTTTTCTAGCCCATCCTTTCCAGTCTGATTTTTCCATCAGACTATTCGATCTGTTAAATGCATGGGGTTTTTGAGGGAAAAATTTGTTTTGCTTTGTACCATGAAAAAAAGATACATAGATAATATGCTAAAAGATTAATTTTAAGTCACTATGAAGGACTAATGGACCTCTGAAGATTACAGTATCATATTTTTAAGGAGTAGTGCTCACAACAGGCTATGTTAACTGAGACCAATAAGATATAATTTTACTGATAATGGTAATTAAAATGAAAAAAAGTTTCTTGTTCCACAAAACCAAAATCAAAGAGGAATAGCATATTGATTACACCACTTTATCTATAAATCTGGAGATCACTGCATTAAACAGATTATACTTCTCTTGTCCCTCTTTTTCATAAGCAAGTCATCTGCTTTTGAAATAATTTCTTGTCAAAGGCAGGTCAGAGGAGCTGTGTTCATTTCTTCTATCCCACTTCCGTGGTGGAAACCCCAGAACAGCCCTACCTGCAGATATTTATTCTGTAGAACACCTAAAGGAAGATAAAAAGGATCTCACAATGGATGAGAAGACTTTTGTTTCTAAAGACAGTTAGTATAACCAAAGAATCAGTAGAACACAAGCATCTGAGTGACTCTGTGGCTCATTGTTGCTGAGGATCACTTACCCATGCCACCTATCAAACTTACCTGAAGTCTGGAAGAGCATCCAAAAATCCTTTCTTTGGTCACTGTAGCCCCTTAGTACAGCTCTCTGTCTAGACAACACTGCCTCATTCTGGTTAGTTCAGAATTTATTTGCGTATTCCTATAAGGCTTGGTATTTAGCTGTATTTATATTTTGAAAGCAACAACTGAAGTAAGTGTTTTTAGTTCTGGAGTTTCCTTCCCCTATGTCAAATCTGCTGGAGTTCTTGTGTATTTAAAAGTCTGGAATATTTTTCCCAGCTGTGGTAGCTGGTCCAGTAGTACCCTACTTTGCAAATCTTTTATGTCAGTACGTTGTGGCAGGAATATTACTACTGAGACAACTTCCCTGCTTGGGTGTACATACAGTGTAAAAGTAAATCTGCACTTCATGTTACATCTAATAGTCGTACTCCCACATAGTTTAAGATGATCTATTCACTGATATATGAAAGAGATATCACAAACAAGAAATTTTCTTTGAAGAAGTGCAGTTAAATTACGTCTCTTTTCACAGGGTTAAACTGGTTCACTAGCTGATTCCCTGAAAACTGCAACAAAACCTCAAAGCTAAAGACAATAAATATAAAAATGATATAATAATGAATATAATAATGAATATAATAATAATAATACCACTTAAAAATGCACTATAACATTGTTGAAAGCCAAACAATCTGTATAGGAAGGAAGACGGGTTAAATTCTTTTTTGTTTCTTGGAATAGTTTCATAATTTATTTCTCTTTCTTAAATAACTCCTGCATAATTTATTATAGTTTCACTTGGTAGTAATGTTGATTGTATATCTCAACAGAGTTGAATTTGTAAAAATAAAAAATTTTTATAGAAATCTCAATCTGTTATCAAACAAGGTCAAAATATTATTCCTTCAAGTATAAAACTCCCAGTTAGTGACAGCTGATGCATAAATTATCTAAAATACTGTATTACTTTATTCTGTTTGTATTGTCTGGTAAAGAATTTCAGTTCCACTGAATTTATTCATTGTTATCATTAGTTATGTGAACATTACATGTACTGAACTTCAGTACATAGAGTGATTTGATGACAATGAGAATTCACAATTTGCAGAACATAACTGCTAGCTAGGTCATTGGGGGTTGTTTCTGCTTTCTAAAGAGATGTATTTTTTTTTTTAATGTGAAAATAACAAATAATGCTTAGCCAGTACAAATAAAAAATAGTTAATACTCATTAGGTGATTTCTGATTCCCTTCTTCCTCTCATATTCATGTAACAAAAGCTGTTTGAGTAAACATTCACAAATACCAAAATGAAAGGCATAGACTCACAGGAAGAATGGCTTTTCAATTGGTTCCTTAAAAGTCTTCCATTAGGTGCCAGCTGCTTGCATTTCCAAACATTATATCCCACAATAATGAATAAAAGACTTCCTAATAAAAGGAAGGCTTTTTAGTATGAACATTACGAGTACCTACTCAAGACTAAGGTTAATTTTGTGCCTTGCGTGAGCACTTTGGCTTGCAGATACAGAGTTTGATTTAGGAATGGGTCACATTCCGCAGACGTGAAATATCCATCTGTTGTGTGAACAGTCATATTCAAGAGTGAATGAAATTTCTCAGATCAGAAGAAAGAAACTGAGTATTTTGTGATACCTGATCTCTCCCCCAGCTGTGGAAACCTATTGAAGCAGCTCTACTTATAAGACATTTGTCAGAATGTTAATTGGAAAAATGACTTCATTGTGTGAGTCATACAGTCACCTCTGTGGACCTCATTAGGTTTAAATGAGCAGACTGAAGGCCAGAGCAATCATTCTGAGCACATACATATGTTGGTGAAGAAACTCTCTCAGAAACAGGCTCGTGGCCAACTTTGGGTACTTAAAAATGACTAGATGGAAGATGGAGGTCCTGGTGGTAGGAAACACTGACATATGCAGTGTGTTCCCTTTCACAACAAAGGACCATTTAAAAACAAATCTTTTAAAATAGCAGATTCACTAGCCAGACAATGTTTAGATAGCTTGTAAGTTTTGAATTAAGATAATGGTATTTTTAGGTAGTGGTAGAGCATGCTTGCATGTAGCTGTGTGGTTCACCATAGCTCCGGTTTGAAGTCCTTAGGAACAAAAAACTTTTTACTGGGCAATGAATTCATTCCAGCCTGACTTCAAAAATTAGAAAGGACAATGAAAATAAATTATTGGTTGAGCATGTGACTTTTTTTGAGAAGCTAAGCTATATTTGTGGAGCTGCTTTTCACCTACACTTGAGAATTAGGCAGATCAGTATGAAGGCTTTAATAGAGAATAAGAACATTTCTGTCCCCCTTAGCAGCTAAGAAATAATATTCAGCAGCAGAACTAGTAAAAAGAGAGAGAAGTAATCTACTGTTTCATTTATTTATTTACTTTTTATCCTGAAAGATTCTGCTATTAGGATATTCAGATTCAGAAGGGCTGAGGAAAATATTATTGGAAGACTTATAGTAAACAAATGTTAACGGAACAAGCTAAATAGGAGCAACATGGAGTAGCTATTTTCTTCTGATGTCATACAAATTTGCAGTGATACTTAGGGTGATATACAAAGCTTAATTAGCAAAAAGGGAATTAACCTCCATATAATTTTTCAGAGGAGTAAAAAGTAAATAATATAATCATTAATATCTATGGAATAACCTCACTCAAAACAAAACTGTTGAAAAGCAAGACTTCTATGGTTACAGATATGGCTTACCTTAAATATATCTTTTTTGAAGCTATAGATTGTATGTACTTTTTTAATGGCCAGACTTCGCGAACGAAGAACCAGGGAAGGTCTTTACACCTTCCAGCCTGTGCACTGGATTTTTTAGGTGAGTTACTGTGTGTGTACTTATGTGGTTGTGAAACTCTCAACAGTCTGACCTTCATGAAGTTTATGTCAACTACTCATGTATGTCTGAACTTCAGAAAAGTATGTTTTGCTTCATTTTCTCAGTTGCTGTGCACACAGTCCTTCTTCTACCTGACCTCAAAATAAACAAGAATGAAGTAAATATTTTTGAAAACTGACATCTCACACCAACTTAGCAGATATAAAACAGGAGGCTTTTAAAAACGTACATTGTTACTACAGTGTATAAACTTGTATGAGAACTTCAGAATGCTATTTTAAGTATAGCTACCAACAAGAAGACTGATCTTGACATTGTCTTCATAACTTGAGAGACTGAGTTGTATCTACTCAACTCCACCTTCCTGCATGATGAAAATCAAATCTAAGACATGGCCTTGAAGTATCAAGCCCTCCAAAACTCTGCTCATGCAAGTTATGTTCTTCCAACAGGCATGCTTTTATTGTGCTTCTCAGTGTCATAATTGGAAACACAGAGAGGAAAAACATTTCACAAAAATGGTTATAAAATCCTATGTTCATATATAAAAAGCATCCAAGTCACAACCAGTTTGTAGCAAAACAAGAATAAAACCTAGGAAGTAAAACATTGTGAGAGCCTTCACATCCAACAAACACATGGCGTTTTTCCCATTTACTCACACAAGAGACAAAAAATATGCCCCTAAAGCACAGAACTTATTTTTTAACACATGCAGTAACCTGGGTATCTGCACCAAAATACTTAAAATTTAGAAGTTCTTACCCTGGGTTCATGAATAAATGGGATTCACAGAACTCACCTAGATTTCATTTTTAGTATATCTCTATTCAGAAATTTTAAGCATCTATCAATTTACTCATCACTTTTAAAGATATTTCCTAAAGAAATTTCCTATTCCTATGGCTGTCTGTGAATATAGGTACTGCTATGTCACCAATATGACTAATCATTATTACCCAGGCAAATACACCTTTCTAGTCACCTTCATCTGTAAAGAACTATCACAACCGAATCCTCAAAGCAAAAAGTTATCATCTGGAAAGTCATTCTTCCTTACTTTGAAGTGTCTGTATTTAGAGATGCTTCCTATAGAATAAAATCTGTCGTGCACAGCTGCTTTCTCCCTCAATGTTTCCAACTTTGAGATTTTTCTGGAAAGCCAACCAAGGAACAAACGGCACTGAAGTTTATGTGAACCAATTATTCCTGTGTCAACACTACAATGTTATGGTGATATAACTCACTTAACCACAGCCTACGTAATCCCTGTGGATAAAACAACTCTTTGTCCTTGGTGTACCCACAAATTCCTTGTTCTTCCAGTGTCTGACTTCATGTCAATCCTTAAATTATTAACTCCCACAGCAATGTCTCCCTCTTTGAAAATACTATTTGCCAGTCGTTGAGTGTTTCATACATAAAATGCATTTTCATAATCACATTCAAGAAAAATCTAAATATCTGCATGATAAAAATCTATTATTAATTGAACACTGATTCAAAAATAGTCTGTCTGTTCATTCACTTCTTTAGAAGTGAATGTCCATATTTAATTTTAATATTTAAAAATTCTTTTTAGTACTCAGCAGAATTCGTGGAAAAAACTTGGTTTATTGTCTACACATGATTTATCACTGGTATTGCTTGTAGTTTATTTAGTTCCATAAAATGAAACTGTGGTCGAGCATTTTAAAACACAGGTTCAAGCATGTTCAATATTTTGTTCACTTACACTATTTGCCAATATTTCCTCCAGTTACAGTAACACATTCCAACTCCTTTTCATGAAGCCATCATTCTCATTTATCTTTTTTGTCTGCTTGGCAAGAAATACCCATAATGATGACTGTTTCCCTAAACTTTCCTTATCAGGCAGGATAAAAAGCAACATCAACCACATGCTTCTCTGAGGTATTTTGTTTCCTAGTCTGTGTTACAGATACTGCAGAATCTACCTGGCAGCTTATTTATTAGACTACTTGTAAGATTGCTTTTTTCCAAAATTGCCCACATTTTCATAGATGTGCTACCCATGTTCATTTTCTTCAGGCATATTGCCATTTTGCCATTGCAGAATTCACATTAGAAAATGGCAAGAAGAATTTGGACCTCCTGCTACAAGCACATGAGCCTCTGCTCAGTGCACTGTATCTATTTCCAGCTGTTCATAGTTCCAACACTCCATTCCAGTTTGAACATTCCATTGTTCAAAGCTCTTGAACTAAATGAAAACTTCCATTCCATGGAGCAATAATGCTGCCTACACAGTGGATTAGCTGTTAGAGGCTAGCCTTTACAAATATTTGGCCAAGTCTTACACTGCCTCAGACACAGAGGACAATACACATATGCAATAGTGAACTCTTGTCTCTGATTGGAGCTTTTTTCAGCCTGATCATTGCTTCTACCAAATTTAAATAAACAAGGAAATGGGATGCAAGAAGACAAAAAGTCATGCACCATTGAGAAAACTAAATAGTTCTCTCTAAATTGCTAATTTTTTTCATATAGCATATGCTGTTTGAATTTATTACTAGTTATGCTGTTAAATTGACTGGAAATGTATCATTATACCTTAATAAGGCTATTGTAAACACAAAGTACATCCTTAACTGAGAGCCTACATGTGATGCTTCCATAACGCAATACTGACACAGCTTACAGACTTAATGTGTAGTTCAAGTGGTCATAAAATTTATAAACATGTAAATTAAGAACTGCTTAAATACAATTTTAATAAAAAAATATAATTCTTTTTGAACTTTCACAGATCATACTATATGCCAAAAAAAGTTCTTCTGTATAACCTTAGCCACATAATTTCAAGTTTAATACAGTTAATTTTCCCCACTCAATAACTATTCTGACTCTGGTAGTCCAACCTACTTCACTAATGGTGAAATTTGTCACGTAACCATGGCCCACAAATACTCCTACTAGTACATGTATATTTTTTCCTCTTATTTGTCTACCTACTAGCTACAGAAGAGCCATACAGCACAGACATAAATTAATCTATGAGAGATAAACCCATTCCCTTGGTTCACTCACTTTAACATAAGGAAATAAAGACCATCAGCACTGAAAGCTCCTGTAGCTCTAGGGCTTACAGAGCATTGCCATATGACATATGTTTCTCCATGTATTGTTCAGCTGTTATTTTGGACTAATTTTTAGTAAAATTTAATAAAGTTTAAATAAAGTTTAATAATAATTGTATTTACATATCAATATAGATTTCAAAAGTCTTGGAAAAACTTTCTGTAATTGCTAAAAAGTGTTTTGCAACATTTCATAGAATCATAGAATCATAGAATTGATTGGGTTGGAAAAGACCTCCAAGATAATCAAGTCCAACCCCTGATCCAACTCCAATTACTATATCATGGCACTAAGGGCCACGTCCAATCTCTGTTTAAAAAC
>JAYRBT010000082.1:27411836-27440623 GCA_036023395.1 Myiotriccus ornatus | reverse complement strand
CTCTCTGTAAAGAATTTCTTCCTAACATCCAACCTAAACCTCCCCTGGCAGAGCTTGAGCCCATGTCCCCTTGTCCTGTTGTTGGTTGCCTGGGAGAAGAGACTAACCCCCACCTGGCTAATTTCCTTTCCCTGTTTTATTGCTTCTGCGCTACAGAAGTGCACAAAATCCATCTCCATTTTCCCTTGCTAACGTCAGCTAGTGCAAATCCAGGCCTGTGGTGGAGGTGGTTTGATCTCATTCCCCAGCTGGCTGCTAAAACCTGCTTCTTGCAAACTCCTCTCCCCACAGCGCACTCCTTCCCGGGGCTGCTGTGTCCTCTCTGTGAGCTGCAGTGGCAATTCCAGCTTTGGTTTCAGCTTCTCAGTCACCCACCCATGCCTGGCCCCCAGTGCTGGCTCACTGGCCGCCCATCCTCACTGCCCTGGCAGAAGCCGACAGTATTTATTTGGCAGAGCAAGGCTTGGCGAGCTCTGTGGCTCTGGAGCTACAGCACAGAGCTTGAGCTGGGGCTGGCCTTATCAGCCTGTGGAATTCCACCGAAACCAAGGAGATTTCTTCTGCTGAGAGGAAAGCATGCAGAAGGGCTGTCAGGATTGGGGTCTTACATACCACTCATGAGTTGAAGAAGGAAAATGGAAATCTTTTCAATGAGTTTGTTTGCTTTGTAATATAAAACCATATAATGAAAGAACGTTCATATCATTGTAATTTTCTAATGTTTTATACTTTAGTCATATTTTTCATAGCAGTTTCTCTGATTTATCCATTTCAATTTTTTATGTTACTACTTTTTTTTTGTTGTTGTTGTTGGCTGTTTGTTATTGGCATATATTTTTAGTACTTTTTCCTTTGGATTTTTTTTTTTTAATTGACAAGATTTCATCTCTGTTTGTTAAAGAGAACCAGCTGTTTTCTTCGAAGATAATTTTCTGAAGCTGTTGTGCGCCATAATTACACTGCAATTACACAGCAATATTCATAAAAGTAGATGAGGATTCTGTGTGTCCTTCTGACTCATTAGAAGTTGCAAAAATGATGGATGCAGTCTTTCCTAGCTTGGCTATTGCCCTCTGTTGGTAAACCCAAGTCCTGTCCTATCGAGAAAGAACTAAGGCAAGGAACAACAAAACCTTTGAAAGGAGACCAATTTCAGTTTTGGTAATGGGAACAGTGATAACACTGAACCTGGGAAGTATTTTCTACCTTCATTTTATGGAGAAAACTTTGAGTGATTTAATGTTTGCAATAAATCAACATAATATACCTTTCTGATACATTATTTCTTTTCTCATATAGTCAAATTACTTGAGCAATTATTCTTTTTGCAGTTCAGACTCAGATTCATCTAATTTCCTTTCAGAAATCTTTAAACAATTTTTTCTTTTGAAAGATATGATCAGATTCTATTCAGTTTTGTTTTCTCAGATGTTCTAACATGAATCAGTTGAATAAAGTCAAAATACATTCATGTCACTTTAGATTACCTTAGGTCTTCATGCTCTAGCTGTGGAGATCAAAAAAATCAGAGCTTCTATCTTCACTCAAACCAAAGCAGACCAAACCCAGTTCCTTCCAAATCAGCAGACCAAAAATAATTTCATTCCAGAATGAGTTCTCAAATATTTAAGATGACAAAAGAGATTAATTAGGATGGGGAAGGTGAGATTTGGATGGTGAGTGTAGGGAGGGGTTATTTCATTCAGGTGAGGGATTTAGTTTTGTTGGTTCATTTTCTGGTTAGGCCTTAGTGTGGTGACTTCTAAAGATCCTTCATGATGAGCCTGAGCCAAAGCCGAGAGGCAGTGAGGCTAGCAGTGCCTACTTTGAATAAGGCAGAACTTCAGAGAACAAATTAATTTCATTAGGATCCTGAAAAAGTTTAATAAGCGTTGCAAGTCAGGAGAGGCCTATCAGCACATGGATTTCTTCTGCCCTCTTTGCTGGTTTCTGATACAGTTTCAAAACATTTACTATGGTATGGGCAATGGGGAGTCTTCTGGTTTTATAGTCTAGTCAACTGGTCAGCTAAAGCATACAAGGCAATTATTAGTCCTCTAACGACTTTCAGAAAAGAGACCATGTTTAAACAGCAAAGTTAAACAAAATTCAGTTTAGAGAGTCTATTCTGGAAAAAAAATGGCAGTGGGAAATGAACATTTTTTTTTACATTAAGTTGTATTTCTAGCTGTCATAGAATCTACAATGTGCCTCTCAGTTTGCAGAGCTTTTAGATTCTCAGAATTGAAGTGTTTCTTTTAATTTCAGGCATGGACCAGATTTTGCTAAGTCTTACACAAGGCCAGGAATAAATTTTCAAATGCTCACTTTTTTTTTTAAGTATTGATAGCTAAGTCAACTTGAGTGAAGCTTCATAGGTCAGTGACTTCTTGTTTAGCATCACCGACTTGACCCAAAATTATTTTTTACTGTCTTTTCCTTCTTTTTCAGCAGCAATACATTATGTCCAAGATTCTCCCCCCCCCATGAAATTAGACCTTCATACGAAAACACTGTGAAAGTAATCAAAAAACCTACACCGGGAAAAATGGAAATATGAAAAGGCACCACATTTTAAAATAAGGAACCAGCTGTCTTTGTCCAGCGCAAATGCACTATCAATTTTCTGTTTCTGTGTAGGGCGATAGTTCTTTCAATACATAAGACGATTGCATAATTGCAGGACTTCCAGCTTTTCTTCCATTCAGTGATTGTTGACTGAACTGTGTTGATTAGCTTTCAGTACCAGACTTGACAATGGCTCTGCAATCATTCTGCACAGCTCATACCAAGCAGTATTTTTCTTTGTTATGAGAAACACCTGATGAAGTGTACTGTTGGAGTCACAGCTTTCAATCTACTGGTCTTGTAGAAGGCACCACTTTTGATGCCGTGCATAAATTTTCCACAGATCCTTTGCATTTTTCTTCCACTATCATATTTCATTCAATATTTAGGAAATATTCTTTTTTAACTCAATTATTTACAGCAATAAAAAACCCCAAACAAAACCACAATTACCCCTCTTTTATTAAAGTAATTTTGAAACAGTACATTTAGCATTACGTTCTATCCAATCTCTCGTAGTGAAAGGCAGCCCTTTGCCAAATCAGTTTGTATATTTTTGCTACTATATGTACTTAGTATAAAATATAATATTATATATACATATATTATATATAATAATCAATAGATAGGAAATCAGAACTTAGCTACCAAAGCAAAGCAAGTTTTAAAATATTGCAAAGAGCACAAGAAAAAAACATCAAAAAATCATATTTCTGCATATGTAACTGTATTGGGTCTGGCTGAGCTGGAGTTCATTTCCCCATAGCAGCCCTCACAGTTACTGGTAGCTAGAAGGGTGTTGATAACACACCAGTGTTTTGGCTACTGGTGAGCACAGCATCAGTAACACACAAGTAGGCCAGTTGACCCAAACTGACAAAAGGGATATTCCATACCATATGACATCAGCTCAGATATAAAAGCTAAGGTGAGGAGCAGGAAGGCAGGCAGTCCTTGTCTGCAATGGCTGCCTGCTGAGAAACTGTTACACGTGCTGAAGCCCTGATTCTTGGGAGTGGCCGCCCATCGCTGCTGATGGGAAGTAGAGAATAAACCGTGTTACCTTTCACTTTGCTTTTGTGGGCACAAGCTTTCGTTTTGCTTTTGCTTTAAATAAACTGCCTTATCTGTACCCACAGCTTGTTTTCCATCTTACTCTCTCCCCTGTCCAGCTGGGAAGGGGAGTGATAGACCAGCAGGGTGGGCACCTGGCATCCAGCCAAGGTCATCCTGCCACAGTAACTAAGACAAAATAGGTTCACTTTTCTCCGGTTGTATAGAAACTTTACTTCTTTTGAGGCATACAATTCTAATGGTGAAATATGACTGCATGAACTGCAGAGAATTTAAGCATTATTTTTATCTATTTATCTATCTAGATTCATTAACACACAGAGAGGGAAAGAGGTAGACCCTGAAGTTCAATTAACCATCAGACTGAAAAGTATAATGTTAGAAGCAATCATTTAAAAAAAAATTCTGAACTGTGTTTACTGGCTTCTAAATTTTCCTAAATGCTTATTTTATTTGTGTTGTCAAATCAAAGGTTGCAAGTTCTTGCCTCATTGCAAGAAATAAAAGAAAAAATTGACAGGAAGATACGTACTCTGGTTATTGTATGCAGGTGATTTGTATGCATACAAACTTTCAAGACATCAGGACACACCTATTTCTTTTTTCTTGTACCTGAAATTTTCAGTGGAAATAGTTTGAGGATGGCAAGGGTAAAATGAACAGGCCAGATGCTTAGCCAGTGTAAGTAACTGTAAGTGAATTGAATTGGAACATGGAAGTGTCAGTTTTTACCAGAAGAAAATGTGGTGAAGATCTTCCGAGAGACTTATATATTAAAAATGTCATTTATATCTATAGATTATTTGATTATAGATGAAAAATGAAAGATGCCTTTTAAGCCCTTTAAGAAGATTGTTTTAGTGGGACTAGCAATTGCACTTCCAAATGTAGAACAGTCTGGATGGCATTCAACAGCCCAAGCTATTCTCTTCTAAATATTTCCCTTTTCTCTTTGTAAGTATATAATTCATATAAAATCTTTTACTAACCTCTGCTGTCAGATTATTTTCAGTTTATTTTTAAACTCTCATATTGGTGTTATGTATTCAGTAATGCTATATGTATGTACAGGACATTGCTCACAAACACTATTAGCTTCATTATTTTTGATTTAGGATTAAGATTTGTCTTTCAAATCTACGGTTTCTGTCAACTGCAATCATTTTCTGCCTGTCTTTACATGTAAGATCAATGTTCTTAGAGTTCAGGTTTCTTCAAATGTCATCCTGAAGTTGATGGTATTTCTGATTCTTTATTGCCCTCTGACATATCAGTACACTTAAGTACAATTTTTCTCCAGTGCCTGAGGCTGAGTTGACTGAAGTGGCCCTTCAGTTGCATTCTGTCATCTGTGTGTTGACCATGACCTTCATGGTTTATTTATGATTAGGAGGTTATGCCTTTCCTTACTTTAGCAATGGTATTTTAGCAAAACCCTTTACAAAATTTTTTAGTTTTGCAAATACCTTGCAATTTTGCATGCTCACTCTCTGCAACATTCTTCAATAAATAATAGGAAGCTGGCCTGGACTTTTAGAGAAACTTTTCTATATATATTTCCATTGCTGGCTTAGATTGTCACTCACATTGTCTGCTGTCCTACAGAATCAGATGAATAATGAATGATCTTTGCCATCTCTGGATCATGCCACTGTGCTCTGAGTTCTTAGATGACATCTTACTGTGAGGTCTTAATGATCTGGTAAGGAATTTGCTCGATTAAGTATCATCTGCCTGGGAGCGAGCGTGTCTGGTAGACACTGAAAAGAATTAAGCATGAACAGTTTACAGCAGGATGAGACCTTTATGAGCTTTGAATTTCAAGAGTTGACAAAATATGAGCGAGACATGATTAGCATTTTGGACCGTGTATATATAGACTTAATTGCATTTGGAGTTTCAACTAGGATTTTTGCTACTGTTTAAACTTAGTCTATAAATCCAGGAATGATACTTCTTTGTGAAAAACCCTCAGAGAAATTAATGGCATGATTCACGTCAGTAAAGATAATAAGATGAGTTTACTTTCTAGTTAATTAGTCAGAACACTTGTTCTACTAACATCAGAGAAAAAGCATGTAAGTCTTGCATCAATAAAAAACTTGGGCAGATCTACCATCTGAAAGTTATTTGTTTACACAAACAAATAACTGTGAGTACCTTCTAGCACTTGCATTTTCACAGAAATGTGGATTATGAAGAAAGTTTTAAAAGTCTATATTTTTGTACTAGAAACACAGATTTCCTTCCACATAATTTTTATAAATCTGGTGGATCATATCTTTCTTAAAGTCACTTAAACTTCCTTAAAGTTCGCTGCCCTTAGAGGTGTTCAGCTAACACTAGTGCTAAGATATAGTTGTCCCAGTATACTTTAGGGCATGCTTCTTGTAAATGCTCTGGATTACCTTCAGACATTTTGAAAACAAACTGCCTTCTAGGTAAACGAAATGAGCTGATCGTTTGACTGCTATGCTTTATTCTGTGCACTGCTTCCAATTTCAACAGTTCAATGACATCTTAACCCTGTATTTCTACCTGTAAAATGTTTTATATTATGTCCTCTAGAGGTGCTGCTCATAGATTTAAATATTTTGATAAACTCTTGATATTATGTGAGATCTAGCATAACTGGAAATCAGTTAAAACTGATTTTTAAGTAAGTTTCAGAAGAGAAGGTTTCTTTAAGGCAAGAATTTACGCTGAGGCCCTAATCTGGTAGTTAACTTATTGGCAGTTAACTGAAATCAAGCCCATTATTTGAATTTTGATAAATATGGAAGGTCCTACCAAATGACAGTAAGCACTTGTTTAAGTGAAGAAAGGTATGGTCTTATTTTTTAATTGGGCCAGGAAAATGAAAGCTACAAATGAAAATGCCTTGTAAAAGAAACCTCCATTGTCAATTTTTGAAAGAATATTTGCGTTCTTTGCTTGTTGTATGTTATCATCTTCTGTATATCTTTTGTATATTACCTCCTTTTCCTCCTTTGTCCTCTTCTACAGCTCATCAGTGAGCAGAAGAATCACTGCCAATCCTGTTACCAGATTGTGTGTGTATGAATATAGTTTTCTGAGCATGAAGGCCTTGAGTCTTTTTGCAGGATCAGCTTCCTTCACAGTATAGATGGTCTTATAGGAGTTCCAGACACTGAAATGTGTACCCCAGGTCATAATTTTTATGCTTCATCTGAATGAACTCATCACTGGTCAAGTGTCTGAAATCAGTATTAGGAAAGATCTGCTTATCTACATGGTGGATGTGATTAGTAATGCTGACTTAATCTCTTTGATCATACACTCTGAAGAAATAAAAAAAAAAAAAAACAACAAACAGCTCAACAAAATTGCAGAATCAGTTCATCTATACACATTTATCATGGACAAATGGAAATGGCAGGACACAAGTCCAGTAATGAGTGTCATAGTCCAAAGTATAAAATCACAGATAATTTGTAAAAATGTTAACACACATAACACTTACTGTTCTATTTAAAAATATGAAGTATTTAAATGTTTTAAGGGGAAAAGAAGCTAATAATACTTGATTCATTAGTTTGAGAGGCATACATGCTCTTGTAAAGACAATTAAGGCTTTGGTCACAAATTCTTTGGTTTTATTGATTTACCAGAAATCATAACCCTGGCTCATTTTATACTTAATATTGAAGTGCTCTGAACAAGGGGAAGAGAGGTTAAGCAATTATTCTGTGATATTTTGCTTTGAACTGATTCTGCAGTTTCAAAACACAGATCACTGACCAAATGCTGTATTATGATGTAATGTGGCTACAGCAAGCGCCATTCATCCTGCACAAAAAGCAAATGGAAGGCTTCTGTATTAATATCTTGAAAATTTGGTAAGATGTCAAATAATTTTTTTGCAGGTTACTCAGGAAAGAGCCTTATATATACAGATGCTCTGATCTACTGGCTATCTAAATAGTACCCTTTGATAGAAGGAAGTGTTACTTACAGAAGCTGCAGCTTTACTTCCTTTATAAATCCCTTTTCAAATAAACTGCTGAAAATGCCTTGCAGTCAGTAGACTTTCCTTATGAAAGAGTTCCATATTTTAACTTTTTTAAGCTCTCTTCTCTGTATTGGATACAAGAAAACCTCATATTGGTGTGGTCTTACCTTAAATATTGTGTGCAGTTTTGGCCACCACAACATAAGAAAGATATTAAACTATTAGAGAGTGTCCAAAGAAGGGCAACAAAGATGGTGAAGGGCCTTGAGGGGAAGCTCTGTGAGGAGGGGCTGAGATCACTTGGTCTGTTCAGGCTGGAGAAGAGGAGACTGAGGGAAGACCTCATTGCAGTTACAACTTCCTTGCGAGGGGAAGAGAAGGGGCAGACACTGATCCCTTCTCTGTGGGGACCAGTGACAGGACCAGAGGGAATGGCCTGAAGCTGTGCCAGGGGAGGTTTAGGGTGGATATTAGAAGAAGATTCTTCATCCAGAGGGTGATTGGGCATTGGAAGAGGCTCCCCAGGGAAGTGGTCACAGCACCAAGCCTGACAGAGTTCAAGAAGCATTTGGATGATACTCACAGGCACATGGTGTGAATCTTGGGGATGGTCCTTTGCAGGGCTAAGGGTTGAACTCTGTGATCCTCATGGGTCTCTTTTAACTCAGCATATTCTGTGATTCTGTGATACCACTCAGAACAGAGAGATGTCAGAGCCATCATGAACAGTTCTCTAAAACCATTCACTCAAAGTGCAACAGATGCCAAAAATAAAAATCAACAATAAAATGCTGGGCATCATCAAAAATATAACTGAGAATGGACATAAAATGTAATATTGTCAGTATATAACTGCATGCAGTACTTTCTATATCAGCAGGATATAGTAGAGTCAGAAAAAGTAAGAGAAGAACAAATAAAATTATTAATGCTGTGATGCAGCTATCTTGACAGACAGCCTAACTATTTAGAACTAGGGTTACCTGCTAAAACTCATAGCATGGGTTAAAACAAGGAAATTCTTCTTTTTACAAAGGGTAATGATTGTGTAACTTCCTGCCAAAGACAGAGGTGGAGCAAAAAACATGTTCAATAGGAGATTAAACAAAACAAAGGACAACCATATTCAAAAGCAGATAACAAAGGGTATAGGTGGGGATACATCCTCTATTCCCCCCTACCTGGTAATTGTTAGGACAGCATACCACAGCTAGTGATCAGCCTAGACGTCTCCTCCTGTTGCCACTGCTGGACAGTGAGCAAGATGGACTTACAGATGAGTTCTGTTCAAAGAACATGATTCATTGAGCTATTTTACAAATAAGGCAGGGAACATGTTACTGCCATGAATAGCCTCCCTAATTATGGAATATACATGTATATTTGGGTATTCTTTTCAAAAAATCATACACACACTTCTGGAAATTCAGTAAAGATGAGTTTAAGCAATGCATAAGCAGACTTCAAAGATGTTTTGGGTTATTTTCTACCATTAAAATTACAAATAAATAAACAAATACAGAAATATATATATATATAAAAATATTGTAAACAATTTCATGTAATCTCTTTTTCACCTTATTTTGTCCTTTATTTTAGTCTTCCATCTTTTATGTTCACGATAAGTTAAATATGATTGTCAACTTAAAACATTTTAAACAAGCATTATGGAGTGTTTCAGGAAGTTTATCTGAAATTCATAATTTCAAATTTTTGCTCTAGGACCCTGCTTTTAAAGTTTACGTTCAGAGCACTAAAAATCAAGTAGTGTTGTCAAGCCAAAATAATCTGAATGTTTTAAGCTAATTTGAAATATTTTTAAACAATCCACATTCTTATTATTTATAGAAAATGTTTAGCTAAAAGCAGCAAACAATATTCAGGAGACAGACATTGTTCAAAACCAGTAAACATTATCATTTCATGTCCCAATTTATTTGTCATGCACTATGAAACTAGTTCTCAACTTCTGTTTAAAGAGTTTTGAATAAAGGAAACTTACACTGTCCAAATTATTATTCATTAAAAGTAGGATCTACTTAATTTTATTTCACTGCCAAATTTATTTCACACAAAAAATAAGGTCTTTACTAATTCTAGAAGTGTTTTGCCTAAAATTTCTGATACTATGCAGTCCCAACATTTTAAAAAAATAACTTATAGTAAACAGCTTGTCAGAAAAAAAGGAGATTACTGAAAAATTTAGAATAAAAAGATGTAATGAGAAAGACACTCACCTACTTCTCTATAATGTCCCTGTAAATCTATCTTGATTAATTCTTGCTGGAGGATGCACCAATCCTTTCATACTGTCAAGTAATCCTAGTTTGTGAGTCTAGATAGAACCCTTGCACAGAAATGGACACAAAAAGCCTTGACTTAGTAATGAGCCTTATGTTTGATGTCTTGGCATCTCATGATATGTCACAGTGAGGAGTAATAGGTTCACGCTAACTCGCAGCTTCATTCATGTTCTGTAAGAAAAGACAAAACCACATGTTTATAAAGTTCACCGATAACAATAATTTGTGATGACTGGATCATGGCCAATAATACAAAAATTATATCAAGTTTTAATACCTTTTTGAGAAGTAATTAAAAACTAAATCTTACAGAGACTGGCACACAAAGTACTTTCATCATAGCACTAATCAAGTTGTATATTGTGCTAGAGCTTCATCGTGTGATCAAGTTTTCTTTTAAACACACATCTTGCAGAAATGGCTTTACAGACAGCAGCTGATGTGTGGTAAACTGATGAGTAACTGGGAAATGTGCCTGCAGCTGGAAGTATTGATGGTACTTTGAGGTTTATTTTTTCCTATGCTGCAGGAGGAAGTCACCACCATTCTGAACTTTCCCATACATACATAAAACACATGCAAAAAAGCCAAGGTCTGAGCTTTTCCACTCTGTCACTTCCTCAGCAAGACAAGATCACTGAGACCACTTAGAATTAAGACCTTCTCAATCTCCTGATAGAGATCTGCATGATAAAGTTTTCTGGCGCTGGCCACTAGTGGTCTCTCAAAGGTTACACAAAACATTAAATCACTTGGCTAAAGAAGAACTTTTCCTCTAGGCCTCATATACATATTAAAGCTCTCCAACAGGTGCAACTGAGAGAGTGTCACTCAAAATAGCTTTCAGTCAAGACACATTGATTCAAGAATCACAAACACAGGTTCACAAGTTAGATTTGGTCAGAGCAAGAACTTGTGATATTTATATACATGTTGTTCCCTCTGGCTACTAATTAACAGCTGTCAGAAAGACAGAAACTTCTAACATCAGCAAAATTTTGCAGAATCACAGTTTTTGAAAGTTCATCTAGCTTTTAAAAGCAGCTCTAAACATACCACTATAAAAAGAAATATAAAAAATGCAAAGAGCATATATTTGCTATCACAGCAAGAACAAAGGAGGGTTATTTGGCAGAATCAAGGAAAAATGTTACGTCAAGAGAAAAAAATACATCAAGGTAAGCAGGTAACGTGCACACAAAAGGCATTGGGGGAGTTACTTTTAATATAGGGGGTATGTGTGCACTTGAAGCACAACCACTTGTTAAAATGTACTCCTTGGGTTAGTTTTATTGTATGAGTTAATAGGGAATTAATCATCTGTACACCAGGGGAGAGTGGTATAATCAATACCAAAAGTATAACCTTCACTGAGGCAACACATCTAATAAGTACATCTTGAATAAAATTCCTTCATGCACTGACTCATTTTTCTTAAAACATGAAACCAATAAGCATTAGAATCCGTTTGGAGTGAGGGTGATCTCAGCAACACTTCTGACTGTTCTAACCAAAGTGTACCCATCTATACATCCACAGATATGTAATAAGCACATCTAATACATTATTAAAAGAGAGTAAAAATAATAATGGATCAAGAATTAAACTTTCATGAGCAATATGAAGGTCTGGTGTTGTGCCTATAAGAAAAAAATCAAAACCCAAAACCAACATAAAACAAATCCAAACCCCATATTTATCTAAATTAACAAAGAGTTAGAGATTTCCTTTTTAAGCAAATAACTAGGGAAAAAGATCATTATACAATTCGAAGCTATTTACTGTAAAAATGCAGTAAATATTACTGAATAGTTACGATTTTTACAGGATTAAATTAATTGAAGCATTCTAAGAAACTTAATAAATCTAAAAAGTATGAGGTAATTTCAAAGATTTTTTTTTATTCATTTACCCTTTTGTATTTTTCTATTATTTTCAACAGCTGAACAGGATCTAAAGTTGCAGGAAAAAACCTGCTATATTTCATATATACCAATGAATTTTACAAACTTATAGGTAAGTTATACCCTGAGTTATCTATCCAGTAGTTTTTAGAGTTAGTATCTATCCACTGATTTGCTTACCCAGTGTCTACAACTTCTTCTAATAAACTTATAAACTCTAATAAGGCCTCTCTGATATACCTCTAGTATTATGTAATGACCAGTAAAAAGAAAGCAGTGTAAACGTTGAAAGATGGGTTTGCAAATCAAAAAGAAAATAAAGCTGTGAGGTTTTTAAGCAACTCCCCTACTTTCACATCTTTGCAAAACTGTTTCAACTAGCACAGATTGCTTTGGTGGGACTGATTTAGTGTGGGCAGCTGATTTTCTCTGTATTTTTTTGTGGAATAAGTAGAGGAACAGAGATAACATTTCTCCTAATTCAGAGGAAGAACTTGGTGTCTACTTGGTTTGTCATACCAATGACACAGCTTAAAAAACATTGTTTTTTGTACATTTCATTAAAAATAATCACCACTTTTGCCAGACCTCTGGCACTGACCACCAGCCAACTACTTCCAAAAGCTTAGTGAGAAATTCTGCTCAGGATTTCTATACAGCTTCATTCCCTTATTAATTTCTGTATTTATTCACGCTTGACACAGACTGAATGTTAATAACAATATGCAAACAACATATGTGTAGGTAGTACTTCGAAGACAGGAAAACAATAACAGAGATTTGCCCATGTCTTGAGATGTTTAAGAAAAGACATCAGGAAGCAGTCCTAGAGACTGGAGTTAAGGTATCTGATCCATCACTGGCAAATAATTACTTTGGGAAAACTGGGGTTCTTGCACTCGTTCTATCACCCACCCCAGCTCTTGTGCAAGGACATCTGAAGGGCTCTTGTAATGACCAGCAAAACATCAGAAATTGAGGTCTATGCCTTAAATCAAACAATGAAAATGTTAATTGAACTGAATTGTATGTTGTGGTGATTTACTAGCTTCTATATTAACAGCTAAGATAAGGCAGGAAACTCTGAAAATAGTGTAGAGTGGACAATCAAAGGAAGGAACTACTAAGGATGTCTGAAAAAGAAAGTTATTCACAGTCATGAATCAATGCTTGTAGATAGTGGAGACAAAGACTTTGCCCTCACAGTGCCTTGGACTACTCAGATTTACTATACAAACTGAAAGAGGTTTATGCCAGGGAAAAGTAAGAATGTTTGGAGTTTGTGTGTGGAAAAAAAAAAAGAAGTACTATTGAGGAATTTTAATAAAGATGTACTTTTGGCAAAGCGTAATGGTTAAAAATTGACTTGAAAACCAAATTGTTGAAAGTCACAGTTTACCATTCTAAAGAAATGCATCCACCAGAACCACCTTACTACAGCGACTTATTGTATTTTACTGAAAATTTTGTTACTTAATATTCAAATTATCTCTGTGGTAGTGCTGTTTGGCAAGAGGGTATGCAGAGCTTTTTTAAAAGAAACTCACAATATTTGTAAAAGCTAAGATGACGTCTTAAGCATCTAGGCACCACTCCTTGGGGGGGGTGATTTGTTCTCATGAGACAAATGCCACTAGGCGTGTGTGCTCCATTTCTTCAAACATTTATATTCATGGTTTAAACATTTCTATTCATCTTTGTGTACTAGTTCTTAAATATTCAGTTGTCCCAAATAAGTTTCTTCAATGCACTCTTGAGAAGGGCTGTGGCTGAGTTGCACAGGTGGAAGATGCCCAGCCAGCAAGTCAAGTCAGCTGAAACTCATGAGCAATTCAGACCAGTTTTAATCACAAAATAGTTTCAGACATCTTCAGCTGCATCAGGTTGCCCAGAGCCTTGTTTTCAGGGATGGGGCATCTACCACCTGCGAAACCTGTTCCAGTATTTTACCACCCTCATCATGAAGAGCTTCTTCCTTATAACTAATCTAAATCCTGTGTCTCTGTTCCAGGATAGGCAAGAAGGTCATGCTGCAATAGCAGATGCTGGTTAAATTTAGTCAACCAGGAAGAAGAGAGCACTTCCATTGATTCTTTCAGATACAGGCTCGCAGGCCTGGCGAAAACAGAACTTGCTACAACAAGGAAGTCTGCCAGCACCTGCCATTAATAGGGTGGGATTTTTTATTTGCAATGACATGGGATCAGGTAAGGGAGCACTGACATAATGTAAGAGTGGCCAGTTATAAAGAGAAGATGCATAAGCTTCAGCAGGCAGAGGCAAAGCACAATGCTGAGATGTGATTACATTACATACCATTATTTGTGGAGTTAGCTGTAGTTTCATAGGGTCTAAAAATCTTGAAAAAAACTAGCTGAACTGAGCCATATTATTCTGTTATGTAGATAACAAAAATATTAAGTTAAAACTAAATGGGGGGAAACAAATAATGATGGTAAAAACTATTTTGCTTTTAAATATTTGATGTGAATCTAGTAATAAAGAGAAAAACTAAATGTCAAAAGATTGTTGTCCTAAAAGTGCCCCATCTAATAGCATTTTTATGCCCCCCATCAGCTTCACTAGCTTGTGCTGCAAAGAGTTTGGCTTGTCAAGCTGAGTTTAATAAGTGCAGCAAGTGATGCAATGCCCTTACTGCTCCTCTTTTCTCAGCAAACAGATGATAAACAGTAATTATCTTTTGCTGATAACTCTGAGTGTCTCTCTTTTCAGATCTTGTATTCTCCGTAAACTGATACTGCACTTAGAACAGACTTTTCAATAAATCAATCTGTCAAAAAATATGGTCTTGTTATTACAATATTCAAGCTTCTAACCAACTTTCCTACTTTATCTCTATTTTAGATTAAGACCGAATTATGTAAGTAATATCGCATTTATGCTTAACAGTGAGCTACATACCCAGGGATTTAACCTCTGTTGGAAAGTAGAAGACACTTAAAATTCCAAATCACTTTATGAAAAACTGCAGGAACTCATATTTCTTTTAAAAATGGGAGTAAAGTAATTTGTCAATTTTAACGCAATGAAGGCAAGAATAAAAAAAAATCAGCTTTAATTAATTGTTTAAGTGTTTACTGAACAGGTGCAATTTAGCATTTAAAATAAGAAGTTATGATGTCTGGGCTTTGACTTTCACTTAGACCTTATCAAGGGCAAATGTCACTCAGAAGTTGGAAGACTGCAATAGGGGGAAAGGATGAAGAATTTCAGTAACTGCTAGCAGCATGTGCACTATAGGGAGATCAGGGTTCTAACCAAGTGTACACTGTACATTCAAGTCTCAGCAGTTTTGAGCGTACTTAGATTATGTTTCTCTCTTCCCCTTGAGGAATGAACTAAATACCCTCTACTACTTAGAAGGGTAAGAGTGTTGAAAAAATATATTCATTTATACTCAAGAAATATTCCTTTTCTTTCCTTTACTCATCCACAAATTCAAAAACTTCTCTTTCTTTCAACTGCTTTTTTTAAACGTTTGATCTTTGCAACGAGGTCAATGCACTTAAGGAAAACACTGAAACATTAAATCTGCTCTTTCAAAGGGGGCTATTTTAAGGTTGATTAGAGTTTCTTTAAATGCAAGTCACAAACTTGCAGAAAATGAGTCAACATTATTCACAGGCAGAAAGGAGTTGTGGCCCCCTCGTTGCCAGCATCACAACCTTCTTAATTTATTTCAAAGACAGTCTTTAATAAGACATCTCAAGACATCTGTTTGAAACTTACCCTCATCATTTTGCAAAATCCTTTTGCCTGAATATATACAAGCCATGCATTAAACATGATCGAAAGACCACTCTAAAAATGTATGCTTGCACCAAGAGAATATTAGGGTGGAATGAAACCATGTCCGCACCCCCAGTAAATCTCCTTTTAATAAGTGGCTAGTATGTAAATTCTGTTTGGACTTGCATCTGAGTATACTCAAATAGTGTAGCTCCACACAACATAGAAGAGTTAGTTAGAAAGGTTTCCAGTTACAGACCTTGAAGACATTCTCCTTTGTTCACACAGATTTAACCCTTAGTGTGCCAGCTATCCTGCTGTTTGATGTCCTACAAGCCAGCTTGTTCACCTTCTAGCTGCTTACCATCCTTCCTTCCTCCTAGCTCTGTGCTACTGCGAAGAATGAAAAGAAGAGTGATACAGGACATGGATTTACAGGGAATGGATAACTTTTTTGCCTTTTGTCCAATGACAAGTTGATGGGAAAGACTGAAATACAACTTAGGGAATGGATTCAACGCTTCTTTAAGCCAAGTTCCCTGACTACTAGGTTATACAATCAGGTATATTTTTAGTCCATTCTAATGGCCTAACACATCTTTGATTACCTTTTGCAGAGAAGAGAACTGAGCACATGATCTAATCTCTAGCATTTTCTTTGTAAGAGAATGGCATCATCACTTTACCAGTGTTCGATTAACACAGAAAGGTGTGGTCTCTGTTTTTGAGAACAAAGCACAGATAGTCCCTTACAATGAAAGGTTTCTGAGATTTCTGGTCCTCAGTTACTGTTGCCTTAAAAAGACAGAATTTGACATGCAGCACTGTCAAACTGTCATAAAACTTTAATCTTAATCCCCACTACTCCCTATTCCCTTCCCCCTCTTCCAAATCATATGGAGCCCCAGACAGCAAGTTCCTCATTCTTAGGGCCAGATGCCTATAAATTTGGCACTGCCATGCCCTGGTGCTGCTCATGTCTCATTCACATGGTAGGATGACACAGCGATAACAGATGCTTAATGCTACCCAGTTATAAACTGATACGCTTGTACGCATAATACTTCTGAAAAGGTTTCAGTGGCTCACCTTTGTTCAGTTCCCCATCTTCAGTCATCTCTGTCCAGGCTTACAAGTAACGCTTTCCAGAACCATGTAAATCCTGAGATTAAGAAGCAGCAGTTTCTGTCTTTGTCCATTATTACTGCATTATTTTACAGCATGAAATCAGAGCCTGACTTTATTAGATTCTCTCCTTTACATCCCATCTTTCCTTCAGTGTGGGAGTGAGAGCAAAACAGTAATTAAAAAAAACCCCTCCAACCTAGAAATCAGAAGTATAACACTTCCCACTGTTAACTTTATGAATTTAGACTTTAGTAAGTGGAAAAATATTGAAACACAGCTAACGAGTATAATCTTAATTCTTGTCCTAACCTAATTCTGATTAAAGGTTCTAACTGCAGGCATTTGGGTTTTTTTCCCTCTCCAGTTTAAGAAGTTGTCTGCTGTATGCTTGTTGCATCAGCCTAACTTTGCTGAGCTGTGGAGTTCCATTACACGCAGACACAAAAGTACAGTATCACCTCATAAAACACTTTCAAGCTTCATCATCTGAGTAAAGATATGACAAGGCTGTTTATCAGTAGGTAATAAGACAGATAATTTAACTGTACAAGCTCTAATTGGTCTAATTCACTAACTGACCTCTCACCACTTGATTCACTAGTACAATTGAGCTCTGATAAAGCCTTTAATTGTAAATTGCACACAGCTGTGAGCTGCTTCTCACGCTGGCACAAAAACACTATCATCGACTGTTTCATCTCTGCGACCTGCTAATTTGGAGCATATGTAACTGTTTTTAATGCTGAAGGCTTGACATACCACAAACAGCAGATGTTGCAGCTGCCCCTGAGACGCTTTATTTAATTCAATTACGTCTTTTGGAGATATGTAAAAAAGCTAGGCGAGATGAGAGAGGGCAGGAGAATGTTAAAAATGGAGCCCCTGGTTGAGGCCCAGGTGGCTCGATAGGCAAATGATTGGGTGAATGTCTAAATGATCTTTTTAATTGAGTAGACTGACGGCTAATCAGGGTCATGAAGTGTTATCACACTGATGAGCTGAGTGGAGCCCTGGGCTGCTCTGCAATTAATGCTGCTTTTGTGAAAGGAGAAAAAAGGAAGATAATGTATACCATCTGGCAATTGTTTATGATAAAAGCAGCAGTTTGCTACAAATTCAAGTTAAATGCTATTCATAACATTATTTCTTTTGCTGATGTGAAGGGCAAGGACATAGAGACCAGGCCTTTGTCTGACTTTCTCATTCTCTTTCAACAAGCAAAACATTCATTTACTTCCACGTGTGTTATTATTAATTATTTGCCTGCTTGCTAATGTATGGCCCAAATGATGCTCTCTTTGAAATGCCATGAATAAGTCCAGCAATCTACGTTTTGGATGTTTCATGCCAAAGCATAGGATGAGGGAAAAACAGAGCTAAGGTCTCAACTTGTAGCTAGAAGCCAGAGAAAACAAGTCAGTTGTTTTGGTGATGGTGGGTACCAATCTGCCTGCCCCCTCCCCACGCCCACCCAGTTTAATTTTAAAGAGCTTGAATATTTGAAAAACATACTAAAAGTTCAGAAAAGAGCATGTTTTTGGGAAGAAGGGTGAAAATAAAGCCTGTGAGTGCCTACATAAAGGTTTCACTAGGCCTAAAAAGGCTGGGTTTTGCAAAATAAAACAGTTAACCATCAAGTCAGAGGTGTTCTTGGGACTTAAATCTCTAGCAAGGTAAGAAGAGGTAGACAAATACTGATGATAGCATAACACTGAGCTAAAAGCTACCATCCCTGTAAGTAGAATGTTATTCCACTATTAGGTGGAAGGACATGAGAAGTGGAAAAAAATAATCCTGCCAATTCTTCTTTGTGTTTTAAACCAGTTGCAAGGTGGAAATAGTACTGCTAGGGGCCTCCTTAAAGAGGAAAATCAGCAGAAAAATTAGGGAAATGATCAATGTATAGAGTAACTTCTGACAAGAAGATGAAGCCTTGGTTTAAAACTTAGATATTAAGAGCTTATTTATTGCTTACAGATTAGTTGTGAAAATCAGGTAATTCAGATTCCTGTCATGAATATATTGTATGACCTTAAGAGAGTCATTTAACTTGTATATGCTTTGTCTAACAGAGATCTAAACCAATAGTTCTTTAAAACCAGCAGTCAAGTCAAAGTTGATCAAAATTAGCAGATGTCTATTCTGACTCCTTTAAAACTTAAAGGGGTTGAAACAGAGGCTGTCAGAAAAGTTGAAAAAAATGGACTTTGTAAAGTTTCTTTAGTTCTTGTAGTGCTGGCAGTACATTTTGTGTACTAATATTTTCATCATGTTTTATGCCTTTTAAATTTGGGGCTGAATTTAAGCATCATGTATATCTTCAAAGGAAGATGTTGCTGAACAGTACTCTAGTAAAAGGAGAAATAGTCTCAAAAGCAAAGGACATCTCAGCGTCAGCTTAGATCCTAAGATTTTTGTTAGTTTTTTAGTTCTGTGGACTACGGATGAATGCACCACTTGTTATCTGTCATCACTAGTTATTTTCTGCCTTTACTCACCACTGTGTACTGTAGATGTAATACCAGTAAGGTTTACAGAGACCACGTGTTTACAACACAGAGAAGATAAGAATATGCTGCTTTAAGGATTTGGCTCTGCAGTTCTCACGCTTAAACCATGCTTTGAGACAAACTTCTGGCTGTGGTTAACAGAGCCATGTTATAAATATACACTGCAGACTCCTTAGCAATTTCCTACCTTCTCTCTACTCTTCCAGATACTGTAATATTCAGAAGCAGCAGGGAGACTATTTTCTCATCCAAGGGAAGTTTTACAAGATTCTTTAAGTTTTCTTGCTATAAACCAGGAGAAAAACAACAAACACAAACAAAACAGTAAAAAAAAAAAAAAAGGCGAAAGAAAAAATAAAAGAATGAGGAATAAGAAAAGAAAATCAACAGGAAGGTACAGTTCACAGCAGGATTTTGTCTGAAGAAGCTGAGAGATGCTCAGCCATAGCTGACCTGACGTGGTACATGGTACATAAGCACTACCCCAAAGTAGTGTAGGCATGGAAGAGAGCAGCAGTGCTGGTAATCCATCATCCTCCAGTCCTCAGCACAGGTAAACCACATTAAACCATATGTCAGCAACAGCCTGACACAACCATACTGCTTTGAGATTTTAATTAGTCCATGCTACTTTGTAGGCTGGCAGTGCTATGGTAAACTCTACATGTAGACATGCAGTGGACCTCCCTGTGTCATTCATTAAACTCTCAGTTATAAATACAAGTTGAAATAGTTCTACAATGTTTGTGAAATAACGGCACATCAAATGCTGATCTGCCCCAAGGCTCATCTCATGGATTAAATACCCTCTATGGGCCAGACGAAGTGTGCCACTGCATCTGTCTCTTTCTCGCTGATCAGAAATCCTTGTCTTAATAAAACAGGTACACACCACTTTGAAAAAAAAGTTTCAGTTTCAAGAAATAAGTGTACTCTGATAAAACGTTCTTAAGAAAATTCCCAGCTATATCTCTTCAACGACAGCTGTTCACAAAGCTACTGCATCACCATGGTAGTGATAGATAGAAGAGGTTTTTTTTAGTACTGAACAGTTGAAGTAGAATGTTGCTCTATTTTAGTTTTTAATAAGGGCAGAATAAGAAAATACTTGGAAAAAATGCTGTGATAATAACATGTTGTGAGTTTTGTTGGGAAGAAGTGCCTGCTGAGGGTGTTTTGACAGTACAGGTAGTTATCAGATATTGTAGCAGGCAGCAGCTCTTGTTAAGACGATGGAGTTAGACAGAAACGTTACTACTAACACCATGCTTTAGAAGACTACTTAAAATAATACTCAAGATAGTCTTTGTGGCACTTTGAAATCATTGCATTAAGCTCTGAATTATGGATGAAAGCTGCTTTATTTTAGTTTAATAAAGGTATCCCACTCTTTCTCTCAGACTAGTATTAGACGCAATAAAAAAGAAACATTCTTTCCAAGATTTAATATGCTATTTGAGTTCTCTTCTGTAATCACAGTTTTCTATTCTCTTTCTGATTTTTCATCTACAGACTAATGTAAAATCTTCACACATAAAAAAGAATTTGTGGTGACACTTCTACTTATTTCTGGAAGAGTTTAGGAATCCTATATTTTATATACGTATAATGAGACAGCATATGAATTCTATTGTTTTAATATCATTATGGTGTCACAGAACTTTTTCCAGGATAAATGGGACTGCATGAATAACTTAACTTTTTTTTGTTGACTGGACCTAAAAACAATATAATTTTTAGTGAACTAGATAATTTGCTGCATCTCAAACAAAGTAAAAAAAAGTACAGTGACTCTATGCTGGCACTCTGAGCTGTCCTCTACTAGTGTAAATCTGTATTCTAGGTCCTGAATCCAAGAATATTTGAATACTTTGTAAAACTATTTAAATAAAAGAGATTAAGAGAGATCTATCTTGAAATATTCTACTTCAAGAACTTAGTTCACAGTCCCTGTGTTTGTGTAAATAAAGAAAAGGAAGAAATCCTCCTTCCTTCACCTTAGCTGAATGGCAAATATTTAGACTATCAGACTAAAAACTTTTACCATAACAAAACCCAACTTACTTCCTATTACTAGGAAATATATGACATTGTTACCTTAAAAGAGAGCTTAAGATGTTGTTCTGCCCTATAAACATACCTTTACCATGCTACAAGTGTGTCTGTTGGAGAGGAATGCAAAATCTCATATAGGCAATTGATAAATCTTATCAGTAAAAATATTAATACAGATTAACAGGATAATAGCATTTAATTGAAACAGCAATAACCATCAAAGTAGCTCTTAATGTTGTTTCTTGGAAGACAAGTACCTTAAACTTTTATAAAAATCACAGCATGGAACAATGACTTACAGACTCTTTGAAGAAAGATGGATCTGAATAACAACGCTAGTTTGCCCTCAGTTTTAAATTCAGGATTGAGTCCATTCAGCTCCTTCCACAAAATTCCCATGTGATCCTAAGGTGGCAATGCAATCAAATAGCAAAACAGACTAAGTTTTGTGGCTTCCCTGAATAGTTTCTGACATACTTTGCATATAGCTGGGGAAGAGAGCAGGATATAATTTACAACTTATGGAACTGTCCAGTCTGTTCATCACATGCACTGTTGTGTCCCAAGGGCAGGAGAGAAAGAAATCCGTTGGGAAGGACCCTTCATCTTTCAGTTCCAGTGCTGTCAACAACCACATGATCTTCCCAAGTAGTCATTTAGCTAATATTCTGATCCTAAAACTACTCCTACATTTGGCTATATGCAGTGCCAGAGCATTATATGATCAAGGCATTTCAGCTCCATAATTATTTTACCCAAGGGACTGAATTCTAGAGGCACAGCAATATATGTGTGAAATATAGATAAAAGCACAGGTAGGGAAATATAAGGTAGACTTACACTGCTACCCCTCTAAACATAATAAAGAAGACAAACTTTTTACCTTGTTTTCTTCAAAATTTACCTAGAAATGTGGGCACTCCAAGCAAACAGTAGTGTTAAATGGTGAGAAAATCTTTATCTGAACTGTTTTCAACCATCTAACTTGATTTGTGTGAATAATATTCTGGAAATGCCTATGTCTCTCTGATTCATGTAGACTCCTGACTTCAGCCTACTTTAGGCTTCTAATTAGGATGTTATTCAGAACAACTACATTAGATTACATGAATATTCCCCATGGGGTCAAAACCCAAAAGGTAACTTTAAGAAATCTTGGTTGCTAAGTTTATATAGTCATCAAATGAATTTAAATAAGATGGAAAAAGGCCAATTATGTTTTGCAGTGCAGTGTACACTTCTAAAATAAATCCATGAATGAAAATATCCAAATGTAAACACAGAGTGATATAACTCAGAACATCCTAATCGCTCTTGGAAACATGAGTCTCATACAGTACATATAAACTGTGTCATCATGACAAAAAGCATCCCTGTATCCTGGAGTTTTCTACTAAGTTTATTTTAAGTTTATGCTAAAATAAAAAGGAATTATTTCCAGAGGCACAACAGATAGTTAGTTGTCTAACTCTAGGCAAAGTCAACACCTGAGACAGTATATTATACTAAGATCTTGGGAAGATTTCCAAAACCTCTAAAAAGATATAGGCAGATAACTAAGTGTGGTTTTGTAACCCGTGTAAGATATTTCAAGATTGTTCTACTGCCAAAAAGGCTTTTCCTGACTTCCCCCTACCTCATGGCTATATATTTTGTCATATCTGTCTTGTCCTGGAAAGAGGAAAAGCAAAAAGTTTTTTTCTTGGTGGAATTATTTTTCAGTTTGTCTAAGTCATAGAGAGGAAGGAGCACGTGCTGGAAGACAGCAGTCCTGTGACCTTAAATTACTTAAAAGGTTGAAGAAAACAAAGCAGAAGGTATAAATTGTAGTGACTGCTTACACTTAGAGTTCAAAATTTCTATGCCTACTTAGTTCATTAGAGGGGTTATTAAGTATATGTTAGAGATACTAATTAGATCATAAGCATATATAGTATCTATTACATATATTTGAAGCTTTCTAGCTATTTCAAGACAATGTGGACACAGCTACACAAATATTTTGAATTTAATCCTTAGAAATTGAAGTTCTCAACACAGACATATGGCATTTGCTGAAATTCAAAGCAAATGTGTTTTCTAAATCACTTAGAAAGAGGAGAGAGTGGAAAGAAGGATCTGAAATACTCATAGGTGGCTACTGAGAAATTTCACGCTCTTTCTGTGTCCATCCTCAATTTTCAGGTTCACTGATAATTTCTCCAAAGTGTTTACTTACATTTTTGTGTGTCATACCTTTTAAAACTGACCTTTATAACTTTGAGGAAAAATACCCCAACCAAACAAAGAAAACAAAAAAACCCACCTGAACTGTTAAAAATTTTCCTTTTGATTTTTACCCTATTCTGGAAGGCATGACAATATTCAGATTTCTACCTTACAAGACATCTCTCTACTCATAATGCAAATGAAATTGAAGTTTCTCCTCACTATTTTCAAAATAAGCATATTAATTTTCAGTTCAAATAAACCTAAATTTTAGTTTCATTCCATAATAATTTTAAAGGCATTTTTTAAAATGAAAGCATAAACAACAAAGAAATATCAAAACATAATGTTTTGTTTAACTCCAAACCATGCTTTTGTTCCCCCTCACTTCTAATGCAGAACTACAACCTCACCAGGGCAACTTGTTTTTCCACAAAAGATCATTTGAATAGAATACAGTATTTCAATCTCTTTACAATGAAATACAGTCCAGACAGCTCAGTGACAGGCTGAGAAAGCTGGGGCTGCTCAGCCTGGAGAAGAGAAGGTTGTGTGGAGACCTCGTAGAAGCCTTCCAGTATCTGAAGGGAGCCAACAAAGAAGCCAGAGAGGGACTGCATCAGGAACTGCAGTGACAGGACAAGGAGTAATGGGTACAAACTGAAAGAGGAGAAATTTAGGCTAGATATTAGGAAGAAATTCTCTTCTGTGAGGACAGTGAGATACTGAAAGAGTTTGCCCAGGGAGGTTGTGGATGCCCCAACCTTGGTAGTGTTCAAGGCCAGGTTGTACAATGCCTTGAGCAACGGGGTATAGTGAGAGAGGTACCTGCTCATGGCAGGGAGGCTGGGACTAGGTGATCTTTATGGTCCCTTCCAATCCTTAATATTTTATGGTTCTATGATTCACAAATTTTATGAAGAATTTTATTCTAAATTTTATGAAGTTGCTAATAAAATAAAACGTCACATCTTCCTTCCCTGAAGAAAATGTGTATGTTAGAAGTCACTGCTGTTTCAGCACCTCTGTTCTGCCTACTTTTAAATCTAAAATTCTGTTCTGTATACCTTAAATGAAGCCCAAATAGAGGTTACTTTCTTAAAATTTACCAGAAATTCTGAGAAATTTTTATTAATACTGATTAGGAATTAAATTTTAATGTAAAAACCATTACAACATATAAATGGAGTGTATACACTGCCAACAAGATTGCAAAGTAGATCCTATAGGGAACTTATGTTTTCAGACAGAAGTGGGAAGAAGGAAACCCAGGGCTTGATTCTGGTTTATCATAGCATACAAGATCCCCTGTGATTTCCATAGTCTTTCCAGGAGAGTGGACATTGGAATACAACAACAGAAAGCAGTATCAATTCAGTCTGATGCTCCTCAGAAAAGGGGTATAATCAGGATCTCTCAGAATTCAGTTTTCATGATTCACTTCCACAGGGGACTATTGGTGGGATCACACAGGGTCCACTGTACATATATCAATATTTGCAGAGGGGCATCAAGCCCAAATTCCTTCTCTTGTACTGTGGTATTTCTTGACTGGAAGAAACCAGGAAACACCCACACTCACATATGAATTTTTTTCCAGACCACAGAAGTTTAAATAACATTTTAAAACATACTTTGAAGGAAAACAAGTGAACTTATAATGACAAATAACTTCTGTGAGACTCTCTGTATTTATACTACTCAGTTCCATGCAGAGTTAACAACAAAGGGCTTGAGCAGTCTGCAGCATGCCACAGTCTATCACCCTGCAAAGGTCGCAGTGGGAGCCCAGCTCTGCTTCCTGCCTCCACCAACCACTTGGCAAGAGCTTGGCTGGTCTCCCCCCTTTCCCCTTAGAAATCCTGCAGTCTAGGGATGCATGATCCATGATGGCGTGAGAGCGAGCTCATGTTAATGAACTCTCCTTATCATGCAACTCTTATTCCTAATTCATCAGGCACTTTAGAGGCCGATCAACTCATCAACAGGCACAAGGTGAATTTTTTAGCACAAGGCTGCTGTATGCTGGCGTTCCTATGCACCACTGTGGTTAAAGAGACTGAGTTGATATGTTTATGTTGATAGATGAAATGTTATAAACACCTCTGCTTACTGATCCACTGCCTGCTGGACTCTTTTTCCAATATTAGCAATGTTAAAGTAAAAAAGTGAAAACAAACCAAACAAATGGAAAAAAAAAGGAGGAAATTTGAAATAATTCCATGTCCTGACAAGCATTTTTTTAGAAAAAAAAAATTATCTCCTGATATATATTTCAGTGCATTTAAGACAATGAGAGTTTTCCTGAACCCTTTCTTACTTTTCTGAAAAGTTTTGAGCATACCACCACTGAGATTGCATATGCATGTGTCCAATCCCTTCTGTCTATCCTATTCTTCTTGCTACCCAGTACCTACCAGTTTGCTCTCTGCTATGCTCTGACTCTCTAGCATTCTTCAGAAAGAGGCTCACCATCAGAAACAGAGGAGGGTGCTGCCAAATGCACAGATACACATGCACACATACACACAGAAAGAGAACAAATTTTCTCTCAGTTCTCCTTCACTCTACACCTCGCATATTACTAGAGTAGCCCTTGAATCTTCATATTGAATTTTGGAGGTTTAAACACTTCATTTGGTGATTTGGTCTATTTCCTGTCAGGACTAGCAATTTTTAGCAACTGTTCATTAGAAAAAAAAGATATTAAAGAACAAACAGGCAATCTATATTGTCAATCTATATTAGAAAACTAATCTGATTGGGAGGAAAAACAATATATGCTTAGAAATAGAAATAAAATATATACTAGTTGTGTGTCTTGTAGATTCTCCAATGAATCTTTGAAGTGCAGTAAGAAAATTTGCACTTACATTTGGCTTTTGCAATTCAACAAAACTCTTATTAAAAAAAAAAAACAGTGAAAAAACTAGGCCAAATCTTATAAAATAATATCCATCCCTGCCCTGAAAAAAAGCAACAAAATCCCCCAGCCCCTCTGGTCACCTCTAGATGTCTGAAATAAAATACAAAACAACACACCCATAGTCCTTTGAAAACTGAAGATTCATAGTCCAGTTTTCATTTTGAAAGGGTTTGGATTTGGGGCACTAAAAACTCAAGTGGTTTTCAATTTATCTATGCAAAAAGAAATAATTTGTTTCTGTCAGATTTTAATTAGGACCTTTCTTTACTGTTCAGCATGACCTAGTAAACTACTGATCTATATGAATTTTGTTTGTTGGCTTTGTTTTTTTCACTGAAAAGTTCACATTATGCTGTGTTGTCTGTAATTTAAAAACCTTGATCACATTTATAAATACAGGAATCTTCAGGAAGGCATTTCTGAAGCAAATTATATAAGAATATAAGAGCCTAAAAAGAAAATCTATTACTAGTTTTATGTCTCACAGGACTCTCTCAATATGTTCTTTAAAACAGGAAATAGCTTTGTATAATTTTGTCTGCAGAGATCCAAGCAGAAGCACAACTGTTTGCAAAAGTTGAGGAAAAGCATTTACTTGGCATCATTTCAGTTCTTTACAAATCTATCACATGAAAAAAATCTCAGCTTCAGGGAACTAAGCTATTGTACCTGAACTGGAAGGTCTGACCCAGATAAGAATTGTACCTATTATGTGGAGGCCATCAAGTGACAAACATTTGAAAGTGTTCAGACTACTGGCACAAATAATATATATAAAAAAATCCATTCTCACAAAAAACACATCATATCTCAAATACAGCAAAGAAGCTAGTGCTTGTTCATTGTGAACAGACATTTTAAAGCATCTTGCAGTTTTTGTTTTGGTTTTTTTTACCATGTTTAGTGAAATTCAAAAACCCATCTGGTTCTCAGGTAAATGCTCCTTTTAAAGAACATCTAAAAAGTTACGCAATGATTTTTTTTTTAGGTTGTTAATGATGCAGGTTGAGTGTTTCAGATAACAGTGGCTATTTGCTACAGGTGAGCTTTTACAACTGTAACAGCGGTAATGTAAAAGAAAACCGGATCTACATGAGAGTTTGGCAGATTATCAGGGGGAACTTGGAGATGTGGGCTAAGGAGGAAGGGCCAGTGTCTTCTTTGACAATCAGATTTGGAAAATGGACCTCAGTCTGCAAGTTAAATTGATTCATAGGTTTTACATGTGTAAATCAGAGGCTCACATGACTGAGAGGATACACATGCTCTGATCCCCATTCCAAACTGAACCAGTGAAGATCTGCCTCATACACAGAGCTATTGTTAATGCAACATGCCTTGTGTCCACTTTGAACTTTGTGCAACGATCAGCCTGGGTCATGCTAGAAGGAAACATTTCCTTTCATTTCTTATTCAATTTCCTATTCACTTCCTTCAGTTCAGAGTGGAAATAAACAAGTCAGAGGAGTCTTTCCATTGATTTCTAGAGGACCTTCTTCAGTTTGTGAAACACCTCAGGTTTTGTGTTGTGGTGTATACAGCAACTTAAGGTACAAAACACCTATTTTTGATGATATTAACACCATTCTTACAAATAATCAAAGAAAATTTCTGAAAAAAATACCCCCTCCTAATTTTCCCCAGTGAAATTTCCTTGGCTGCAGCCTAAAGCAGAACAAGAGATGTGTGCTTCCTACGCAAGTATTATCAAGCACTACAAATGTTCAGCTTAGAACTGTCAAGCCCCACATAAAATATTGATACCTCACATTGGCAGGGTTAATACAGTGTTATTTTAATTGCAAACACACTGTAGGTGATTAGTCAAACTGGGTGCGTCTTGAATTCTAAGATAAAGATGCCGTCTGGCTGGACCTCCTATGCAATTAGCACTATGACCCTCAGGTGGTCTTCTCTGTTATTAATGTGATTGGTCTAATATGAGTGTTAGATATCATTCATTAACCTGTTGTGAACCATCTTAAAAACCATCTTTGAATAATAGACTACATTCCTTTTTCTAAATCCATTTACCAGTAGGGAAAGTGAAAAGGATGAAGACAAGCTTTCTCCATTAGATTGACTGGTACAGTGTAAAGCAATATATACTGGATGAAATTATGAAAGAGCAAATTAAATAACAGGGCATATCTGGCTTATTAGTAATGGATGATCAGGTGCTCATTATGTTGAATTTCCACCCTGTTCAGAAGATGAATGCACATGCCAGAACAGGAATATGCTAACGTACCCTGCCTGAAGATAAACTAATGCACATCTAGAAGTTCACTGCTTTACCAGAGCACTACTGTCTTCCCTTCCCTTCCCTTCCCTTCCCTTCCCTTCCCTTCCCTTCCCTTCCCTTCCCTTCCCTTCCCTTCCCTTCCC
>JAYRBT010000082.1:27390407-27403423 GCA_036023395.1 Myiotriccus ornatus | reverse complement strand
AGCCACAAATTCAAAACCTCCCATTTTTGTGTGAAGGTAAACCTAAGGCTTTTTAAAGTTTAAATCATTAAAAAAAATAATTGACAGTTATTTGAATACACTATCAGATTCCAGAGTAGATAAAACGTTGTAAGATGTTATAGTAAGTAGTACATACTCATGAAGCAGAACTTGCAAGAAAATCCTTTATTAATTCCTAATTCTGTATTAAAAATTATGTAATAAAAATTTAATTATATCTACTGTAATAGTCTAAATTATAAAGAAGTCAAATGGTTTACAGCCCAAGAAACATGCTCGTAATTCTGAAACCTCTATTGTTTTCCTTTTCCATTTTGTGTGAATTCACATCCCAAAATGCTTCGGTTTGAAAGGAAAGCCTCACAATTTTAGATGGCAAAATTAGGGGGAAAAAAAGAACGTGATTGTGTGGGGAGATGGGAGATATTTTATTTGGATTTGTAGAGCTGTGTAGGAATGTTTAGTTCTGTGTTGCTTCTCCTACAACTCTAAAAGAACAAAATTACATTTAGAGTGTGAAAAGCATTAATGACAATACCACTAAACTAATCATCTATGTGCTTAAGGGTTGCTGTCTATGACAGCACCATGGTACGCTCTTATCAGAGAATGGGCGAGACAGCTGCTACTTTTTTAAATTTCTTGAGATTTATTGTTCTAGCCTTAATTATATTCTGATGGGACCTTGTGAGCACCTCATCAGTTTAAACTTTCAGTAAATGCTGTTGAGTAAACTGTCGCAACAAAGAAATAAGACATAAATGCACAGGATTAGTCTCAATGTAAAATAGTCTTTCAGCTTATCCAAAAGGTTTCCTTGCTGACATGTTCCCTGAGCTGCGGGGAAGCAGGTACCTGACGCAGTTTGGGCTTTTTAAACATTTTATTATGATGTTACTCTTAATTTAGACACTCTCCTTATTGATTGGCAGCATTGTTTGTGATGAAAAGTGTAATTCCTGCATTGTTAGATCCTGGGAAACTTCCATTTACCTCAGCAGAGCAGTACAGAACATTGATGCAACTACATGATACCTGGCAGAGTTCATCTATCAGGTCTGGAGGAAAACCACGACTTGGAATCATATTTTCTTATCTACCAATATGTAGCAAAAGACCAGCACTTCAAACATGTGCTCATGGCATAATTTACTTTTGGCAGGTAAAAAGACAAAGACATTTTAGGTACCGAAAAGACTATGCACTTATAATCATTAGCTTTGCTTGTGAGATTTTAATAATTTCATTTTTTTAATATAAATATTTGGCTAATAGATATGAAAGGTATTTATTTTCTCTTCAGTTGGCTTGCTTTCCTAGGATTAGTATAGTATGACAGATGGCTGATGTCATCTTTACTTGGAAGAACTCAGCTGGCAATAATAGCACGGTACATTTCTGGGGATTTGTGGTATGGTATGTCATGAAGTGGTTTTCAACCAAAAAGAGGCCAAAAGGGAATTCCCAGAAGTAAATATCTGCCTATGATATCCTACTGTGTCTTGTTGATGCATCACAAACAGAAGGAAGCATAGAGTCTTTATAAAACTCCATAAATATTTACAATATTGTTGAAAATACATTGGAAATGCTACAGATTGCAAATGGTATGGGCCCCCTTGGCACTGTAACTTTGATTTTGCTGTTGAGTGAGAATAACAAAAACTGGTGCTTTATATATATCAGAATCTGTTATGTATATATTTTAAGTTCAGTGATTTTTGTCACATTTGACATTTGTGTGTAATAGAGTGGAGGCATTAATATTATTAGAATGTAGATATGCTGGTTGATTGTTTTTCATTTTGCTAATGATTGCTGTGATGAGTAGAATAATGTCAGGGTTGGAGGGTTGAAGTTAATGAGAGCTTTCCGTTGTGCCACTGATTAATGGTGGATACCGTAGTGAGAGATTTTCAGATTCCTCCCATATAAAAACAGTAAAGGTAAAAATGAAACTGCCAATTTAAACATTTTTAGTTTGACTACCTACCAAAATGTTTCTAAACCTGTCATAACTGCATCTAGGCCTGACAAAAACTGTGAGAAATTATATAAAAACATATAAATTGTATCAGATGCTTGTAATTATATAAATCAAAGCTTGTTTCATAAATCCACACTTTCTCCACCTGCACTAGGCTAAACTGCAATAGATTTTATATTCCTCTCCCTAAATGCATGTTGAAGAGTACTTTTTCTAAAGGTAGAAAAATAGATCAGATTGCAGCATAATATATTTTTAAACGTTAGAAAAAGGATTTTTGCAATAGCTGATTTAATAACTAGAGTTTAAATGTGATGAGTAGTTCATATCTCTTCCCTCTTGATCCAAGAACAGTCTTTACTGACTGGATTCCAAAGGCTGAGGGCATTCACCAACATCCACAAAGCTCCAACTCTTCTTGAAGAAAATAGACACAAATGCAAGAAATCAGACCAATATCCATAAGAAACTGAGAAAATATTTTTGACAATTATTTCAATGCTTTTTTCCTGCTCTATGTCACAGTGAGAAGGAAGAGACTGTGAGATAATGAAAAGATGCATCTTAAAAAAACAACCCACTGCAACCCCAAAAGCTAACTTTACTTTCAAAACTGTCATCTTGTAAAAAAAAAAGTAAGTTCTTTTAAAATTTTTACTAAGAGCTTTCCAAAATATATATATATTATTAGCATAGAATATCATATGAGATAGAGTATAAGAAAACTTAATCACTTAAGACAAATGTCATATTAACCTATCTTTTGTCATATTAACCTATCTTTATATACCTCAGAAGTACACAAACAAAATATGATCATGACATTTATATGAGTATTTTTATTCCTTTTCCATTTTTTATTAGGAAATAAAATTAAATGGCTGCATGTACCATGGTTAGGAGAAGTTAAATCTTGATCCATCACCTGCATATTATGGCCAGTGAATGATAATTGACTCATGATGCCTATTAGTACCAGTGTAGGCTTTGCCCATTATACGGACAAATTTGAAACAGGCCGGCCTTATAATAGGCAGCATAAAGCTGTCATGTTCCACAGTCGTTATCTTGATGGTGCACTGAAGAGACCATCATACACTGCAACATGGAAAATAGTAGGCTGGCAGGATTTTTAATGTTTTTCTTTTGTGGTACAGGGTACTTCTTTCCCTTCTTTCCTAAGTATGATTAAATAATCATAAGAACTCCTCTAAGGGCTAATCTGCGTTATTTCCCAGATTTTCACCTTGGGGACATATTGTCCCTTGTCACTGAAACCTCAGGGACAGAAGGGTACGCTACAGGGTGGCACAGCAGGAAGCTGAGATACTGATGAAACAGTGTTCAGTTAATGAAGGCATGGCCCATGGCTTCTGCTGGTATACCATATGTTTGAAGAAATGCTAATGACTGCAATTCAAATACCTTTTTCATCTTAACTATATGTAAATGTGTTTATAAATGCTCTCTTATAAATATACTATCACATTTTTAAAAGCTAAGTGCTAATGTTGCTTTCAACATCTATAATACACAATAATTAAAACTTTAGCAATTCTGTTTAATTATACCTTATGGGAAACTGTACAGTAATTTATAGAAATTAAGCAGAAAAACAAAGATCAACAGAAATAAAGCAGCAGTGGAAGAACTGAATAATAAATCACTTAGATCGTTATTTTACAAAAACAAGAACATTGTGAAAAGACTACTTAGGGCCCAATTCTCAAGCAGCTGAGATTTGCAAGGGGAAGATCAGTTTAAAAGCTCGTGTTATTCTACTAAAAATCTCTTTCAGCAGGTTGAACTAATCATGACTTTTTCGAATTGTCAGATAATTTAGCAAAACCCAAAAAATAGAACTACCTCTTTAAGATCAAAAATTAGGGGGATCTTAACTGGGCCATGGCTTTTTTCTCTTTGTTTTACTTTTGTGAAAACCCTGTAACTCTGCAGGTGATCATTAGCCACAAATGGCATTTTGCAGTGAATCATCTTCTCCACAAGTGGCCGAAACAACATCTCCATTGCAACAGCAGAAGTGATATTCAGGAAGAGCAGTTGGTGACCAGGTTAGCCTACATGGGACACCACTATTTTTGCTGCAAGACAGGACACCCTGTAGCAGTCAAAACTGTTCCAAAGAATCTCTCTCAAGATCCAGGTTAAAGCACAGTGGTATTTCTAATCTTGGAGTCTACTAATGGCTTCTTTTTTCTCTTAACATAACTTAGAGAACTGACTCGTATCCAAATAGCCTAACACCTACTACAGAATTTAAATAAACTTAAGAAGGGCCAACTATTTTAAAATTTCAGAGAAAGTCTACTTGCTTGGTACCTCACACAGGCAAACCCATGATCTTTACCACCAGCTAACTTCATTTTCATTTAAAAATCCAGCCTAAACAAAAAGGAAACTAAACTATAAAATGTGCCAGCTGTCTGAGTAATTTTTAGGTCACTCTGAGTATTAAGGTAAAACACCTGTATCATGCTACTTTTACTGAATCCTTTCCTTTGCTTTCACCTTTAGAATTAGGACAGAAGAAACTATATGACTGAGGTTTACTTATCCAGTTTCAGACAGAACTGTCCTACATAAGTGGTATACTTTCAGCAGAAGACTTTTTCAGCTTCCCTTTTACCAAAAAGGGTCACAAATTTGACCTTAACGAATGAAGAGGGGAACTGAAAAAAACATATTATTTTGTGATAATTTTACTTACAAATTAGGCAACTGTTTGAAAAAAAATAATTTCTGACTAACCATATACTGGGGAGAACTTCATGGGAACCCAAACCAGGCTCGTGTGTGATGTTCCATGTGTAAAAATGGAATCTGTTTTACGGTCAAGGTAATGAATACTTTTAACTTCTATTAGACAGAATTTGAAAGTATGCTGCGCAGAGGACAACACCTTGAAGGTAAAGAAAAAGAAAATCACAGTTTCTCGATATCTTGGTGGAAGATCCTTTAGACTGAGTAAACAACCTCTTTATCAACTCTGCCATCTCTCTGAGGTGCATTTGTTTTCATCTGCTCAGCTAAAGGCAGCTTTCTGCCCTCTGTGCCTTCTTCAGCCAGGCAAGACAGTGAGGGTCAAGAATGTGGCCCTGCATATTTGACACATAGGCTCTGAATGTCTCATTTTTTAACCATTAACACTGACTGGTCCGTTGAGGTGCCACTCTCCTCTGGAAGTCTGGTGAGGCATGGGCCTTTTGTTGGCCCTTCATACTGAAGAAAATTTCACACTCTGACTGTACATTATTTTTTATTGACAAAAATGTAAAATATGGAGGACAGGGTAATGGACTAGAGAGTGCGTCCTTCAGCTTAGCAAGTCAGTTCCAGCTTGGAAAGTAAAGAATTATTTTTGCACTCAGCACTCGCTTACTGACACCTGTGAAGTATATGAGTAAAATCATTTCAGGTACCTTCAACTACCACAGTTAACAAACTCCAGTTCTCAAAAAAGAAAAAGTATTTCCTTTATTCCTATTTTACTAATACGAGTATAGGACAAAAAGGCAAATGTTTGCAATTCTAAAAAATAGAGGTGGTCAGTCTAAATGCAATGATTTTGACAAGAATCAGAAAACTTTAGATATTTGATCCTTGGGGTCAGGGCCAGTAGATATTTAAAGATCAAAAATGGGATTTATGTAGTGTTTGGGGTTTTTTAAACAATCAAGTGAATATATAATTCTGTAGGCTACAGAAATACAGGAAGGGAATGGCAGTGACAGAGAAAGACTTCTGGATTTCAGTTCTCATCAACAGGATTATCTTATTCCTACAAAACACAGAAACAGTCTTGATAGAAAAGGCTTAACACCAGATCTCCCACTTTAATGGGAGTTAACAGCTATGGAGTTAAGACCCCACTTTTTCCCTGTCTTTCATGCTCAGCAAATCCTCAGTTGTCTTCTGCAGAGCATTTGAGCTTTATGAGTAGCATTATGCAATTCACAGAAACACAGAATATTCTGGGTTGGAAAGGCTCTGAAGAAGACAGTTGAGTACCAACCTAGGACCTGGGTAAGGTGGACTTGGAAGTCCTCAGGCAAGTCTTCCATTCATAATTTTTTTTACCTATTCACTTGAGAACTAAATACACACATGGCAATGCTTCTCTTCACCCTCTAGATGCATTTTAACAAGCATAAATGAGCACATATCAGGAACCTCTAAACAGGCCTTACCTTATCTTATAGGAGGGAATTTTGAGCCCCAGAAAAAGGCATCACATAAGCTCTCATGAAGCTCTGTAAACATGTGATATTTGTCCTGTCCATTCATTAATTCTGCAGCTGTAGATAACTTCACACATTTTACACCTTATTTCACTTTCTGAGGTGTCTAACTTTCACTTTGGAAGGAACCTGGCAGCCTAGAACCAGGCAAATTAGGGAGGCAAATTTGGCTTTAGACCATACTAGTTGTTACCAGGGTTGAAAAGGAGAAATAGTGGCCCAAATACTCAGTCTTCTCAAGTTATTTCAATAATCTTCTCTGTAGTTATTTTTGGAGAGGGGGAAACTTTGAAAAGCCATTTTCCTTGGGTAAAACAACTACTACAAAAGAGTGATCCTTGGAATGCCCGTAGGATCCTCAGTCAAACATCTGGATTTAAAAAACCCAAATCCTTTCTGCTTGCTTGTTTCAGAAACATAGGCTATTCACTGGAGTAATGTTTATTACTTTGCCTCTCCAGGTAGGAAATTGATTGATTACGTGCCATTTCTCCCTTCCCCTCATCACTTATAGGCAGTGTCTTCAGGCCCTATTTGATGGTAAATCTTGAGTTTTCAGTGCTTTTTTGGACCTATATGTCCTAATTTTTCATAACTAGACCCTCCAGAAACTTAATCAAGCTTTCTTCCTTTGGAGGAATTGTGGCTAATAAAGCTTAAGTCTAAATACCAACCATCTATCAGATATTCAATACAAGTGGAAAATATAACTGGATAAAAATCCACCAAACTGGAGGGAACTATTCAATTTGATCAGTATGGTTAAAGACGTGTTCAGGCTTACATCTTTGCACAATCATTGCAACTAGACCAACTGTTTATGTTTCAGAAAAAATACTAAGAGAATTTATTAAATCTCGAATTTCATAGGAAATTTAGCCTTTCAGAAAAAAACTTGATCACAAAGAATCAAAATAAAATTTGATGTTTCCTACAAAACTTTTTTTTTTTTTTTTCCCCAATAGAAATAAGTTGAAAATGTTTCAAAGAGACTTCTGCTTTTAGGTATGAGATATATCATAGTTACCAATGAACCTCAAAATGAAAAATAATTTTGAAATTAATAGCAACATTAGACCTCAACTAATGCAGAGAAAGCTCCGAACTTATTGAAATGCTTTGTTTCAAATTAGAAAACACCTTTCAAGCAAATTTAATCAAAATTGATACTTTCCTTTAAAAAGTTCAATTTTGTCAAAATGCTGTTTCCTGACAGCTGCAGTTACAACTTATATTTAGAAGCTTCCAAAACATTTTAATTTTGAAGTTATTATACAGATACTTCCAGTGCTAAAAGAGAATATTGTAAACACTGAAGGCTTAAAATAGCCTTTTCAAATCAGGATCAAAAGCTATAAAGTATTGGAATATGGCTGGGAAATTATTTCAAGAGACAAAAAACATTTGGAAAATGTTTGGAAAACATTGCTTTCCATAAATCTATACAAAGAACTGAAGCCTCAAGCATTTGCTGAGGAAAAATACCATCTCACACCCTCCCGGTTATTCAACTGTGATGCATTTTGTCTGTTTACTCACACCTAGCATATGAGACATGGACTCTGGGGCAGAGGTGAGCAGATTTCAGTAAAATAAGCTGGTGCCTGCTGGACATTCTTTATTTACACCAGAAGAGCTACAAAAGAGGAAAGAGCATAGAAGACAGGGAGCAAAGGCAACCCTGAAAACAAAAAGTAAGTAAGTAAATACATAAATAAATAAATAAGGACTTCTTTATCTCCACCTTTAATTTTATTTTTATTTAATGTAGAGAACAGTTAAGCTATTTTAAAAGGTATATTCTCGCCACCGTTCCTTGGAGCTGTAGAATACACAGTACCTACCATTTCTAAGACATAGTTCATTTCACTAGAGGTATCCAGAAAGCTAATTTTCTCCTGAGAACTTGCTATAATTTTAAGGGTTATGCAAAAGATGTTAACTAATCACACAGCTCCCAGATATTTGTAACATGGAGTGTGACTCTGAGGTTGCATTTAAATGAGAGACAGGCATGACTACTGATGTGTTGTTTGTTAGTGCTGCACAGCAAGCAAAATGCTACATTAAACAGTGCCAAATTCACAATACTTCATCGGTTATGCTTCAGAGATAACAGAAAGCACACAGCACTTAATCAGTGTTCAGTGTTCCACAGGCTATATTAAATAATAACAATAATAATAATAATAATAATAATAATAATAATAGAAGTACTTCAGGAAAAAATAGACTACAAATTAATTCTAAATTGCAAATATGATGCAATGCAAATAAATGCAAACAAGGGAAACAAAGTATTTATTTTTCTATCAAAACTGACCCAATTTGGAAAACTCAGGCTCATGGGTAAATTAAAATTCACAGGTCAGGCCTTATTTTATCTGTATTGGCTCAAAGTGATACAAATTTGAGGATGTCCAAATATGAAACATGAAACTCAGAACATATTCTTAGTTTAGAATTGCTACTTTTTAATTTTATTAAAACCAAAAGTGCTGCAGACAAATACCAGACTTTCTGTCTATTTTCAGAAATGGAAAATAAACCTTAATGAATCTGAAAACAACAGCATTGACTTCTTTGGAAACTACCAATAATGTTATTAAGTCCTTTTTTCCCCCTGTAAATAGTTGTAAGGACAAGCAGATAGTCATTTTATGACAAATCCTCACTTTTAAAAGTTGTAATTTAACGCAATCAGTCAACAGTCCAACATGGACATACATGTATTTTAAAGTACAGACAAAATATGGATATAAATTTATATCTATTATACATATATAAAGACAACAACAGCTACAAAAGTTAGAGAATAATAGTATATCATTCCCGCAAGAGTTAACATTTATGCCTTCTTCATAACTTGAACAAAATTACAACAGATCAGAATGATAGATAACTCTAAACTCCTGACATGTGAATTATTTAATTAGTTGTTGCCATTTTATGCTACAACACTAAGCATATTGAAGTAGGTCCATACATATTTCAATAGGTGCATCTTTTAAATTTAGGGCTATGTCATCACCAGCCTAAATTAGAGAATAGATAATTAATATTTAACTTCTATTAAAGCATCTTAAAACGTATAGTCTTAACCACCATCCTTCACTAAAGACTGCCACATGAAAAGCTATTTGTAAATTTCCACTTAATTTTAAAGCAAATGAAACACCAATACAACTTCAGAGGGCAAATAAATGGCAAAAATCAAAAGAATCTAGGGTTTTAGCAACCCAGAGAAAGTCTCTATCTATGTATGTTGCAGAATTTATATCCTTCTGATCAGAGAGTTGAGGGGAAAAAGAGGGAACCTGGGATGAACTAGAAGAAAATCTACAGAGGTTTATTTTCAGGGCATATCTAACAACTGATGTGGATTTTCAGTTTAAGCTTAGTGGAAAGAAAACAAAAAAAAAGGCAAAAACATTCCAGGAAGCTGTGGTATTTGCCATAGAAATCAAATCTTGCCTTGAAGCAAGAAGCAGCTGTTACTGAGAAATATGGGAATAATTTACCATAAGAGGCAAAAGAACGAAGAAAATAGATTCTAATCTGGTTCATAATATTATTATTTAAAATTATTATTTAAAAAGTCAGAAAAACAGAGGAAATGGGCAAAATTGCAAGCTGTCAGAGATAAATTCTGACACTATGGGGAAAAAATATTAGATCAGTTAGTTAACTAGAAGGTCAGAATGCAGAGTCGCAGGTGTTCAATGAAACCTGCCTTCCAGCTCAGAGAGGGTCTAGTTTAAAGCAGAAAAAAAGAGAGTCACAGACATGAAGAATGAAAAAGCTGTTTGTGCTCAAATATAAAACTGCAGATCAGAAATGCTGAAAAGCCTAAAAAGTCAGGGATCAAGAACAAAATCCCACAATTAGCAATTCCTATTTAAAAATTGTGCCTACTTAACCCAGATTTCTAATCTGTCTTTGAAAAGTGAACTGGAGAAGCTCAGGTAGCCAAAATAAAAAGGATGAACTAATCAGTGGCCTTTATTTCATTCTGGCCAAGAATTGTATCCCATATCAGCAAAAGGACTTTAACTTTCAGAGTCTTAGACACTAGACACACAAAAAAAACAAAAACAAAAACCAAAAAACAAAAAACCCACAGAAATAAACTCTTATTCAATGTCAATATTTTTTTGCCAGCTCTAGTACTCAGTTTGAAAAAGTCATTTTGGGGAATAATTAACTTTAAACCCGCCTCTCCCCAAAACAGAGATTTTCAGTATGTTATTTAAAGTCCACAGGCCAAATTGTCTATCAATTAACTCTGAATTCAGAGAATCAGCAAAAATGCAGCTGCAAAGAGTAAAACTTTGCTAGGAAGAAAATGTCTTTCCGGCTATGTAGTTTTGAAAGAGCCTAGCCTTTTAAGGTCCAATTTTTGAGAAAACACCATAAATTTTGCATTTCTGCTACTACCCAGTCTATACTACTTTGATGGTTAAATACTTGCTAAAACTCACTCACATTATTGAGATTTAAGCCAGGTAAATAATTTCATTAGTAGGGACCCATATATGCATACAACAGTCTTTTATGATTTTGTTGTGATGACTTCACAATCCATTTTCAAACTTTTCCATGAGGAGCCATAAGTTCAAGAAGAAAACCAGAACAAAGCAAAACAGTGTTAGTCACTTAAAACTTCTGTAATTTTTGCTTCCTAACAACTTTGTCCTGACCTTATTTAGAAATCTAATCTAAGTCATCACATCATGTCTGAGTCTACCTGTATCCTACATTATTTGCCTGAAAACCTTTGTTTTATGATGTTTTCAGTTCTGGATTATATCCTTTTATTTGTGCATTCCTTCTGATCATTTCACCTCAGTTCTCTGTGTATATTAAAATAACAGCTGACGCACACATGAATTTGAATGCCATACTAAAATTAGTATAGAAGATGGAGTAATACAGAGATTAAAAAAGCATGTGCAAGAGATGAGATTAGAAAGGTTCAGTGGGACAGTTCAGTGTGTAAAAGAGGCTCAGAATTTTGGATATTACCTAAATTTTATTCTGAAAACATTTAAATCTCATTTTTAGAAAGAGCTCAAACGCAGCAAGACCTCTAATTGGATTATTGCTTCCTAATTCCCTTTAAAAAATTGAGAGCTGAGTTGAAATTGAACTGTGGGTGACAATTCAAACGTGTAATTTTCATTTGGGATGTCTACAGTAATTTAATTAAATGATCACACTAGTGATAACTCAAAGGCTTAACTGGTATCTTACAAAGTAAAGTTGATGTCCATTGAGAAACTGCTTTAACACAGCATCAGGAGAGAAAGCTTAAAATGGCAAACAACCAGAGCAACTGACTGGCAAAAGGGTATCCACATTTGTTAGATTCCTGAAAAGAGTGGTAGGGACTAATAAGGAACATCAAGAAAAACGTTTGACAAGTTTGAGTGACATTCCACATTTGGGTGGCTAAGGAGCAAAGCTGTAAGGAAAACAACGTGATTGTCTTGGGTGCAAAGATCCTGTCAACATAAAAACAATTTAAACTATTTTAGTCTTTTAATTCACACTGAAGACTCTGTCACTGTGATGTAACTGAACTCTTCAAATCAATCAATCTTTGTGGAAGAGCAAGAAGCAGAAAATAGGAACTTGACAGCCCAATGTACCTTTGCCCTGATGTTAACTTGTCAACACTTATAACCCCAGAAGGATAAGTCAGACAATATATAAATTATTCTTAACAGCAGTGACAGCTGCTGTCCTTTTTCTCTCAATGCATGCAAAACTCACTGGCTTAGTTTCATTACTATTTTTTGGTTTATTTTTATTTTTGTTATTATTATTAATACATTTTAAAAATGTTTCCCTAACTTAATCTTCAAGAAATATATAAAACTGATGTAAATCCAAAAGAAAACAACTTTTATTTTGAATCTTTGGGACTGGTTTCTTTTCACCACCAGCAGAAAACCAAAAATCTTCTTATTAGCAGAGATGGCTGCGAATAGAAGAGCAATCCTGCTCTGGGGTCCAGAGCTTCCCAGAGCTGTGATTATAGCTGAACAGAAATTATATCCAGTGCACTGAAATGACACTCAAGCCTTCTGGACTATGGAAACTTCAGAAAAACCTGAAAAACAATCATAAACCATTCAATTATTCAATGCAATTCTGGTGCTGCTGACAGTTCTGCTTTGGAAGTGATGTCCTTCCTGGGCACTACTCACTGGAAGAGACACGAAACAAATCTAACTGTTCTTTGTTCCCTTTCCAGAACTCAGCAAACACTGCACAATAAATGTAAAAAGTTCCCTTATTTTGATAAAATAAAATCCTTCAGTAACTTTTGATGAATTCTGATGTGTTGAAAAGTCAAGAGTTAACTGGAAAAACCCACAAACACAGGTTGGCCCACTGCAGTATGAATGAAGGATGGAGCTGAGGGTCTTATTGTCTCACAAATCTTTCAGCATTGTTCGCTGAGGGGGCTGCAGACTGAAAAGCAAGGAAGTCGATCAATTCCCGAAGACTAGGGCTTTTCACATCTTCCAGGACCTTTCAGGTCCTCTGGGAGCTCAATAAAACCTTCAGGAGTTTAACCTGGAGCATTTGCTTCACTTCTCTTCCTGCAGACTGCAGTCTGAAGGTGTTGTCGTCCGGTCGGCGGCGGGAAGGACGAGCCGGTGTTCAGGGATACCAGCCCCCTTTATTACAACAGTGCTCCTACTTATATACACTTCTGGGTGACACACATGTACATGCAC
>JAYRBT010000082.1:27368673-27390307 GCA_036023395.1 Myiotriccus ornatus | reverse complement strand
ACCCTCTGCCAGGTGTAAAGTTCCATCTTCAGTATTCCAGCTTACAGAGAGCCCAGGGCCAGCTGGGCTCCCCCACATGAAGGCTTTGGTCATTTCAGACTTCTTGTGGATGTTTTCATTTTGGTGAGTTGCTGCTGTGAGCAAAAGGTTTACAGTTTGGTCAGTGGTATATGTAAGGGGGATTCTTTTTTTTTACACCTCCAAAAAACCATTATGAATTACGTTATTATGTCTTTGGAGGTGAAAAGAGATAAAGCAATTGAAGGAGAGAGAGTTGGCATGTTAAGCTGCAGTATCACTTGGAAGCAGGACCAGAATTTTACAACGTCTAAAAAATTTGTTGAGGAGGCTGGTAAAAATGTGAAAAGAGACAAATTTGGAAGGATAATTACAGAGGATCAAGATGAAATACTAGCTGTCAGGCAGCATTAGCAGATGCCACGAATATTACTCTGAACAGACATAAGGAAAATGTGTGTGGAGAGAACTCCAACTCATCAGACTAAGAAAGGGATAGAGTGATAAGGAATATAAAATACACTGACTATTGGTGCAGTTCTTTTCTCTCTTTGCAGAAGACAGAAATGAAAGCTGTATGTGTCATCTGCAGGTAAAAGGTTATGTAATTACCCAAACATGTCTGAATTACTAGTCTAGAAAAGGCGCTGAATGTCTAATCTAGGATTGTTCACCTGATTTTCAGTAGGAGGACAATGTATTCCTTTAGAGATAGTTAGCTTCTTAGTGACTGTTTCCCCCTCTGCTCCCTGTACCTTCCAATTAAATCCCAGGCTGTATCAAGACAATGGAGCTAAAAGAAAACAGGAATCATTCAGTAGGGAGAAATAACGTGCTTGCCTTTATCTGCAAATACTGAATGGGGAAAAATACATGATAAATGCTCTTTTACCCACATGAGTGTTATACTATGCTCATAGAATGGGACAAACAGAAGGCAGCAGGACATGCTGCATGGCTGAGATGGGACAACCCCAATGGATCTGAGGTCAAACGCAGCAGACATCTTTGCTTTCTGGAACTGCCAGTATTTCAGTCTCTTACTCCAGCTCATCATCTCACGTGTAATGTTGCTGTCTCTTTCACTTTTTCAGAGGTAAGAGGTTACCTAAAAGTACGTTTGGGGGCAAATAACAAATATGAACATCAGCATTCCTAATGGCCATAATATTCTGCAGAGTAACATCGGCAAATTCCTTTATTGCTTACTTTCAAACAATAGAAAGCAATTCAGTAATAGATATTTGACAGAAAAAACAAAGAAAACAAATACAATTTCTTGATATGAGATTAGACAAATGAAAAGTTGCAAATATATATGGTTCATTTTTCAGGTCGAAACACTTAAGTATGATGTCTGGTATAATTAAGATTGTGAGGACTTAAAGATCTTTTATACACTTTACGTGTCTTCAGCTAATCAGAACTGTGTCTTTATTGGCTGTTTTATGTGAGTGCTGAATAGCAGTCCCTTTCTGTAGCTTTTTTTTGTGCAGCAACTACCGAAGTCGTCATTTACACTGCACAAATTGTCCTTAGCAGAAGGAAGGCAGCAATCAGCAGGGTGTAGCTGGCAGTAGGTCTATTTTCATTATAAGATGGAGAGAGTCAGGGGACATAACATTTGCCCAACATAGTCAGGGAGGACTCTATTAGGAAAACCAACTCTGGGGAATCATAATCTTGCTGAGGATACATTGAAAGAGGGAATGTGGAAAAGGGTGTGGTAGGTTTGTTTGTTTTTTTTCTTAGTTTTTCTCACTAGGATAATAAAAAGATAGAAGTAAGAAATTTAAATCCTTTAAAAACTTCCTACAGTGCCATAATCAGTATACAATTCTCCTGCTCTTGAGTACTCTCAGCATTTCAGAATACAAGTCTTTGAAATGGTTTCACAGCAACTCATTAGTGGAGTTGTTACCAACAAACTTGGAGTAGGAAAGCATGAGGATTTTGGAGATAAAAGAGAATCACAGCTAATGGAGTTATATCATGATGGATACATTTTTAGAGCAACATTAGAATAAAACAGGGATGGGAGGAAATGAGCAAAGTCATAGTGACCTAACTTTAGATACCAAACTGAGATACACAAATTCAGAAACCAAATGTCCCAGAGTGTCCCTTGAAGGTGATTTCAGTGCGCCAAAGTTCTTAATTATCCTTTGAAGATGACTCTTTCCTCTTGAAGTACAATGGCAGGACTTTTTCCCATTATATCTTCATAATTCTTGCTTCAGTTCTCCTTTGAGTAATCACTCTGTTGCCTTCCTTCAGAAAGCATGACTGTTGTATTCTTTAAAGTATTTACTGAATGTTTTACAAGGAAATATTTTTTTCTAGAACTATAAATACAAAGAACTCCTTTAAGCAAATGAATGCCCAGCAGGCTGTATTTTCTTTCCTTTTTAAATAATACATTTGGTTGCTACTGGCCTTGGAACTAAACTTCCTAATTTATTATAACATAGGAATAAATGTATCCTGTTAAGTTCCAGAGTAATAACTCATTTTTTTTCACAGATAGTCAAGCAAAATTACAAATATAGTAAACACTGTAAACTCAGTCTTGAATATAGGCTACAGTCTTTAGCTAAAAGTATTAAATATAGAGGCATCTTGATAAAGTCTTGTATATGTATATCTTAAATATAATGCTCTTAAGGACATTAATATTTATGTACGTTTATCTGAACAAAATCCTGGGAATATAATGAACAGATGCCTCTGTCAGAGATGAGGAAAATAAATATCAGATTGCTTGCTCAAGATGACTGTAACACAGCAGGATATGGAACCCTTCTCTTCTGAGTCCTAGGTTAGCATTTGAACCCCTGGAGAAGCCTGCCTCCATCTTCAGGGGATTATATCTGTAAATGAAAATGGAAAGGAAAGCATGTTAGTCCTCATCTCTTCACACACCATCCACCTCTCAGAACCTAAGCAAGAAGACCATGTCAAGATTTCTCAAGAAATAGATTTTAGAAGTAGTTGTGTAATGAATGTAGAATTTAATGTAGCTGTATTATATCCCTTACCCTTTATCAATCCCTCTGAATTCTGTTAGTGTGTTTAGTCTTTTTTTCAAGGTAGAATTGTACAAAAACACCCTAATGGCTGGACCAGAAGATATCACAGACACAGTGACCTTCAAACTCAATACAAACTACAAGGACTGTATGTGCTTTGAAGAAGATGAAGAGGAGGAAGAAGGGGTCTCAAATGACCCTAGAACCAATTCCTGAAGGGGCCTGTTGGGGGGCAGAACAGGGCAGAACCAAGAGTAGGCGGATTCGGGATTGGATGAACTTTATTATAAAATCAAAGAACCACTGTCTCTGCGGGCATGAGTGGTACATATTCCTCTACTCCAATGAACTCATTAAAGGCTCTGCTCTCTTTATCTTATGCACTAAATTGGCCTGGAATCCTTTTTCTCTGCAGTCTTTTTAGGCAAAAGTTTTGGAAACTGTTTTTGGAAACATTTTGGAAATTCTCTCTCGTGACCTTTTTGTGGGATTTGGAATCCCGGGTCTTTTTTTAGTACATAACAGTTAACTGAGACATATGAAGCAAATGAACACTGGATGGACAAGTCAAGCTGCAGCAAAACCATTTTTCTAAGGATTTTAATTTGAAGTCTAAAGACTAGAAAATGTAATAGTTATATCTTAAACAAATGCATAAAATGTTAACATCACTTCAGGAAAAAGTCACATGGAGTACATCTCCATAGTATGGAGGAAGCATAGTATGGCTACACACACATTCAATAGAGTAAGAGATATAGAGAAGAGCTGTAAAGCTAGGGTTGGGAAAGAGGGGAACAAAAAATATGGAAGAAAAGAACCAACACCTTTCTTATCTTCATGTTGCCTTGAAGTGTTGGCCTTTGTATTGAATGACACAACTTCTAAAGTGTACTTGATTTACCTTTTAAGCTCTTTCAAATGCTCTATAATGCCAACTGCATGTTGCAGAAATGCATGCTGTCCAATATTGGACAACTAAAACTCAAAAAATGACATAGGTCTCGGTCTCACTGTCTCCGTGTTAATTCTGAACAATGAATAGAAGCCCAGTTCTAGTTTCATGTTTTTTTTAATTGATCTATTTATCCATATATTTTCCTTTAATTTTCCTTCATCTCAATTAATCTTACTGCCTAAGACTTTGCATGGTTTTCTTAGGAACAAGCAGTTACCACTTACCTCACTTTGCAAAGATCAAACAAGGATAGTGCATAATTACTATCCCTTGATCCTCAGTCCACTCATCTCTGCAGACTACACTGTCTCTTCATGGCTCCATGGAGATACTTCAGCAGCATGAGATTATTACACAGTAAATCTTCTTGCTGTAACTATACACCAAAACATTCCTTCACATGTTCCCATAAAAACAGTTGGTATTTCACAGGCCAAATTTGCCGAATCTAGAGAACTCAGTCGAAATCCTTGAAAATAAAGAAATTAAACGTTTATTTTGAAATTAATTTTTCTTTGTTAATTTTTTGTGTTTGAAATTGCTGCAGCCATAGACAAAGGTTATGTGTAGGAAACTTCAGCAACTTCATTCACTGAAGAATGATTTAGAATCTCCAAACCAAACTCAAATAGTCATGAATACAGGATATGCGCTCTCTTCTGTTCTTCCTTCGTCACATAAAACAAGGAATATCTAAGAACAATGATATAAAGAAAAAAAATTTTTGAGCTGAATGCTGAACTATGCAGTTAATTATTTTCTTGGAGCACTGTATTAACATAATACCGTGAAATTAACAAATGGCAGAAAACACAGCCACAACTAAACCTGTTAACTTAAATTTCTATTTAATTCTCAGCAGAAAAGAAGTTTATTCTCACTCCTTGTCAACTGACTTGGATAAAAGCTTCTTCATATTATTGAGTTGTTGCAGCAAATTTACCTATTTGCTTTCATATTTGCTGTAATGTACATCTCTACTACACTACAATATACCTTTTGTTGTACCAGTTTAAATATCATCCATACATGAAAGGCAGTGAAATTCTATCATCGAGTCTTTTCTGAAAGCAAGCAGTGTTGGAACTAAATGAAAGCAGCAAATAAACCCATCCTGCTCCTCTCTAGCTTTCTAAAACTTTCTCAAATTCTGGGAGATGGAAGAGAAATACAATTAATTCATTAAGTCGTTTATTTGCCACCTGCCATTTGATGAATACCTGCTGATAAAAGTGAGGGTTTTTTTACTTGCAGATTTGTCCTGATAGACTGGAATTATAAAAGTTCACAAGTGCTTCAGGAGCCACATGAGAATAGATACAAATTCAATTAAATCAAATCAAGTTTGGCAATAAAGAGGTAAGAATTAATTACTTTTAACTTGTCCCATATTGTTTAACAGAGCCAGGATAGTTTATGAAGGCAGTTTTGTCAAAAATGTAGAAAACCTTGTGCTGTTCAAATCTTCTGTTACTTCATTAGCTATAAAAATCACAAGATGTTATAATTTTTTCAGAAATTATTTTATCCAAAATTTATGTTATGTTCAAAGATGTTTATGGAACAAAGATGTTTCACCTCTCACTTTTTATGATATCATATACTTGTGACCTAAGTGTACATGACTTTTTTCTATCCTTATACCAACATACTCACTGGCCAGTTCAACGAAGGTGTGCATCTACATTAGTGTTTTATATTAGATCACCTGTTGGAAGTTCCCTGTGAGAGGTTTAGTGATGGTGGAGAAAAATCTCTGAAGAAAAAGAGAACTGAAGAAAAGGCAGCTTTGGAATGCAGCTAAACTACTGGACAACAGATAACTTCCTACCTCAGAGACTGCTTTTCATGTTATAAAAGTGTTTTGTTTATTCAATTTAGTAACAATGTTAGGAAAAAATCTTACTTTATGTGTAATCTGCAGTTTCAATTATTGTTAGCCCTGTCCCTATTCGTTGATTGTAACCCCTCTGCTCATTGGCTCCTGATAGTTAAAATTTATAGCTTTTCCCCTTCTTTCTATCTCTTCTCACCCATATTTGGATGTGTTTAGCTCAATTTCTCCATTTATAGACATTTCCTTGCATGAAACTCCCTTAATTCCTCCCAAGTTCCACATATTCCATGCTCTACCACATAAAAGCTAGCTCACCCCTGAAATAAAGGTTGGTCCATTTTGTCTTCACTCTGTGTGATTCTTGTGCAAAGTGGATACACAGTCTTAATATTTAGGAGGTGTGACAGCTTTCGCCTCCAGTAATCACCCCTGCATATTTGAAGTGAATGTCCCAGCTGTTCCTCTTTACCTTGCTGTGAATTGTGTAATGGATTTGGCCTGACTTAAAGATGAAGGTCCAGGAGAGCTCTCACTTCCTGGGACTGGACAAGAGCTAGCCTGAAGTAACTGAGCTCCCTGCATCCCACTTCATTATTTGTAGTGTGGTCATCAGGTACTCAAGACAGGTCATTTGCCTCGCATATTTACTCCTGTTGAGTTTCACTTATCATTTAGGTTCCTACTTGTACAGAGAAATTTGTATTACACAGCACTGAAAATGCTAAAAACCAAACCCCTTACTAGACCTCAAAAAAGAGAATGAGAAGTGGGAAAAATAAATCTTTTCCATAACTGTTATTGCTTAGGAATCTCCTTGTGAAGAATCTGTACAATAGTAATGTGATACATATGTGCAAAGGCAAGATAGCAGGGCTTGAAAGATCTGAACACTGAGTTCTATTGTAATTGACAGCATAAGGAACTAAATATTATATTAAAATTTTCTTTCTATTTAAACATATTATTTTCCTTCTTGCTGTTTGCCTCTTAATGTAAATATAAAGAGAAATTGCATGTCCTCACAATGTATTTTTCTTTTAATTAGAGAGCTTTTACAGCTAATTCCCACACTGCTTACTAAAATGGACCTCATCCTACTGATTAAATACTTTGGGAGAGCTGTTATCTGCAGCATATCTGTTTGTCATAAATGCATATGATCAGACAGGGCAAACCAGAAATGCTCTGTGAAAACTGAAACGTGTATAATTGACAGTGATTGTCCCTCTGGCCTTATGTGATAGATCAGCGAATCGATTCAAATTCAGAAGTAGAATACAAAACGTGAGTTTGAGAACTTTATGTAGTCACAGCCTCAAAGCTTAGTTATGCCAAAAAAAGGCAATTCATCTGCAGTAGTAAATTTTCATTGCTTTTAGAACTGGCTTTTGCAGATCTGTGGGAGAAGAAATAAAATTACAGACATTATTTGTACCACAGTTATGGTGCTTGTAGCAGAAGATGTGTAAAAACATATAAAACATAAAAAAGCTTATAAAAACACAGGAACTATTCTTGGTATACAAAGAAATCCCTAGCCTTTTGAGGATATTAAATACAGGCATCATGTGCTGACAGTCATTCTGATTCAGATTTTATTTTAAAGGTCACCTGAATACTTTCCAATTTTAAGATCTCAAAGACCTGAGGCTAAAAATAGTGCAACAGGTAACTTGGCACCTATGACAAACTAGGACAGTTTGAAAAAAAAACCAAAAAAACCACCAGAATTAGCCAAGTAAATTTTATAAATTAAATTATTTTATTTTAGTGTTCTTGGGAACCAGCTTACTCAGTTTGTAATGTCAGCATTTACAATACCAATAAAAAGATGTCTTTGTACTAAAACAATGAGCAGTTTCATTTTAGCAAATCAGGGTGGTGCAGCATTTTCATTTCGCAATTATTCATTCTAAAAACAAGGTCACTGTAAAATCATTCTTTCAAGAGACTGATGGGAGGAAAATCCAAAACGACCCTTTAAAAGATTTTAACCGGCATATGGTAATGACATAGTTAGGGTCTAAAATAAAATAATTTTGAGTGAAACTGAAAAATACTAATTTCTCTAGTTAAATACTTCAGGTTCACAGTTGGCTCAGTTTCTAAATTTTCCATAATGGATGCTAAACAGAAACTGGAATAAAACCACAAAATTATTGTTAACCCATCAATATGATGGAAATTGCTTTTACATGGACTGTGTCAATAATATAAATTTTTTAAAAAAAGCAAAATAAATAATGTTAAAAGTTTCTTTTAAACTAAAAAAACCCCCACCAAACCTATGTAAAATTTTTTTTCCCTCTAATGAAATGAGCTCTTTACATATAAATTATATTGTAATAACAGAGCTCCCTGGTGGAAAAGAGTTCCTTCTCCTGCTGGCAAAAATTAAGATAATCACAGATGGCTAATGATCAAAAATACTGACTGACAGCTCTGAAGTACAAGGCATAGATAATATTCTCAGAGCTACAGTTTATTTATACTCACAACTGGCTTTAGGCACCCACAAAATCTGCTTTTGTAATGTCCTAACATAAAAGGGATCTTTTAGCCACCATTGCAATTCCTGTTGCCAAGGCTTTTCCTCAAGACTAAATTCCATAATTCTTCCACCGAAATACTTGTGTTTCAGTGTACCAGTTATCTGAAACAATCTGTAACTAGCTGAATATGCTCAAACATGTAGACTATTGGCTTTAGTTGCATTACAATTAAAATGTATATTTTGAGTTCTTAGAAATACTGTATTATACATCAGGGTTTATATACTGCAGAAGTCAGGGCAAAGAAAAGGTCCTGAAACTCGTTATTTCTCATATTTGAATGATGGTGTACAAAGTGTGGGGTTTCTTTGGTAGAGTTCAGAAACCTCTAAGGAGTTTGGTCTTGTTCCCACTTACGTTAGTTGAAACATTTAGTTGATTCAACCAAGAGGTAGATGGGCAGATTTTCTTAAATGTATTTATCAAATCTATTTTTCTCAAATCTTATTTATGACTTTGTGGCTCTTTTAAAAAGTGTGCTAAAGGTTTTGTAGAATAGAAATCTATCTCTAATTTCAAAGCACTGACTGTGTTTTAGGCTTGTGATTGTTATAACTTTACAGTACACTTCCATCATGTATCATCAAATGTTTTCTAATAGAATGTCTGCCTTTTTGTAATGCAATTTCTAGCCCCTGTAATGTAGATGAAAAGCTGGAAATATATTCCAGACCTATTTAAAAGGTTTGGTAATAAGTCTGACAGTTTGAAATACCAGAAAAATATTACCAGTTGGGTAGTAGCAACAGTTCCTATGAAAAATTATGAGGGAGTGGCTATGTGGAAAAGTTTCTACTTCTTTGTCCATTTTCAGGTACATACTGAAAAAGGGTAAAGTTTCTTTGAACTTCACTTTTTTTTTTTTTTTTTTTTTTTTTACATTCAGCAGCCAGAAAACTTAAAAATGAGAGACAGAGAGAGAGGGAGAGAGATGTTACTTATGGAAAAGCTACATAAAATTTCACATCTTACTGGACACTGGTAAATCCAGAAGGAAGACTTTTCAAAATCCAAAACTGCAGGAAAACCTACAGTCAGAATTTACACTTACTTAGACTATGCAGTTCATCTCCACAGGCACCACAAACTAGACTTCAGTAATCACAGAGCTCCTGGGAATCCTTGCTTAATAAACCTTTTGATTTTAAACTAAGCATGAGTTTTGGACATAGGCTAATGATTTCTGTGCTGACAGCAGTAACCTTGCTGATACATTGTGTAGCCTCAGACTTTAATATAGGTTCACATTCTTTTCATTCAAATGTCTGAAAGGACTCTTCCTAAGCGAGCTGGAAGTTCTGCATATATGGAGCACCATAAATCAATGCAGCTGCTGTTATGCCACAACAGTGTAAATTGTACAATGGCAGGCATGGAGCTGAAGTAAAAATTAATACAAACTTCTCCCCATGCAGACAGTATTCTTGTTGAGCTTCATCCTAAACAAAATTATTTCAGCAAATATTCTATCATTTCGTGTAAACAGAAGTGCAATTTATAAGTAATAGTCCGTGACTTACTAGCATTCCAGCATTAAAAAAGTGTAAATAATGACCTCTTAGGGTGAAAACGGGTATACAGTGTTACATTATACAGCTCAGAAGTCAAACATTATACAATGCAGAAGTCAATCATAAAAAAAAAAAAAAAGGAAAAAGAGGGAGAAAAATAATTGGTTTTTTTTGATAGAAGAGGCATTAAGAACTACAGCGGCTTCAAAAACATGCACCTTTAAAGAGCGTGTATTCATTCTATCCCTTTTGAAACTCAGTTACAGCTAAGTGAACTATCATAAGTAAACTATTTCACTGAACTAAACAACAATAAACCAAAATGAGTAGAAGTACTAAAAGCATGCCTGAGGCAACAGAACTTTGGTGTTAATTTCCATCTCTTTCAAGTGCATTTGATGAATGATGTGACAAAAGAATCCTAATTAAAGTCGAAATCCTGAATACTAAATAAATTAGAAGTGCCACTACATTCATCTTCTACAATGATAATACTGCCACTTCTACTCCTTCTCTGTGCCCCTTTGCTTACATCTGTGGCAGTAACTCAGCAAAAGGGCACTTCCAGAACAGATGGGGAAATGGATACTCTTCCCCTAAATAGAAAGATAATAGGACAGACTGCTTTGTTTTCCTTCACTGCTTTCAGTCTACAAAAAGAAAGCCTACCAGTAGCACTTGAAGTATTTTTAAGTATATGTTTTTCCTCCCAAATGACGTAAAACTCGACAAACAACGCCAAGCTATCTGGTCTTCAGTAGCCCCAGAAAAGTTTCTATGTTTATGGCCATTAAATTTTAATTTTTTTTATTACTGGAGAATCATTAAGTATATATATACATGGAGTAACATATAATCCTAATGGGTTGGAAAGCAACACTGGAGGCATGAAATTCTATGGCTTATGTCACACAAGCCTAGCAAGACAATCATAAATGACCTTAAAATCTATGAATCTTTCAAGGAGCTGCCCCATTCAATAAGCAGACTGGAACATGAATTATGGCTCCTGAGAGACTTTCTTTCCCTGGTCCCCTTTTGTTCCAGGGAGCAGCTCTGAAATACTTCAGGAGAAGTTTATATCCCCAGTGTGCCCAAGCAGTAGGTTTGTCTTTTTCCATTTTCTTTCCACTCCTTATAGAAAGAGGGCTGTCAAGGGAGCAGGTCCTTCAATTCCCACCACAAGGACACTCAAAATCTGCCCATGCAAACAAAAGTGGTGCTTCAGTGCTTCCAAGTCCCCTTTGTACTGTCTGCAGCCTGTGACAAGAGAAGTCCTGAAAAGCTACAGTCAATCAGGAACTCGTAGTAGTCCAGTCTCTCAAATTTACCAGTAATTAATAATGTCTGCTGTTTGCAAAAGTGTAAAAACATAATGAACATGTAATGATACTGCTCCAAATGATTCTGCCAGCCCATAGAAGTTTATAGAAAATCCTGATTTAGAGTTCACACCTTTAATGTTGCATGATGTATTGCACATACAAAGAACAGACATGACTTGTCTGACACAGTAGAACACTTCAACACTGCAGCTTGGGGTCCTGGTCTATGGCTAGCCGAATCTGAGTCAGCAGTGCCCTGGCAGCCAGGAGGGCCAGCTGTGTCCTGGGGGGATATCAGGCACAGCATCGCCAGCAGGTTGAGGGAGGTGATTGTCCTGCTCTGCTCTGCACTGGGGCAGCCTCGCCTTGAATATTGTGTGCAGTTTTGGGCACCAGAACATAGGAAAGGTATTAAGCTTTTAGAGAGTGTCCAAAGAAGGGCAACGAAGATGGTGAAGGACCTTGAGGGGAAGTCGTATGAGGAGAGGCTGAGGTCCCTTGGTGTGTTCAGCCTGGAGAACAGCAGACTGAGGGGAGACCTCATTGCAGTTACAACTTCCTTGTGAGGGGAAGAGAAGGGGCAGACCCTAATCTCTTCTCTGTGGTGACCAGTGACAGGACCAGAGGGAATGGCCTGAAGCTGTGTCAGGGAAGGTTTAGGTTAGATATTAGGAAAGGGTTCTTCCCCCACAGGGTGTTTGGACATTGGAAGAGGCTCCTCAGAGAAGCAGTCACAGCACCAAGTCTGAAAGAGTTCAAGAAACATTTGGACAATGCTCTGAGGCACATGGTGTGACTCTTGGGGATGGTCCTTTGCAGGCTATGAGTTGGACTTGATGATCCTCATAGGTCCCCTTTAACTCAGCGTATTCTGTGATTCTGGGATTCTGTGGATAAGTCACACAACACTGAGTGTCTTTAATCTTCTTGCAGTGATATCACACTTCTTGGCTCTTTTTAAACAATATAATTTTATTTCTATTTTCTAAATTACAAAAGAGTAATTTTCATTTGAGTTTTTAAACAGGTTTTCAGATTTGTTATATGAAATCCTACTTTTTCCAGGGGAAATGAAAGGGAGAATTCTCTTATTGAAAAAGATAGATTGCTTATTATATCTGTCTGATATATTTTAAGGCCTGATTTTACTCCTAATCTAGATAGTGACATTCTAATGGACTACATGTTTTTTTAAGTACTATGGGTGAAAAATGCAGCTTGTGTACACCTGGGATATAATTTCCAGAATTCTTGTCAACATGTGAATTTTGCAGCCCTAATTTTCACCTATGGATTTTGGACGGAGGTTTTAGAAAGCATATTTACCTATCTTAACTGTAAAATGATCATTTCAATGTTCACAGTAGGTTTTCAGACTAATTGTTCTATATAGGAAGGTATATATATATTTAATCAATTGCCTAAGTTGGAGAGACATGCTGAGACACATATTGTGTCAATTTATTTATGGAAGTGCCTATCTTACACATGCACAATTGAGTATTTGCAGCATCAGCTCTTGAATTTTAATTTTGCATTCAGGTACTAACAGTACAATATTTTATTTCCAATTTCACTCATCATAAAGAAAAATTTCACCTCACCTTAAAAATGCACAAGATAACTAATTATCTTACTAATTCTTTCTCATACGAACACCCTGTGAAACAGAGATGCAACCCGGATTTTCCTGTATGCCTAAAAACCAATTTGTTAGTCAAATATCAGACTTCCATTTTTTCCTATTTTTTGAATGATTTCATATTTATGTCTTGTGGAGCTGGTCATAGAAAAATAAGGTAAGTAAGAGATATTTGAAAAATAAATGGTTGGATCTTGAGAGCTTAGTAATTCACATGCATGCTTTGTAACAAAAACATGAACTGAACAAGATGGACTTCTCTAAACAAATGGAAGAAATTAACTTCAAAATTTAACTTATCTTTTTTCATATAGTATCACATGGTACACCACAGTTTAATGAAGCCATTGCAAGCTTTCCTTTCTTAGGTGTAGACTAGATTGTATCTGGTCTTTACCACCAGTTTGACTTTATTATCCCTGACCTTGATCCTTTCTGCCACTGTCTGCTGTGATCCCTGGGGATTAAATGCTCAAAGGTTATTGATTTACATGCATGTATATGGGTTGTCATCTCTGGATTTTTAATAATTGATTGTCAAAGCACTTTTGCACCATGCACCTTGCTTTCTTTGGCAGAACAAGTGCCCTTTCTTAGCTCAATGTTCAGCTTCTCTTCTTTGGGGTGTGCGAGTGCCAACCAGCGTGATAAAGCGTAAAAATATAAGCTTGTCAGTAATGACCCAGTTGGTAACCCTCAGAACACTCAGCTAAAAAGTAGAGAAAGCTTTTCAAGTTCTTGCATTGTTTTTTTTTCCTGAGGCTAATGAGAAATATAGCACGAATCGTCGTTAGGAGAAATCTAGATTTTACTGAGTATTTCAAAGGAAAGTGTCCTGTCCAAGAGCTAGAGAAGAAAAAGGTGTAGAGAAGAAAAAATTGTTCTGGTAAGTGTTTTAAAAAATGAAAATGATCTAAAATTATTTGTAAAACTACTACCAGGCCAAAAAAAAATAATTTAAAAAAAAAAATCTATATCTGATCTAAAATTTGTGTATCCTATGAATATAGACTGCTGGTGTTATTTAAGCTTATTCTTTTAAAAACTTCTGTGAATCTTGAAGGTTAGGAAGTGTTTTTTCAGGTTGTCACTTTTGACAAAGACTCAGCTAAAATTATTTTTAGGTTTATTGGTTGTATTTCAGGTTTTTTGAAAGTTTTTAAACTGTTTGATCTTCAGTGGTTTTACTGAAAGATGGTTGACCTGAGCTACTGAGTTCATGCTAGTAAAGTCCAGATTACATAAAAATAGTGGTCTTGCATGTCAATTAAGCTTAGAGAACGAGGTTAACTGGACACCATAATTTGTTAAATTTGTTGCACATACCAGAAAGGTAACAATAGGTTTCTTGACAGAAGTATTTTTTTCGAGTGGCTTAGTCTCAGAGACACAGAGGAACATCCTTTTGTTACCAGACAAAGCTTTCTGGAGCTACAGTGTGCTACTCTTACCATAAGATAAATTTGAGATGTACTGGACAGAGTAAACTGTTCCTGTTGTGTAATGTTTCCCTAACTCTCTAAAGGCTTACAACATCTTTTATCACAACAGGGGGAAATTTGGATCTTTTATCAACTAGTTCAAAAAAGCAATCCATTTAAATAATGTGTCTGGAACAGTAGTCTATGGAGATAATCAGTAGCTTATTAACCTTAATCATAACAACACATTATCACTATTTGGTTTCATGTTGACTAATTTGCAGAACAATGAGGAAGAGCATACTCAGCACATAAGACTGTTCATAGTTCTTGGCACTGAATAAATACAGTGACCCTCACTTGAAATGTCAGAGACTTAAGAAAAAGCTGTATCATATGATGAAGGAAGAGAGTCAGGGAAAAGAGGATCAGGTAATCAGAGAGTTAGTTAAAAAGTAAACACTTGTTAAACCTCTGGACAAAGTGAGACCATCATCAAACAGATATCTAGAGCACAGAATAAAGGTCAGTTATCTTTTATCATGTTTGTGTAGCTTCAGTTAAACTAACAAGCAGCAGCATGTGCTTAAGGTCATAGTTAAACACTTTTGCCTTGATAAATGAGCTGTGCATTTGGTGCTTCCCTTTCAAGAGCATGGCCATATTGGAACTCTGATCTACGAGAAAAAGACATCAGAAAAGGAAGCAATTTACCTGGAGGCAGAAATCAGTCATTTTAGGTGGTAGAAGGAAATAATAACATGTCAAATAATATTATTGTTATTATTATTATTATTAATAATAATCTAAAATGAAGTAGAAAACCCTCAAAAATAAAGCAGTTCAATTTGGGGGAGTGAAAGTACAGACTTTTTTTTTGTTTTCAGTTTTCTCAAAATCACCGAAAGACTTTTAAAGGTACATTTCCTTGTAGTTGCATGCTTCTCATGGAGATTCTAGTTCTTGATCCTGTTGAACTTAACTGTTTCACAGGAACCTCAGATAACCCTACCACTCAGGAAGAAATATGGCCATAAGCCTCATGAGAGATTTGGATGTCATAAGACTGCATCCTTAAAGAAGGAAAGGCAGATGAATAGAAAGCATTTTCTAAGATCATACTATATAATATGGCATATATACTATGCTAAATAACAATTCCATTGAGTTCATGAAAAAAAAAAAAGGAAATATTACGGGTATTAATATAATTTCTAAGATAATGTGGAGCTATAATATTTTCAGTGGGAAAAAAAGTGAGTACTAGGAGAACTTCAGTATACATTTGAATAGCATTCCAATATAAGTTCAGAAATTCTTAGATTCTGTATTATGAAAATAGTTTTCCTAAAAGTGTTTACAAAGTAAATTTCAGGTGACAACACCCCAAAATTTATTAGAACCAGTTCTACTACAATAAACTAAAGAAATATGAAAACCTTTTGCCTTTTCACTGAATTATGCTGTATGCTATACATCTTAAAGTGTATATTGCAGCTTAATGGTTATTGTGTCACAGGATAGCAAGTTTCCTTGCAATATCTGCACTTCATAGAAAAATGTGGCTGTGTAAACTTCAGTTGGCCAGAGCATTCACACAGAATGATTTGTAATGCTTATAGAATCACAGAATTGTAGAATGGTTCAGGTTGGAAGGGACCTTAAAGATTATTGGTTTCAAACTCCTTGCTGTGTGCAGGGACACCTTCCACTAAGACAGGTTGCTCAAAGTCCCATCCAGCCTGGCCATGAGCACTTCCAGGGATGAGGCAGCCACTGGTTCTCTGGGGAACCTGTGCCAGTGATTCACCACTCTCATAGAGAAGAATTTATCCTTAATATCTAATCTAAAGCTGCCCTCTCTCAGTTAGAAATCATTACCCTTTGTCCTATCACTACACGCTCTTGCAACAAGTCCCTTTCCACCTTTCTTTTAGGCCCCCTTTAGGTGCTGGAAAGTGCTATAAGGTCTCCCCAGACCCTTCTCTTCTCCAGGCTGAACAACCCCAACTCTCTCAGCCTGTCTTCAGAGGAGAGGGGCTTCAGCCCTCTCATCATCTTTGTGGCCCTCCTCTGAACTCATTTCAACAGATCCTCATCCTTCTTATGTGGGAGTCCCTGGACAATGCTTGGTTTTAGCTGTTTTCATGATAGAGAGAATGGAAGCAATATGATTATGCTTTGATAAGAGTTCAAAAACTGCTTGCTATAAATCACAATAGAGAATCACTATCACAGTGGCGATGGTGTTGCAGCCATGAATGTTAAAAAGTCACAAAACACTTTTTTTTAGTAGATCGGTTTGGAAAGTTAAAAAAAAAAATTATAGGCAACTCTTCTTCAGGTGTCATACAGAAGTAGCAAGGCATGATATATTCAAAAATTTTTATAAAAAACGGAAGAAGCATTTGTTCCTTTTTTAAGTTGTTTTATTTTCCTTCTCTGTTCTTCTTAATGTTCAATCAGAATAGCAAAGCATATGAAAATTTCTCAAAATATCAAATCAGCTTGAAACACTGGAGGCTATGTTCTCATACAAGAGTTGAAAATATTATAGACAATATTTCACAAAGAATTTATTTGGCACAGAGCATAATGATTTTCTAATGCCTTTTTTTAACAGAGAAGGAAGTAAAATAGGATGAGAGAGGTAAGCATACAGCCAAACTAGGAAAAGCAACCAAGGCTGATGAAAAAGGTCAAATCTGAGAATGCTGGGTAACTAACTGTAATGTTGAAATGAGGCCTCAGCCAATTATTTTTGACCAAAATCATAATAGCAAGGTTTGGGAGAGAGTGAGAATTATTTCAGCAAGACTTCATTATTTCAGTGATATAGATTCACAATGTTGTAAATTAAATTATTGCCATTTTTGTCTCATAAATGGTGCAGTTAATAAAGGCTCTATAAAACAAAACTTCCCACATTTTCCTGCTAACATCAAAGCTCTCTGGTTGAGGGTGTAACTGTTCTTTTTTCCTACATGTCACTACCCTATCAGTCCTAGACCACAACAGTAATATTGTGGTAAAGTATCTTATAAAGATCTGCAGTGATTTGGCTTCTAAATCTGCTAGCAACTAGACAGTAAAAAGCTTAGGAATTCACACAGGATATGGGATATGATTGAGAGAGAAATATCTCACACATACTATATATGAAAACACAGGGAGTCCACAATAAATTTTAGCTTATCCCACATAAATAATCTTGCAGATCCAAGGTTCTGGAAGCAAATATTTGTGTTTATTATACGCATTTTTGTCTTCAAAATACTTATATATTTAATTTATACTGCTTATAAATAATCACAGATTCACATTATCTAAAACTGCATCTTCTTCATTTCACAGCAGTGAAGAAATTTGCAACTCATTTTGTAAGACTGTAGAATTTGAATTTTACTGATTCCACTGTTAATGTACTGTGTGCTGGTCTGACCTGAAACAATGCAGAAAATGTATCTGATTTTATAGTTCCCATAAACTTCAACGACTATTGGGACTTTAGTGGCAAAGAGTAAGTATAAAAAACAGGAATTAACTTTCTGTGTGTTATTTGGTATCTTATGATAAACTACAGAAACATCTAAGTGTGAAAGCAAAAGCTGATCTCTTCTCTTATCCAGCTGCCTGATTCTTAGTCCTTTATCATGCATTTTGCTTAAGTAGTCAAACAATATTGGTTCACAATAAAAGATGCAATATTGCCTTCACTTAATAAAGAGATTATATATTTATTCAGCATTTGTGTTGATATTTTAAGTATCAAGCACACTGCTAAGTAGTCACAAGATCAAATGCACTTTGGCTTAGTTTCAATAGAAAAATTAAAATATGTTGATTTTATTACCACTCTGGCAATATATTTGAGAGTATGTTAATGAGTATTAATGTCATATGCTTAGCCAAAATAATTCCTAAAGTCAGAGTGCTATTTTATCTGCATAAAGCACTAAGGAGTTGAATATATATTTTGATAATTATTTTATATCCTGTTAGCCAATAGTTGGATACAATTGAAAAATTTCCTACTTTATACACATAAATTATGCTATATTTTGTAAAACAGTAAAGCTGATGACAAAAGTGACTGAATTCCAATAGAATCTATGAAGAATATCCAGACAAACACAGAAGTAATTATATTATTCAGCTGAAGAATTTTAAAGTTGTCAAGATAAACATTCTTCAATTTTTATTTGGTTTATTTTAAGAAATTCCAACCAGTCTCAATAATTAATTACATGGAAATCATTATGAAACTATTTAGGTTTCCTTTAACAGAATGTTTTACATTTTTTTCTAACAATTTTTTCAATCCCATAAGAAACTGAATTCATCAAGGAATTAAATGAGAAATGGAAGCTTCTGTTTCAGAAAACAGAATGGCAGTTAGACAACAGAAAACAGATGCCAATTATTTGCCAATGTCTGCAGTAGAACAAAACATTTTATGACATTTACTTTGCCTTAGCAAAGCTGCTGTTGTCAATCAGCAGGTTCTGAAAGGAGATTCTATATGATCTAGGATTGAAAAAAAAATCTTACAGTTTGGTAAAGATAAGAAGATGAAAAATACATGGTACTTTTTTGGAGTAGTGACAAAGTAAGCTATATTAGCACAATCTGAAACAATACTCTCTTACACTGTAAAACCAGAATTGCTTAATAAATTAAGTGAAAACTGAATTTGCACTTTTTGGACTTAGCAGTCACAAACTAGAATTTGTTTTGTCACACATCAAACAGGCAAAAATTCAAGCTGTGCAATAGAAAAGAAAATCAAATTTTTTTCAGTATATTACCTATTTTTATTTTCCCTGAGTATAGATGTGTAAGTTGGGCTAGTCTTCATCATGTGCCATCCAAGGAATACAGGAGCTAGTATCACACTATTTATCTTTAGCAGACCAACTTAACACAGTATATATTAATGATAAAAAAATGCATGTATTATACAGATAAAATGCTTTCTGGAGATGGAAATTGTACTCATATTAGGAATAATGTTTGCATTATTCTTCCAGCCAGACCTTTCTGGCACTGACTAAGTATTAAGGGCAAAGAATGTTCACCCAATGGAGAATTCCTTGAAGAACCATGCTAGCAGTGGAAGATAATGCAGTTGAATGGTTACTTTTTGCATAGGTTTAGGTATACAAGACAAAAATGCATGAGGATCCACCAAGAAAAAATGAAATTGCTGTATTTTTTTACATCCAGTTTTTAAAATAATTACAGAACGTAATACCATCATGTCATATAGGAACATCTGTTACCTGTGGCAAATCTGCAATATCTCACATGCTTCCCTAACTGAAGAGCTCATTGTAACTGCAGGCAGTGGAGGTCCAACCATGTTCCACGATGGGTAAGCAGCTACATGTGACCTACCAACCCCTGTACTTCACATCAGTCCTCCTAGGCCTGACTCACGAAAGAGAGGTTTGTAGCGGCCTTTCTAACCACACTGTCTGTGTCTTCAGTTCAGCTTGTACTTTTGGAGTCTTTCATTACAGTGGGCCTACCAGCGCTCTGTGAGTGATACCACATACAGCTTCAGTACATTTACCTCTTCACATTCATCCCCCTAAAATACTAATGACTTCAAAGAGTAATGACATCCCAAGTATACCATGCCTCAACCACATCTCTAACAGAGTACCCAGTGATAAGAATAAATCACCAAATCTCATTCAAAAGACTGCTAGCTCAAACCTCTGACACTCACATAAAGAGTTACTGTTTTGGTGGCTGCATTTCGGAGAGGTCGAGTGGAGATAAGTACCTGTGAGATTTTAGCACAGTTTTCTCAGAGCCAATTCACATTATAAAATGAGTCACAACATGGAGAAACAAACAGGATGACATCACTGCAGCACAGTGCCCCGTAGCTATTTCACACAGTCAAAATTTTCTAAAGTTTTAATTCACTGTTTGTTTTTTTCTCATGGTTACTGAAATCTGCAAAATATACTTAATTTCTAGAGGGTTTTTCTCCACAATTATTTGCTTTCCCATGAAAATAATAATCTTCATAGATATTATCATAAATATGTTCTGGAAAGAGAATTATAAAATCAATAATATTTATATTTCTGGGAAAAAATTCACCTAAGCAAATGCACCTAGCATGTTAAGCTATGACTTTACTTAGAACAGAACTTTTTGTTAGAGAAAAAAAAGTGGCTTTTCTACTAGTCAAAAATTCAGATTATAAAGAAACAATCTTCAAATAGTACATTTCTTGCAGACTAAGCAAGGGCTAAACAAGATTAACTCATCTTTGCTGGATGATGAGCCAGCATGCTGGACAAAGAGGGGCTGAGAGGTGGAGGATGACTTAATGATGTCACAGGGAATATATTGCTATGGCCCAATAGTACATCTTTTGTGAATAGTTGCACTGATTTCAGGTGAATAGTCCTGCAGGATTAAAGCACTGATTAATAAATGTTTCAAAACAAGGCCAAAGCCCCGGTCATATTTTAAGTCTCAGAGACACAGTAGTTTCTATCTAACCTAATAGATCAGAACCTCCACTCGCTCATTAGCTGAGGACCTCTGCCCTCCTTATTAGGCCCAATTCTTTCAGATGAACTGTCAGATGGAATCTGTTGCAATTGTACACAAGACAAATTCCATGTCATTAATGGAACAGGTGTTTAATGATTTTGGATGCATCGAGTTTACCCAGCTTCTTAAAAGGTCTCTTCTCATATATAAAAGTAGCTGCAACACCAGGGATCATTTGCAGAAAAGGTTGGCACTTCCCAGTCCATCAAACTTTCAGCTATATGTGCTCTCCTTGTGAATTTATTCAGGGAGATTTTAGGATCCTAAACTGAAGGGACTGAACAGTGTTTAGGATTGCTATTACTAATAATTAGTAGCCAGTAATTCATCCTCCCCTGAGGTCAGCAGATCTCTAACCAGTGCCACACAAAACAGGATTCATTAACTGTAATATGCAAGAAAGGTTACATTGACTTTAGAGGTTTAATTTCAAGGAAAAGTTCATAGATCAAAAGTTTGTTCAGTTGTGGATATCTACAAGTAATATTTTTTACCTATAAAAGTATGAACAGATGCAAAATCAAGCTTTATCACAGTGAAAACTGTACATTTGACTGAAGTCACATAAGATACACTTGACACTGGACTTACTTTAGCACATTTTATTACCTAGTTTTATCCCAGCTACCATATTTTCTTCAGTGAAAGAGTTTAGGAGAATGATGCCAAAAAGTTACTTGGAATGTGTGGGGGAGCCCAGCTGGCTCTGGGCTCTCTGTAAGCTGGAATATCGAAGATGGAACTTTGCACCTGGCAGAGGGT
>JAYRBT010000082.1:27301124-27368455 GCA_036023395.1 Myiotriccus ornatus | reverse complement strand
AGTTGTTATGTTTATGCCAGACCAATAGTGCATGTACATGTGTGACACCCAGAAGTGTATAAGTAGAAGCACTGTTGCAATAAAGGGGGCTGGTATCCCTGGTCACCGTGTCGTCCTCCCGCCTCTACTGATGACAACCTGCACAAACAAGGACTGCCAGAATCCTGGTACCTGACAAAGTTCCATCTTCGATATTCCAGCTTACAGAGAGCCCAGAGCCAGTGGGGCTCCCCCACAGGAATGCTCCCATAAAGTAAAAGGAAGAGGAAATAAAGATTGCTCTGTGTGGGAAAGATTTAGTTTGAAAAACTTCTGCATCAAAATGTGGATAAAGAGAATAAGAGATTTTCCAAGCAAAATTAGGTCAACTGCATTTTAAACAATAAACCTCACTCAAAGAGGAATGAAGACTTGTCATGTTTCTGTTACAGTTACTGATCTCTGATCTTATTCAGGTTTTTGTGCTAGTGTGAAGGATCTTTGCTGTCAACAAGGTTTGGATCCATATTAAGAAGCCCAGCAAATTTAGCCTAAAAGAACAACTTTCCCTCTTTAACGGAGACTTTCTGTTCTCTAATTTTGTCATGTTCAAATTACAGTTCATTCAGGATAATATTAAACAGGTGCTCTCTATGCAAGGGAAATTTTACTGTGAAATAAAGAAACAATCAGACACCATCCAGGTACAGACAGAAGTCCTGAAGATAACTAGGATTGCATACCAATGAAGTGCAGTGCACAACCATCCCCCAGCAGCTTCTTGCAAAGCCTTGCTGCTTAACTCAAGCTGCTAATGATCAAGTCACTTTGGCCTTGAGTAATTGCGGTGTCCCACCTATCTTCTGATCTACCAGACTGGCCATGGAGGCAGCCAGAGATGGCAAGTATTTCAGCTATGATAGATAAAGTGATTGATATTCGCTTGCCAACAACTAACCAGTTGGTCCAAGAGAGCACTTTGCTGGATTTCTAATAGGGAAACTTGACAGAGGGTAAACAACATTTTAGACAGTCCAGGATTTTGATACTTGCCCACAATAATGGCAGATTCAACACAAGGTCTAACAGGAAAGAGAGAGAGAAAATGGCACTGTAAACCTACTTTTAAGTATCTTAAATCCATATCCATGCACCAGGTCAGATGACAGAGTAGGTGGGAATCTAGTGTTCTTGGTGGTAGATAAATTCTCATTCTTTTACTTTGAGCTTCTCAGTATTGCCACTGGTAAAGGAATTTAGAATATCTGAGTAAACTCATTAGGACTCAGTCTTATGAAGTGGTTTAAGAGCCTTTGCTGTTCTGCAAACCCACAGGCAGTTCTGCATAGCTACCACCTCTTGTTGCTATTCCAGCTCATCAGAAGTGGAATCCCTCCCAGCAAAAGAAATGGAAGCTACACTACATAGACACTTCTGTGAGAGGCAGCACCAAAGCTGAGCTGGCAATGAAGCAGGAGCTATCAGTTCCCATCTGGGTTTTGGGTGTTATTTCTCTTCTTAAAGAAGAAGCTCTCACCAAGTTCTGAATGCAGATACTGGCCTTTCTGCAAAGCCTAGACCCTTGTTACACTCGCATACTGAATTTGCTCATAGCAGGAGTTGCTTCTTCCCTTTCAAGAACTTGCCTCTGAAAGGCAGCAGTCTTCAGCCTTCCTCAGCCTATCGTGAAGGCAGCACTGAAGTCACAGGGACCATCTTCCATATGAACTCAGCAGGAGCAGAGATCTTGTCTGCTTAGAAACAATATTCAACTTGTCTCCTCCACAGAGCAAACAGCTGCTTTGAAACCATGCTCTCACTGTCATTACTGCTGGGGTTTTTTCCTTGCTTATAAACAAACAGGAGACAGGTTTCTTGTGCTGATACTAATTACATCAGTGTAAAGAAGATTCCTACTCGCAGCAGTGTACTTTTGAACATGGAAAAAATAAAATGTCTTGTTGAATGCAGATGGTCAACTCATGTTGTCCCTTTTCACCTTGATCTTTACATCCTCTTTCCAAAGAAGAATATCCTTAGCCCATTTTTCATAATAATCACATCCATCCTCACTGAAATTTGCCTTTAGAGAACTGAGGATTCTCTTTGTCCCTTTCTTATTTTTCCAGATCTCTAAAATAAATCTTATTTCACCAAATTTACTGGGCTACACTTTGGCAGCTGCAATATTTTTGATGTCAAGACTCTCATTAAATTAAAGAAAAAAGTTTGTATTTCATACTTACCTTTATAAATCAAATTCTCTCCTTCCTTTTTTAAGCAAGAAAAGAAGTTATGTAAAGGATGCATTTGCCTTTAAGTGTCCTTCACCAGATCAAATATAAGTAATTATAATCATAGGCCAAACACCAGTTTTCACTCACTGTCTGGTAAATTAGGACAGAAGAGCAATCCCTCCTACTTTTTTTTCATGGTGCTTGTTCTCTGGGTGAAATATGCGACCTTTTCCAAAATACTTCTGAATAAGAGGTCAGAATCATCACTCTGGCATCTTTCATAAGCAATAAGTTTTATGTGAAGGAGGAGAAAAAGGAAACCTCAGTTGATAGGAATACTAAGAACAATCCCATTTATAACTTTCCTGGTGTGACTATTCATGTTTGCCAGTTTAGGGAGGTATGCAACTGTTGCTTCCACATTCCTTCCAGTATGGCACTGAATAGACTTTTCTTTTAGCTATGGCACTGATATTAAAAAAAAAAATTGGAGAGATCACTTTTGGCATATCCCCTCTATGCCAGTGTTTTATTTATAGTTTTCTTCTATGCCAGTGTTTTATTTATGGTATTAAATATATAAAGAGATTATAATGCAGCAAAAAAGGCTGTTATGGGAAAACAGACGCTGTTTTGTCCAAGAGCCATGCTTATGAATAAGGCCACCTGGCCTAACACACACTGATTTTCAAACATATACAGAACAGAGACCTTTTCTTTTTTTATTATTCAATCAGCTATTTTATCTGTGTCCCACAATGGTGCATAAAATGCAGGACATTTCTGTCTAAGGAACTGACATGAATCAGATCTTATCTTTTAGTAGAGAACAGTGTTCTGAGGGTTTTTTTGAAATCAGGCACTCGAATATCTTCGCTGCCTGGAAGTACATTAGTATTAAACCCAGCGTTTATCCCACAAGTTATTATGTAACCATTGTAAATAATATATAAATACTCCAACTTTGTCTTAGCTTAGCACTACTTTTAGAACTGAAATTTTATTAACACTTTTTATTGGAATTGGTAGTAAATCAATCCCCTACCTTCTCTTCAAGGCAGTCAGCCCCTCCTAGTGGCTGCTCCCAGTCTGCAGCAAAACACTCTCCAGGTTTTCCTGCTGTTTGTCCTTGGTCTTCGCTAAGCAGAGCAAAGATAGAGCTGTGAATTCTTTTCCTCCTTAAAGTAAAGAAAAAAAGGGGAAATCTTTTGTGATTCAAATTTATTGATGGAAATAAATAAACCGACACTAATGTTTGTGTTATTCCTTGCATTAAAGCTTGTCCTACTTTTCATAACCTGAATCTTATGAGTCATAGAAATGTGGGGTCTAAGAGCCTATATTGCTCAATTACTCATATTCCTTCCTCTGTTACATCAATACTTTTTGAAGCGTTTTGTAAAGCTGAGCATAAAAGCCAAACTATTCCATAGACTGAAGACTGAAAGCCTGAAAAATAATACTTGTAGTAATATCCTTCCTTTTTATGTTTTTCCTTCCCTTAATTTCATCAACACTGCTCACACAACTAGTTATGCACATTTGCATGCATGTTGCAGTGGATCTCTGTCACTCAGCCAGGAACACATTTCTGACAATCTTCCTGGATTTCCTTCCTCGTTTTTACTGCCTAGCTGACTATTTCTGACATGATGTTTCACCTGTTGAAACTGCCCAAGGAAACTTTTGACCAGCATCCAACATTACCACTGCAGTTGTGATTTCCCGTTTCTTACATATGAACTCTATCAAAAAAATACAGGTTGAAAAAAAACCCATAAAGTCTCATTCTCTCTCTGTCCCCTCTTGTATCTTCATAGCCTACTTCGGCAATGTCAAAAAAACCCCCACAATCAAACAAACAAAAAAACCACAAACAACAACACAAAAAAAACTGCTGACTGCAAATTATCAGTGCAATAGGGAAACAGCTCACACAGTGATATCCATATACTGAATTTACTACATAAGAACCTGTGCAAAACTTAGTTATCCCTTGATATGTAAATCCTTCTGAAAAAAGGTTTAAAACCATTTGAGGAAAAGAACATAGGAAGTTTCAATAAAACCCACTGGCAAAAAGCTATCAACTGGAGGTCAGGATGCTATCCACCCACTTTTCAACAAAGGGCAGAACATCTACTGCCTTTGCTCGAGTTACTGCATGCCACTTGCAATTTACAGATTTTAGGTCCCTGTATTAAGGCAGTACTCTCAGTCAACCAGAAAAGATGTGCTTCTGGTCACCATCTGAAACAAAAGTACCAACAAAAGTCCAGATTTTCAGAACTAGGTATTTATTTCTTTGTGAGAATAAGGCAACATGCCAGGCACCTACAGAGAGAGCCAACCCAAATCAATAGCTAGGATCTTAGCAGGAGGTTAAGAACTCATGCACAGCACAGCAAACAGACAAGACTACCTTAATTTCTGATATAAATACACAATACACTGAAGAAAGCCTACAGGCATTGAATCTTCTAGTATCAGTATAATTAGCTTACTCAACTACTTTGATATTGAAAGATACAGCCTTGTGTGCCAAAACACATAGGCAACCAGTAGAAGGAAAATTTCTGTTTCTAGACACTGTGAGGGAGAAAATTGTAGGTACTGTCTTTAATATCAATAAAAGAACATTGTAAAGTCTTTTTTAACCCCCCACTTATGATTTTGGGGGAGAAAAAATGAGGGGATATCTTTTGGCCGGAGGCAGATTGCTATAGTTTTTAACTCCATAGATTCATGCTTTCCTTTACAACAGTCTAGCTGGACCATGATTTTATTCTTACACAAATTTCCAAGACTGGGATTTTAATTTGTGTTTTACATTGAAAGTCATCTGACCGATTAATCTATCTATAGCTGACTGCTGAAGATGGCTTCAAGCCAATGCTGAAGAATGTTCACCTGAAAGTAACCTGTCATTATTTCTGTAACAGCTTTTTTTTGTTGAAAACTTATTATTAGTTATTACACTGGTTCTTTAATCTCAGCTGAGATCAGGCACTTACTGCATTAGATGCTGCCCATAAAAACACCAAGTAACAGTCATTGAAAAAAAATTAGTTTCTGACTCATATAGTCAAGACAGGTTCAAATGAAATACATTCCACTTTCTATCAGAAACTGAGGTTCACGAAACTAGAATTGAATGAAAACCTCTATTATTTTCCTTATAAAAAAAAAATTTAATCTATTAAGGATTACTGATTATATTAGTAGAATTACTTGAAATATAGAAAATTTACATTATTCAGTGTTTTAAGATTATAAAATAAGTAGGAAAATTATTCAGTGTTTTAAAAAGTACATACCATCTTTGAATGAAAATCTGAAATTTTGTAGTTTACCACAAAATTGACAACTGGTCTAAATTTTGATCCAGAATTATCAAATAAAGCTTTTCGTTAGTGTCATTAAGGAAAAATAATTGAATCGACAGATTTACTCTTTTAGAAAATAGTGAACATATTAAGACCATGCATATAAATAATTCCAGAAACTGGATGCATAGACTATTAGCTTGTTAAGCTATTGAACATTATTTTCAATTCCAGTGTGGGCTTTGAAGCCAGCTTTTGACCTCATCCTGCCAGAATGTTCTTTGCTGGCACAATAAAATATAATAATAATAATAATAATAATAATAATAATAATTTTTTAAAAAACCTAGACCAAACTAACAAAAAATTAATTCTGTAGCTGTCAGGAAAGCCTATAAGGTATTCTGCTCTATCCTGGAATGAGAACAACTCCTAAAACAGCAAAACTGCAACTGACTCAGAACCCCATCTGAAGTTCCCCAAATTCAATAGAAATTCTTTCAGTGAGTCTAATGGGCTTTGGGTCATGGCCTCATGCATTAAAATAATTTATACAGGAAAAAATCTATTTCCTTTTACTTTCAATTAATCAGTGAACTGGTTGCGACCTATTGGTACAATGGTAAATAATACGGAGAACAGGCCAGTTGTAGAGTGACTTGGATCACTTGCAGAGGTCAGATCAGATCCAAACATAGGTTTTAATGCACCCAAGTGTAAGGACTTCTATCTAGAAACAAGGATTATTTGTAAGATGAGAAAAGCTATTGTTAAGAGCAATGATTCTGCCTCAAGATTGATAACAAATGACTATAATGGTAGATGACCAGTTGAACCGGATTTCCTTCAGTGAGCTAACATGATCCTTAATTGATTTTCAAGCAAGGAGACATGATAAAAATGGTAAGGCAGCATTAGTGGCACTATTATTGAAATTCTTTGTCCAGAATTAATTTCTGTAATACTAAAAGGATATCAAGGAACTGGAAATTATTCTGGAAAGATGCAATGATGCTTTCTTCAAAATATACCTCACTGTGTGAAAGACTGAAAAAGCACAGCCTGTTTGGTTGATTTGAAAAATGACCTAGAGATAACCTGCACATTGATTACAGGGAAAAAATTATTTCTGATAATCAGCAGGAATTTAATCTGAGAAGAAATGGTATAGGAAAATAAAAAGTGAATCTAAACAAAATTTGACTAGAAGAAAAGGGAGGATTTGAAACATTAAGGAGACCTAACTTTTGGAACAAAAGGATATTACAATTACACAGAATTGTATAATTCATGTAAAACTGTTTTTGTCATCCTCCTTTACCTCAAAAGAATTTTTGTTTATTAAATTAATTAACACATTACATTCTTTGACTTGTATTATGTTTGGCCTGATGTGAGCCAAAGGTATGAAGGAGCAAGTTGTGCTATGAGTTTAGGGGGAATTAATGGTCTTGAAGCTAGTGCATAGTGGGTCTTATATGTGGTGGGTTGATGATTTCACCTGAGAAGTACAACTGATAGATAACTTGGCACTTGGGCTGTAGGTACATCTAGAAATGAGGAGCTGATTTCACCTGAGGGAAGATCATTCCCCACTACAAGACTCACCACAGTGCAGTGCATGCAGGGTACCTGTTTAAGTACTACCGTGTTTAGAAGGGATTTTTATGTATTCTACTTCAGTGGAATGGTTCTAGTACAGGTATTGTGATTATTCTGTTGTTCATTAAACTATTAATCCTCTGCAAGTAGACTATGATTAAGAAGAGTATGTCCACCTACACATCAATGGGTATAGTACATATATCAAATGTATTACCTGAGGTAATGTAGTGGAGATAGGTAGTTTAAGGTTGAAGGTGATTATAGATGGTTATTATGTCTTTTCACTTAAAAATCTATGACTTCACAGAATGAGAAAAATGAATACATGATAGTTTTGCAGCATCTTTTCCAGGTTGAGTTTTGTAGATGGCCTATTTTCCTGAGATCATACTGTTAATTAGGTTTGGAATACAACACAGATGTTACAATCACTTATGTGTGGAGCTTTGTAATCCAGTGTCACTAATGAATGCCAGATTTTATTCTCCAGTTGCAGATGCATCCCACCACCCTGAGTCACTCCAGCTTGAGCAGCAAGGTAGTAAGACACAGATAGAGACACAGCAGATGCAGAGGACAGAGTAAGCTCACACATTTGTGTGAAGAGGTTTGCTCTGCTTTAGTAGAAGGCTGAAGGCCTATAAAGTATGAACTAGAACCACAGAATTAACAATTCATTTGGGCACCAAATCAATTAGGATCCCAGAGGAGTTTATGCCTGGGGGAACCTAGGGGAACAGGGTTTGTGCTTGGGGACAGCAACCAGCACAGTACAGAAAGAAGCCCACCCCAGGGGACCACTGTATATGTAGGTGTCCGCCAATCCCTACCAACTGTGAATAAAAAAATCATGATGAATCCTGCCCTGAGCACTCCGTGCAGCAGGCATGCTGTGTCATGATAGTGAGGGGGATCATTCCCCACTACAATACCCGTCACAGCGCAGTGACATTTGTTGAGGTGCACCAACGACACTCTGGAATTTTTGCCATTGAGATGATGGAGGGGGATCTTCAAATGCCTAAAGCACAACCACTGCTTTGCTGCCAATTGCACAGACCAAATACCTCAACAGGGGAAGGACAGTTACTAGAACAGTTGTACATTTACTTTACCTGGTAGACATATCAAGCCCAGGTAGGAAATGAGAGTTGTAGTTATTACCCCCTTATTCAGGCATTTTTGTTCTACTTTACAGATCCTTCTCATAGTAATCATGATGAATCAGACAGTGATGAGCAAATAAAAAGCTAAAACCACTAAACACATAAGGAAATCTAAAGGGCACTTAATAAAACTCCTTGATTTGCTATTTCAACTTTTATTACACTCTATCATAATTAATTTTGATGATCTTAAGCTAAATTAAAAGCAACGGGTAGCACTGCATAGAAGGAAAAGTATAAGGGGACCTTAATGGAGCCACCCAATATGGTGCCCTGTAGGCAACCATAACTTAATTTAAAAGCACACTTGATATGCAGAAATACACCCAAGTAAAATGGCAGGTGATCCTCAAAACAGAATAAGAAGTAGCTGTTGTATCCATCCTCAGCCACAGTAAATTTGTATGAACATGGTGCTTTTCATTAAGCAATCAATAATATATTTTATTAGTTCCAGAACACTGCACAAAACCCACTAGAAGCAATCTCACTCCACCGTTTTGAGTGTGAATACCACAATTAAACCAAGAAAAAATAAATTAGTTTTTCTGAAATCTGGAGGTTTTTGAGTTGTAAAAGTCCAATTACAAATTAGCAAGCTGTGAATAATCAGACTTTAAAAAAAAGAAAAAAAACCAACAGTTTTAAAGCTGCATGAGTTTTACTTGTAAAATCCTTAAAGATTTATGAAGTTAAATAATAATTGTTGACAAATGAGACCACTGATGAAAGCTAACAGAATCAGTTTTTCACCTCTAGTTTTGGAAGCAGCACCTGGTTTTTAGGAGCACCACAACTTGTCTTTCTACAACACAGCCGTAATGGTGACAGCACCAAGCTTGACAGTTCAAGAAACATTTTGATGATACTCTTAGGCACATGGTGAGACTCTTGGGGATGGTCCTGTGCAGGGCTAGGTGTTGGACTTGATGCTCCTTGTGGGTCCCTTTTAACTCAGCATATTCTATGATTCTGTGTTTGAAATATACAGAAATAAAAAGACAGGTTTGTGCTATTCCAGGGTACTAACAGATACATCTGCACTTGAAAACATCTGATCTCCCATTCTCCTTCCAGTACAGTAGTGAACTAGATTTCCAAATGTGTTCATCCACCTGCTCCCATTAAAGGGGGGGAGATATCAACACTTAAAAAGTTCGAAAATCTGGTACTTCATTATAACACTATACTAGAGATAACCACATCTTGAAACTCATCCAGATCTAGATGCTGAAGATTTCTGGAAATATTCTTGGCTTCTTATTGGCATGCTAATATCAACTAGCATGTATATGTTTCGTATGGATAAGATGCATCTCTTTATCATGTCTGTAATTCAATCTTGACATGGTAATTTTTAAGTTCTAAGAAGGTAATTTTGTACTTCACTCTCCTTTTAGCATGTGAGAATGCAAAAATCAAATCCAGTGAATTTTTCATTCAGTTGCAAACTCTCGCTAAAGTGAATGACCCTTTTAAAAACGTTAGGAAGCCAGGACACTCAGAGTATGAGAAGCACATTTCAATCTGGTTGCATCGGAAATACTCAAGAGCAGGAGTGAATAGTGAGGAATGTATTTTCAGGCCTAGAGAGCACCTGTATTCTCAGGAACTAGCTGAAATTGTTAGAAAATCAACACCATAAAGTGAAAGCATAAAATTAAGAAAAAAACTCTGTCCCAAGGACTTCACAGTCTATTAATTGAATCCTGTTAAATGCTGTTCAGGCAGAACCTTACAGGTGCACTGACTAAAAGTTGATTATTCAGAGAGTTGATTAACTTTAGAAGCAAATTACTGTAGCTTTAGTACTGTAAAACCAGAAAAACCTCCTGTATGGAGCCATCACAAGCATAAGAAAGAATGCCCCACAGCTAGGTCATCTTTCAAAGACTTAGAAGACTTCAGTTTATAATTCATTCATAAACTCAAAAAATTACTTAAGATACAGAACTTACTGATTAATAGGTTAATAACATAACTACACTCTTTTCCACGGTTATTGTACAAACTATTTACTAGGTACAGTCTCCAGTCCAACTATCTTTCAAACAATTCTTGACAATTTTCCAATCTTCCAGTTAGAAATTCTACCTTTAAGTCACTGAGCAAAGTTATATGACATTGTCTATATTGATGGGCAGATGTGAACCTGACATTGATACACATGCATTGTACTTCAAAGTACAGAAGTCTGTAACTATATATCACATGGTCATTCCCAGGTTGGTAGATTTTGTGTTCCTTGAAACAAGTACTGTTCAAACACACAATTTCACACTAGATCAGCCAATGCCTTTATAAGCTTGTCTTCAAACTATGGTCTGTTTCAAGAATCATAAAGCAAATCTCATTCACTAGAACTGAGAGGAATTAAATCTCTCTTGAACTGGACCAGAGAAGATTTTTTTAATGGACTTTTAGGACCAACTTCTTGAATTTGATTCTTGTGTCATAATTTTTAGCAGAAATGATAAGTCAGCAAGCAGTCCCAAATGGCATTTCTAAAATAATATGATGGTCATTTGATTTAGAGATTTAACAGATATAATTCCACTAGATGTTATTAAGACTTACAATGGCATGTTTTGGTAAATTGTCACACCTCCATTCCATAGGGTTCTATCAGTATAGAATAAAGATATGGTTGTCCGAATATTACTGTTTTACCACTAGTTTTCTCTGCAAACCTAGCTGATATTGCAGACAAGAATCCATACAGTGCAAATTATCCTCTATTTCAAAGATACTAGCTTCAAAATGAAGTTCATTTTCTTGCATAAATAGGATGCAATATAAACAAAGGTTCTTAGACAACTCAACATCGAGACTGAAAAATACTTTCAATCTGTGCTAGTTAGGAGCAAACAACATTATGTTTCCCTGAATGGCTATACTAAACATTTAACAAAAAAAAGTCTACATTTAGAAGCCGTAATTTGGCTGGTTTCAGTTGCAAAGCCTTCTGATTACTACTATTAAAAAACTTACCATGATTCATGCCCATTTCTGAAGAAAAAAGCTGTCTGGGAACAAAAACCCACAATGACTTGTACATTTTCATTAAACTATGTTTTTCTTATGATTTGGGGGAATTTTAAAAGCTTTTTAAATAGACAGCATCTTTAATTTCAGTTTCACTCCTCTTGTGCAGGCTATTATTTTTATTTAACCACTAAAATGGAGAGAAAAAGAAGAAAAAAAATCAGGGTTAAAGCATGAAGAAAAAAGACCAGACATTAATGGATCTTTATTAAATAAATATTTTATTATGACAAAAAGTCAGGTGAAACAAAGAGTTATGTAAAATTTTGGTAGAAATATACTTTATTGTGAGTTTCAGGGAAAAAAAAATAAAAAGGAAATAAGAAAAATTCAAACAAACAAAAATTCCCAAATAAATACCTCCTCCTTCCCCACCCCCCTTCCCAAAGCGAAACAAGAAAAGAAACCAACACTATGAAGAAATACGTACATTTCCAGTACAGCACAGTAATTTCTTGTGACACTCCGTAGGTACCCTGCTACAGCTGTAGGATCACAGAGGCTGTTGGAAGGGGGAACACTCAGGAGGTCTCCTATTCAGACTCCTGCTCAAAGCAGGCTCAGCTATGAGCTCAGAAAGGGTCGTTTGAGGTTTTCAATCAAGCAAGCCTTGAAAAACTCTGTGGACTGAGCCCATCATGGACACTAAAAGAAAGATCTTCCTAAGGCAGAGGGCATACTCTAGTATGATAAATCAGTTTCTTTGTTGAGTAGTGACATGCAAATTCACACACACATACACACACACAGATGGGCTGTCACAGTGAGCCAATTGTTTCTCTTTCATATTATAGACAGATCAAGCACAGCTCATAGTTTAATCTTTCCAATGATTTTTAGATCAGCCTTAGTCAAACACTACATATAAACACCCATAAGTTACTTGCAGGCTCCTCTTTCTAAAGGCTTGGCATCTCATGTTGTTTGGGATGTGATAGGCTGGGAAAGTAAGTGTGGCTGCAGTATTATTGCATAGGAGGACATTATTTAACCTGTTCTTGGGTTTGTATAATGTAGCTATCAGTTATGTAAACATGTCGGTCATGTCGGTCTGTCATGGACACTTGCAGCTGTTATATATCTTAACTTTTTGGGTGCATTTCATCTAGATACTGTTTTGCTGGCAATGATAAGAACACAGCATCTCCAGATGTCAAAAGTTACTACCTCAGTATTCAAGGACAGCCTCTTTTTCTTGCATGAAGGAGAAAAAGCAATTTTATCTGGAACACATCCAGCTTTGGGCTGGGTGGTTATCATGTTTAATACTTCAGTACAAAAAATTCCTAGACAACAGCTTGGAAAAGAACCATCTCAATCTCCTTGCTTACACAGTGTATATATCTGCCTGAAGTTCATAAATTATATGGTCTCCATTCGACATCTTTAAATTAGATTTAATATGTATAATAGCATATTTTAAAATTTGTTGTCCAAGAGCTGGTTTTTGCTCTGTGGAAATTTTAGATGGAAAATGTTGCAATTTTCAAGTTTTAGCTAATCCATTTTACATCAATAAATGGAGATATGAAAAAAAACCAATTAATTACACACAGCACTTTTATGACAGTACTACAGTTAATCTGTCTTCTCCTATTGTTATATTTCTTAGATTATGATTTTGAATGTGTAAACGTATGAACGTATATATACATATATTTATGTAATGTTGTACCAGTTCATCATTTGCTTAAGAAAAGATTAATGATGAAAAACACTGTAGGTGTCATTTCTCAGGTAGCTAACAAGGCTATTACTATCAAATTTCATTTACTTATTGCCAAATCATCAGCCTTTATAAAAACAGAAAAGTTATGTTAAGAGAACAAAGTATGGATTGTATTCCTTGACAATATGAAGAGTTCAGGAAATGAAAAGTGTTTTGATCATACATAAAATATAGAGTGTTGCTAGTGCAGAAGCCCTGTATCAACTTCAGTGACCCATTTACTGGTTACTCTTTCATTGTTTTAAAGGCATTATGAATTAGAGCTCTGCAGTTTAAATAGCATCAAATGTGAAATAGAACCCGTGTGCCTCAGTTAACCTTAAACAAGTTTCTGAAAGCAAGAGAGACAGATTTAATGGATGTGATGTCATTATACTATATCATACATGCCAGAAAGAAAGAACAGAATATAATAGAATATCAGGGCAACATAGGAAAGCCATTTTTTAGCTATTTAAAGCTTCAGAAAAATGAGCCAAACCTGTACGGAAGAGGCTGAAATGCATGTAGTAATGCATTCTAAAATACCAAGACACTTAAGTTTTTCCATCCTCTTTAGCACTCTGTATTAAAAACCTGATGCTGTGCCAACGGTACCCAGGAAAAGTATTTTAATTGCTGCTGCAACCTGATACTTTGTCCACTGAAGTTCACAATGAAATCTTAATTTATTTCATTACATTGTTCTGCTTCCACTTCTATTGGTTTTCAATGGAAATAGGCCTTCAGTTGCAACAAATATTTGCATTTTTTTTTCCAGTATCAACAGCTCCTTCCTGTTCTTTTGGAAATTACTACAGTCCTAGCTTTAGCTCAAACTGAAAATACAGAAATCACTATGTGATTCACCTGGACTCTACAAGTTTCATGAAACCAGAGGAAGGTTTCCATTGATTTCAGTGGGAGCTTACTAGATGATGCTGGGGGACACTTTTAAATCCAATAGTTACTTTTCCTTTCTCCTACTTTCACTCTTAAGCAAGCAGCTTCAAAATCATTAAGTGTTGAAGTTTAGCATAGGGCATCAGGGACATGTTCTTTGGTAGAGAAGTCTATGTTCTTACCAGTTTTGATTTATTTACCTTCTTCATTAAAATCAGACAGGTTGATAAAGTACTCTGAACAGATAGGATAATCAAGTCTGACATCTAAAAAGTCAGTGTTTAAGCGGAGCACCCAGGAAAAGACTAGCTGTCTTTTGAGAACAGGAGCAGAAACTTTGAAGACTAAGGAAAGAGTTCTGAGATCTTGCTAATGCCACTGAAAAGAATGCTTTAGTTTTGCCAGATGAGTCCACCTTGGCTTTTATTGTCATTTCCATTATTGAATGATCTCCTTTATGAAAAGGGATAACTAGTTATTGATTCAAATGTCAGCAGCTTAAATGCTATTAGCCAGGAACGGCACCAAAAAGAAAGGCCACTGCATCAACGATATTGTTCCCTCCCACTCTGCAGGACTGCATCTCCTTCTATTCTGTCTAGGCAGGCTTATGGCTCAGCATAACTGTGGGTCTCAATGTCATTCATATATTTATCCTCACAAAATCCCTGCTGTTCCTCTTACCCTTATTTTAGAAGCAGGCAATACGTGTCTAGGGTGCAGACTGCAGTGGACCGTAGGATTGACTGAGCTAGCTTTTTCTATCACATTAGGACCATGAGCAGGAGTGCAGCTGCAGCAGTATGGAAGTTGGTATAGGTCAGCATGCCACAAGATGCTTCAACTGCTTGCGTTAACCCTTGCAAAGTTAATTCAAGTGTATCCTAATCTCCCTACTGTGCTTAGCTTGAGATGTCCACACAGACACTGCTATGGATTATTTCTTTCCGTCCAATGGCTAGCTAATAGTGCAAAGCCTGAACACAGAAGTAGGAATTAAGAAAACAGTAAGAACGTACACTGGCTCCTCTCTAAACAGCTGAGAGTGTGATATAACAAAGAAACATATATATCCAGTAAATGAACAGGTTGATTATGACAAAGAATAGAAATAAATATCTTTTATGCACAAGGTTCTAAGGACTCTTGAGAACTAGTCCTCTTTTTTTTTTTTCAGCCTCCAGGAGATATCTAAATCTCTAAATATGAATCTGAATTCCTTAGATAGCCACACGTGATCCAGAGCCTGAGCTGTCCGCAAGCCTCCTGTTATATCTCTGATTCAAAAGATCACTTCCTAGAAGCTCTGAAGGGAAAACAGTGAGATATTTCTTTCCTCTTTCCTCTTTGAATCACCTCCTATGCAATGCACCAGTGAAAGGCAAAATCTAGACCCAATTTCCTGAAAAAAAAGTATATTTTTAACTTCACTAGTAAAGGGCTGATCTACAGTTTCTTGCAGAATTTAACCCTGTCAGAAGAAGACAGAAAACACTAGCAGATTTATGTTTCATAAAATTAGAGTGTTTCTGTCAGAACCAAATGATTTTTCTCATATAGTAATCAGAAGGGTTAAAGGTAAAGTTTTTTTCTTTTTTTTTACCATTAGTCCATCTCCTGAATAAGGGCTTCTTTTGAGCTGCTGAGCACAAAAGTGCATCTGGAAAATGTCAAGTAATGTATTTAAAAGTTATTATGTAAAAATAAAACCTCTGAACATATTTTTTTATGAAACCTTCCAAGAAAATTCACTTCCGAGACCTGGACTGAGAATGAGCAGGAGACATTTTTCAGCCTGAAATAATTTTATGAGAAAGGTTTAAATGTTTGGAAAATATGTTGGAACTGTAATTTCTCCCTTAACCAACAACCCCAGTGATGGATTACATGACCAATAGAGTGAATCTATGTGTATACACATGTACGCACACCATTTCATTTGTTTACCTTTGGATCAAAAATAGAATGTTACAGCATTTGTTTTATCATTTTCTATCCCCCTAAGGCATTGTGACATTTGGTACATTTATTTTTCCTGTTAAGAAATGATTCCTTAATTGTTTAAAGCAGGTGGAGGAAATATTTAGCAGAATGTTTACACTATGACAACTATACATTGGGGAGGAAAAGGGGGAGTGTGCTTGAACATGCACAGAAAGCCAGAAGTTGATTACATTTCTTTCTTCTGCACAGCTCAATGTACAAGCTAGAAAGAATCTCATTCCCCAGTGGACCAAGTGGCAATATATAGATTTCAAAGGAGTCATAAGCCTGTTGTCATTAACTTTGGTTCAGCACCCAAGTCAGGTGTGAGTATGTGCAAATATGGGCAGCCTTCTTACTGCCCAGCTTTGAACACTAAGCTTGATGTTCTTTCTCATAGTTCACAGAAAAAGGTAAATTCCTCCAAAATTTATTTCAGGGGACCATAAGAAAAAGCTCTCCCTGTATCGTGCCTCCTTCTCTCCTCTTACTCCTTACTAATTTAAGTCAGGAAAATTAAAACAAAGGTCCTTGTGCATCCCAGGCAGGACATGCCAACTTAAGTCCAGCAAGGAAAACATGGGAAAATCAACTTTTGTTCTGACAGTGTGGTACTGTTAAAAGACTGTGGTAGAATAGTTAAACTCACTGGTCTCAGACACACAGCTATGGCTGAATCCAGACCTATTCTCTTTTATTGTTCTGTAATGAAAGTTTATGAATACACTTTCTGCCTTTTAGCAGACAGGACCTCTATATAAACTCTGGGAATATATCAGTATGACAGTGGGAAGACACTTATCCCTCTCTTGCTTCTCCAAGACAGCCCTCATCTACTGAGAGTTTTCAGTAAACCCTAGTTTCTTGAGGAAACTCCAAATTCAAATCCACTTGGCAGAAGACAGAGCTCTAAATGCCTTATCAGGAGTTTTCCAGAACTATTCCAATTCAGAGGCCTGTGAATATAGAACAGCTGTCCTGAGGCTCCGATCTGGAGACTGGATGTTAAAAATAAATCTTTTACTCTAGAGTAAATGCATTTTCAAATATTTATTTGGAAACTTCAGTACCTCTCATATGAGACAATGACATATAAAATGGGTGAACACAGCACAACAAACAGGATACTTACTGCTCTCAGAAAGAGGAAGAATTTGGATTTGTAGCTTCTGGGAAAATTATTTTAATCTCTCTGGACTATTAAGTAAAAAAGTAACATTATTTCCACCAGTAATGGAACATATCTGTAACCATGCTTTTCTCTTTGGATATTCTAATATAAATATCATGGTTAGCACAACATGAAATAATTTAGTTTCTGGTTTAAATGAGGAAAAACAGAGACGCTTTTATTTGATCTGAACCAATTATGATTTTTTTTTTTGTTTATTCAGACACAAAAATAGTTTGACTATTCAGTCTATTTGCTACTTACACAAACTTGTTGTTTGAATAATCATTACCCACAGGAACTTTATCCAGCTAGAGGGCTAGCAAGTGAATGGTTAATTGGGTAATGTTGTCTTTAAAGCATACACATATACAAAGAAGACAAGACATATGGCATAGGCACCCATAGAAAACCAGTTCATATTATCAATAACGAATGACAGAATTTGTAGCTCTTCAAACTCCATTTTAAGTTTTTTGCCACCAGGTCCATAATGTTTTCCACAGTACCTTGCTTGTGCTTACCACTGGGAGGATTTGCAGCTCACTGGCAGAAAGAAATTTTCCTCTGAATACCATTGTATAGTCCTCTTGCTCCTGAAAGGATGAGAGCTGGAAATTTATTTTTTGTTTTAGCTAAACACATATCTTTCTCCAGAAGAAGGATTTGGTTTTTGTTCTCCTGAAATATTTCTGGAAAGCCTAACTTTTTAAACTTCCTTTACCTATTTATTCTGTCATCATTTCAAGTTTTTACTAATTATGAAACCAAATTCTGTTGTGTCTGCTCTGTTTTGAAATAGTGTTTAACAAAATGACACACTTAAGTCATAGTGTCACAGAAGCTGTGATGCAACAAGAATACAAGACCACATAGTTATAGGACAAGGGAGAATGGCTTTAAACTGAAAGAATAGTTTTAGACTTGATATTAGGAAGAAATTCTTCACTATGATGGTGGTGAGACACTGGAATAGGTTGCCCAGGGAAGTTGTGCAGATGCCCCATCCCTGGAAGTGTTCAAGGACGGGTTGGATGGGGCTTTAAGCAACCTGGTCTAATGAAATTTGTCCCTGCCCACATCACGGGGGGCGGAATTAGATGATGTTTGGGGTTGCTGCCGACCCAAACCATTCTGTGGTTCTATGAAGAAGACAAGAACAAAACATGGAAACCTGGATCCTGTCCTTAGCTTTGCTAATTGCCAGCTCTGTGATTTTGGACCACTCTTCTTTGTTCTTTGGTCTTGCACACAATTTTTTCTTTTATGTCCTTAAAAACCAAACTTCACTGGGAAGGTACAGTCTTCTGCTGAGGATGAGTGTTTAGCACAGTTGGGCTCTGATCTCAATTGATTCCTTTAGACAAGATAGTACTGCAAATAAATCATCGTAACAATATTCTGATTTGCAGTTAAGATTAAACCTAAAGTTGCCTTATTGAAGTGTCATCTAGGTTCCTGTGATATTTGTCTGAAACTTTCTTCCTACAGTATAACAAATGTGCTTCAACTCCATTGGTCTGCTTCTTCCTCTAATGCAGACAGCTTAATAGATTTTTTCTTAAGCCCAGTACAGCTTGTTTCTTAGTATTAATTTCAACTTCAGGTTATTGTGCAAATTATGTCCTAGCTGGAAATTGAACCACGTTGACCACTGAAAAAGAAGAGCCTAATATATGACCTGTATTAGACAAATCTGCCCAGCCAGCAAAGTACAATTGGATTGATTTTCACTCTGTCATAATGAGATATTTTGTTAGACAAGTTCTCCACCCAGTGGCTGCAAGTGTTCATGGGAGCAAGGATATGATCTCTGCTATGATACTATAGAAGTGCTAGAGATGCAAATCCTGCATATACAGCTCAGTTGACTCGAAGGAAGGCAGGCAAAAGGATGTTTCTTCCTTTAGACCTAAGAAATCTATAAAACAAAATGTTTCAGACATTTCAGACAAAAAAATAGACTGAAGAAGTACAATAGATGAAACCATTGCACCCCTCCCTGCCAAAAGCTAAAAACCTACAGTAGCATTTTCTAAATTTTCAGCTTTTTAAAATAATTTATCAATAAGGGTTAAGAACAGTGGGGGATTTTTTGTTTGCTCATTTGCTTTCAGCACAGAATTGCCCATCAAGCATTCCATTTCCAACCTGCCATCAACAATTTGAAGCTTTGCTGAGAGTTATATACAATGCGATTTAGCACTTCAGAAGAATTTCTTTATAATTACAAGATGCACAGACTCCAATACAAATAACCGCTCATCTCTTACATGTGTGAATGTCTTTTCACCGTAAGACATGAGTGACTGTGTCAGTTAGCTATGTCCAGGTAAATTTGGGAAGTAGTAGTAGCGGGGAAGGTTGTTTTTCACAAGAGATGGCTGACACATGGAAAGGCTGTGGTATTTTGTCTGATTTTTATCCAAAGCCTATCTCAAATTAAAAATTGCTTTGGCTGAATTTCAGCCAGGGCTAGGCACTTTTCCATATAACAGTGTTTGATGGCTAACCTGTCTCCCACAGCAGCAGAACCAGAAAAGCTTTGCTGAAATTCTTCGTCAAGCTAATAGCATCTGCAGTATTTCTGTCTCTGTGTTTTTGACAGAAGAAAACTTCAAAAATTAAAAGGATAAATAAAAAAAATAATTCAGCAGCATGTATGTATGTAATATGAGATTTATCATAGTTCATTTCTTTCTTACTAGAGATCACAGAATCACAGAATCATTAAAGCTGGAAAAACACTTCAAAGATCATCAAGTCCAACCTTTGACCAATACCACCTTGTCAACATCACCTCTGCTTTTCCAAGCTCATGTTTTCCCTCTCTCTCACAATAGTTTACATATTTTGAATTTGGCCTTGCCCCTTTTTCTGTTATTTGTGGGTTCTTTTCAGTCATTTTTATATCTATTCAGAGAGTATATTACTTAATGAATTTGAAAAGTACTGTATTTTTACATGTAAATCCCTGTGTATTGATGATTATTTTTTGCCAATTAAAAAAATTTAAAGTACAACGTCTTCTTTTTTTTTTGTGTGTGTTTCACTTTTAAGATTTATAAAGTACAAGCTGAACAAGTAAATAGAAAAAAAGACAGCACACACACCCCCCCCTCTTCCCCCAATTCTCACAGGACTTTGCACATTAGATGCCACACTATTTTCTCTGGCAGAGACTGCAGTTTAGTTTTGAAAACAAGTTTTACCTTTTTCATTCATGATGGGCAAAGGCCCTAAATAAATACATCATGGTGTGAATCAAGTAAGAGAAGAGGGGAAATTAAACTTTGCAATTAGGATTTTGTCCTGTGAGTTTAACAAGTTCGATGAACTGTAACCTGGAAGGAAATATTTAAATACTATGTATTCTCAAAATATTGATGCTTTTCTATGTTGTTGCTTTCCTTGCAAGGTTATCATGCTTTCTAAGATTAATCTTAGAAAAAAATATCTTCTTTTTCTGTTTTGTGCCACAGTTCATCCGGTCATGCAAATATTTCTGCAATTAGCCAACATTTATGACATTCTAGCTCCCCTGAAAACCAAACCTGCAGCTAAATTTTCACATTTTTTCCTGTTAAACATTGCTATGGACACTCATTATAGTTTTGATTAAAAATGAAAATAAATAGGCTTTTTTCACTAAACACTTGGGAAACTTAAATGGAAAGGTAGTGTCTAAAGAGTAATAGGATTTGCATAGAATCCTAGAATCATATAAATTGGAGATAAGATCATTCTTTTCAGCAGTTAACCTAACACTATTGAAGGACGTACAACTGACTTTTAACCCTTCCTAAATTCTCCTTTCGTGAGTTCTACTTCCTCCAGATACAAAAACCTCAAGGTTTTTCTCTTTTCCCCATATATTTTTATCTCCACTTTTTGATAAATAAAAGAGCAGGGATGGAGGGAGTGGGGATGGCGGGAATAATTGAATGTTTGATTGTCTTTAAAAAATAAAAAGATCAGACAGTGCAGATAAATCAGGTAGTATTTAGTTTTGTATGTGGAATTACCCAGCTCTTCTACTTGTTTATTTGTATTTTTCTTAAATGACAGAAAATATGGATAGGAATCATGCTGTAGAGATGTTAAATGTAAGAGAAATTTCAACGAAAGAGAAAGGTAATCTTACTTCAAATCTCCTCTTCTGCTAGAATCTGATTATGATTTATTTCATGCACGGAGTTCAAAGTCTCTCAACTGATCAGAAGGAAAGGTCAGAAGTAACCAGCAGTAGAAGTCTCACTTTGTGCAGGTTAAGCCCCTTCCAGCAGCAGGCTCACACTGGTTTCCCACGCAGGCTGGGCTTACATTTTGGGGAGAACCATCCCCACGCCTGCGGGGCCCCTTCCCACGGAGCCCGCGAGGCTCATCCGGGCCTGGGGACGCGGGTCCTGTCGCTCCGCAGGGAGGGAAAAGCACGGACTTTTCCAAACTGTTAGCCGACCTCCCCATCTAGTGGCAGTGCAGTGGAAGGGTTCGGGCTAGAGCTTGCAATTAAATCCTTGGAGGAGATCGTAATGAAGCACAAATGCTCCGAAATAATACTGTGCTGGAATTTGAGGCACATAATTGCACAGAGTCTCGACTTCAGGCATCTGCAGGCACCTCCTCAAAAAAAACCCCCATCATTTAAATGACAACAAAGTTCATATACTCTCTGCCCCTTCTGTATCCCTTATGTCTTTGACAGATACTAATAGTTCACATTTATTCCCTGCAAAAATCAACAAAGCTACTCGACATTCAGATGTCTTTCCTAGTTTAACTCCAGGTGACAGAGCCACTTCAACCTACCCATCTAAAGAATGGGGTCATACTGACTAGTAGTGCTTTGCAATGCAACACCAAAGAAGGTATGTCATATTTTTACATACCAATATTCAAAGACACAGCCAAGTCATCACTGAGAAAATACCCTGGGCCCTGTATCACACATTTATCAACCCAGAGTCAGATTTAGTGCAAAAAAACAATATTCAGCCTTATCACTAAGTCCAGTAGCCTCTACCCACAAAGAGCTGCTGTAATACTAATATATATTCTTTGATTTACCTTGCTAATTCTAATTAATTGAGATACAGCTTCATGACCTGAAACAGATTTGTATTTGCATCTTCTCTTCTGCTTAAGAACTAGGAATCACTGCCCAGATTATCATGACATGACATGACATGATAGAGTGATCATGACAGGGTTAGATGGACTTGATATTAGAGAAGATATCATAATCTTACACTTAGGATTCTAAACTAAGAAAACCAGAAGATTTCCTGACATTTTGGTTGTGCTCAAACTTAAATAAACTAAATGCCAAAGGTTTTCTGTCCATCTCATAAATAGCTACATTTTGCTTTCTTTTTTTTTTTTTTTTTTTTTTTTTTTAAATTTACAGTTGCTGATTTGGTCCTTGAGAGTTCTGAAGAGTTGTCTCTGCAAATGCCATGTATTTTCTATATAGCGGACTTTAGGTAGTGTGCTCTACAAAGGCATCAGCTCTGCCATCTTAATTTCTAAAACAGGGTTTGTAGTGGTGCAGAACTCCAGTTTCATCATTGTTGCAGCTGATGTCTCCCTTTTTTGCAACAGGAAGCTACCAAAACAATGGCTTGACAGATGTGCTAGAAGTTCAACACACCTTAATTAAAAGGGTAGGGAAAAAAGCATTTGAAGTGAGAAGAATCACCTCTCCATTCTATTTTATTACTTAGAATGTCAGACATACACCCTTCCTTTGTTTGAATGGATCCTCGAATTTATTCCTGCAGAGATTTTTCTATTAATACCTTGCACTTTATTATGACTACAGTGTAGTTCTCATTCTCACAGTTACATGGTATGAGGGGTTAGCCTGAAATCCCCAAGAAGAAAAGAATGCCTATCCTGAAAACAGAACATCAGATTAAAAAAATATGCAGTGAAAGTGGAAATTTCAGGTCTTTTTTAATCCCTTTCTTTTTTACCAACTGAAATTTTAAAAAGCTTTTCTGAGACATGTTAACGTTTCCACGATCCTCCACCAGTAACACTGATCACCTCCTGGTGTCAGCATGGCTCTACTGCAATTCGACTCCGTTTGCAAAGCCTTGAATAGAGACAAAAAACTCCATGTTTGGATATGACAGCTAAATACACTGGTTAGAGACTGGGATCTCAGTATGCTAGAGAAGCTACTTAGCAGCATGAAGCAGATTATTTCCTTACATGCAGATCTTTTGCAGAAAGGCTTGTTCTACCTACACCCTTTGTACTATTGCCACAGTTCTGCTTTTGAAGGTGATACCTTGATAGCATTGTCTGTACAATATAGCTAGTAATTAGCATGTAATTATTCTAGAAAAATAATTCTAATTATCATTGTGTTTACTGACTTACTGTGCAAAAATTACAGTAGAGGTAAAACAAATGTTTGCACCCACCCCAAGCCATGAACTACTGTTCACGCACCTTCACCCCAAACCTGGTTAGCCAAAAGCAGCAGCAGCTGAATCAAGCTGTCCTGAGGTACTGCTTCTCTTTCGCTCAAACAGCAACATCCATCAAATTAGGAGTCTCACTCATCATTCACTTCATAAATTGTGACTATTTATGCCCAAACATCAATCCAGCAGCATGGAACAGAAGAAAAGGACATGGGAGATTTTGTTTATCTGTAGGAAACCTGACTTTATTGTCCTATAATTTACCACCCGAGCAGATTGCTATTTATCCTGTTAGCAAGGGAATATGCCGGAGTGTTCTCTCTCCTGTTTTTTATCTTGGCCTCTCTCTCTAGTAAAAAGATAGACAGAATTTACCTCTTGTCTCTTTACGGCAGATTAGGAAGCATATGAAAGATAACTGGAGGGGTGTTCTTGCACATTAATTAAAAGGGGTGAGAAGAAAGATGGTTGTGTGAAAAAGGAGGGAGCTACAAGGAAAGTAGAGGGGAACACTGAAACCTGAACAGAACTTATTCTAATACTTGAAGAAGAAAGAAAAGGGATTGGCTTTTTACTCCTTTGAAGCTCTGAACCCACCCTAAATCCAGAGCTCCCACTAACTTTCCCAAGCCTGTTTTCTCCTTTGCCCTTTATCCTCAAAGTATCGCAATATCAAATTTTACCAACAATATCGATATATGTTTAACTAGTTCTGGGACAGTCAGTTGGAATGGGAACATCTCGTGCTTATGTTTCATTGACATATATTAATTTTATGATAAGAAATGTTCTTACAAGTGTCTTGTCTGAAATTCCATATAAGGGATCAGGCTGTAAAGAAATTTAAGCTTCTTTTAACATCGAAGCATAGCAGGCAAGGCTTAAATAAACCTCTGTGGTAATGAGTCTACTACTTCTGGACCTTGACAAGTCCTCTTTCACATATGGCAGCACTTCATCACTTTCTTAGGTGTTCTTCACGAAACTGTTCTTCATGAAACAAGGTTTTAAAATGCGCTTTGCATAACTCTCAGAATCCACTTAAAAAATACCACAGAAGTAAAGTTTAAGTTCATTTCTCCTGAACATCAGCTCCTAGGCTGATGTGTCCTGTTTCACAGTGAGAAGGAGTGGATAGCAATGGGAAAAATAAGATGTCTTTTGTCTTTAAAACTAGCTTAGGACCACTTTAAATAAAACAAGTGAATACTGTGTCCAAATAACTCTTTTCCTAAACTTAGTTGTATCTCAATATTTTTAACCATGATACTGTTCCTGTATAATGCTTTGATTTGATTCCTAAGCATTGTATGGAGTACAGTTCTTTTTTATTAGTATTTTTTATTTTATTACCTAGAAAACAGATGTAATTTTGGCATTTAACAAGCCAGCCAGGACTTTTGCTGGTATAATCCACTGATGGTTTTCCCACGGGATCATAATATACTAAGCTGAACTTCCATAACTGAATACTGTTTCCAATAGATCAGTTTTTCAAAGAGACTTTAATAATGGTTTGACAGGACATTTTACAGCAGGGGGTTCCTAGACTTTCAGGAGATCCAGAATCTGGAATTATTTTATTGACTTCCTTTGAAGTCCAACAATAGTAGATTGTTCACCAAAGCATTAATATTGTCTCAGAAGACACACAGAAATCTTGAATAAACCTGTAAAATAACTGGCACTTTGAAGAGGAAGATGATGAAAGTTTCATGAAGGTACAGTCACAGTCGAGTATGTTCATTTGGATTTCAAAATAAGTCAAATCTGTTTGCTTATCTCAAGTAATCTTCCATGATTATATGGAATTTTTATTCCTAAATAACTCATAGTTAATCTGCTGGGATTTCTGTCAAAACTGATGAAACTGATGTTACATACAACATCCCTTATACAATAATGTTCATGCTCACAAGTAAGGTGACTTAAGGAAAACACTGCATTTCCAGTGGTTAACTGGCAAGTGGCTGATGGGAGAGAAGTGATTTGAAGTGACTGAATTTGGTAAAGGTATAGCTAAGAACAGTGGGACAGAACAAATCGAGGTTGGAAAGAATATAGAAATCTCATGTTTTTTAATTGAAATTATAGGAACTCAGGTCTTCTGAAATTCTTTGTAATATGAATTATATTTTTTGTCTCATATTCACTGCATACCTTTCCTTGTAGTTTTCGAAGCTCATCCATAATTCTAAGATTGCTTGTTTAGTTTACTTAAAGTACTCCATCATCATTCAAAATAAACAGAGATTTAAACCTGCTCAAAGTGAATTTCATTTTTCATTTCCAGCCTAAAAAATCATCCAGTCTAATGACCCACCCACCATTCAGCTGGAATCTCAAAATTTCTGTAATCATGGTTCATGCTCATTTTATAAATGAGCAGTCTAAGAAATCTGGACCTCGTGGGTACAGTCTCTTTCTCTATCAGCTCCTAAATTTTTGTAAATGAAATTATAGAGTTTGTCAGAGATTCTGATGCAACCAACCAGATTATTATTAGAGAGAAAGAGATGCTGCAACACAGCGCTGAGGCTTCAGCCCCAGTTATGAGCACAAGTACTAGTATTGCACAAGTTAATATAGCACAGAAACTGTTTGTCTTGTGAAGTCCACGGATCTTCTTTTAATTCCCATCTCTTTTATTAAGCAGCAGGGTCACCTTTAATATATTGTGTTGTCACCTCACGTTTGTCACCTCAATCTTTCCAGCTGTAAAATTGTGCTTTATGAAGCCCTTTAAGTTCATCAGTAGAAATACCAGTCAGCCTCAGATACAGTCTTTAGCACAGTACCACTCCAATCATCTCTTGCTCCTACCTCATAAAAGGGATTTATTCATACATAGAGTTCACTGATAAGGAGAAAACTATAGAAGATATTTGGAAATCAAAAGTATTTCATCCACTTTAATGTAATGATTTGTGTTTACAAAAGGGTTTACTATCCCTACCGGATCCCCAGCCCTGATCTATCTCATGTGTGTTAGCCTGCATAGAATAAATGCATCCAAAGAATCCAGAGATAAAATGCCTTTATATTAATATTAAACAATGCCTAGAGGCTCTGTCTACTGAGACATTTTAAAAATTGACTTCCTATTTAGTTTTGCGTTGGTTTTTTTTTGGTATTTTAGCTAATTTTTAGCTGTGTAGAGTTCCATATGCCACTTTAAACAGTTAATACTATCCTTTCTAGAAAGTTTGGGATTTGTGAAGTCATTTTTTGTCCTCTGAGGAAAATAAGAAAAATATATATGAAAATATGCTTAATAGAATAAGAGACTCAGATATGAAGGTCCTCTTTCTGGTGTCCATGATGTGGCCTGATGTGGCCTCTGGCTTCTGGTGTGAACTCACTGCTGGAGGGACAGCACAGCACAGCCATGCTGCATAAACTAGGAAATCTTCACAAATGTCAGGGCACCACTCTCAGTCATAAGATGCTGTCTTGATTAGTTAACCTAAACCCTACAGTTAAAGAGAGAAACAACACATCCTCTTCACATTAAAAAAAAAAAAAAAAAAGAAAAAAAGAGAAGTGTAAGAATAAAGACAATATCATGCCAAGGCATGGCATAGCTCTCATATATTTTCTATTCTTCAAATCTCTTCTTCTTTGCCTGGAGAGGTTTGACACCTGGTTCCTCATTCCAACTTGGTGGAAGTTCTCCTCTGTTGAGTAGAACAAAAGCCCAGAATAAAACCATGATCTAAGAGACTGCAGAGAAATTAACCTTTTTGAACCAAAAATCAAGTCAAGGTTGGAGAAGAGAACTCAAAAGACACAAAAATGGAGTAGTTTCCTTGGTACTTTAAATCTTATTTCCAGCATGCTAATTCTGGTCTATTCAGGTCAAGTTCTTTGCTCCCCTGAACTGCTTGAAACATTCAACATGGACTATAGTAATAGGGGTTTTGTTTGCACAAGCTCTGCTTTTTTGTCTTGAATTTTTGCTGAGTTGCATAAACAGGCTAAGCTGGACTTCTACTGCATTGGATATTAGGAGCACAGACCCTAGCCATAAAGATGAGGAGTCTCCATTTGGCATTGTTCTCTGGATTATGCTGGGAAAGCCCAGACATTTTCAGTTTCAGGTATCGTGTCCAAACTAAAAATGTCTATAATAATTTTTAAAAGGGGCATTTCCAGATTTCAGGACATCTCTCAAAGTTGAGGGATAGGAAGATACTAGCCAAGTGCATTTTTATTCTTCCTATGATGTTCATCTATTTTAAGCATCAAAGCTGTAATGTAGCTGAAGGAAAAGTACATGCTACAGTAAAAATATTGGCTCTCAAAATGTGAATAGTAGCTCTTCCCTCTCTACAGACAGGATTGCTATAAATAAAACATCTTTTGCCACTGCAGCATTTCTTCCAGTGTAAAGAAGGCTCACATGAAATTTTTACTGCATCTTGGATGGTGTCAAAGCTCTGGCATAGCGTTCCAAATGAGTAATTTCATTATAATTAATCCACAAGGGATATGCTTACTCCAGAACTGCTGGCCTTTTGATCTCAAAGAATATGTACTATGGATGCTTCAAAGGCTACAGCACTTAAATAATACAGTCCTTATGTCTACTGCCTCTTTAAAATCTAAAGATTTGAGAGGTCAGTATTCCAAAGCATTTAAAAACATTAAAATAACCTAAATAATATCTAATAGTAAAGGTAATTTTATAATTGTGTGCTAAAAATACATATGTGTGGGAATATGTGAACTGATTTAAGGTCATTAATCAAATCAAGATGTATTATGCATTTTGTAAAAACCTCCTTTTCACAACCAGGAGATGAATACCTGTACTGGTTTCAGCACAGTATCTTATTTTAAGGAGCTACACAGAAAGCTGCAGTTATTGATTTGACGTTAATGTATTTGTCCCCTTATAAATGTGGCTATTACGTCCTTTAGAAATCTGGCCATAAAACTTATTACAGCAAATAGAATTGTTGCTTCTAAGCCAGAGAACTCTAAAGTTCAAGATTAGTAGAAGGAAAAATGTCCAGGCTGACTTAGCTGTTTAAATTTATTGAAATTTTATTGAATTCTAACAGGTTATTAAAAAAAAATTCTCTGTGGCCTCGTGTTTTAGTGTTGGGGGGGTTGTTTGCATTGCATGTTTTTGGAGGAAAGATGGGGCAAGCAAAATCCAAAGTCAATAATTCTGCTAAAATGAAAGATATTAAGTAACAACAGTGCTTAAAAGTCTCCTAGCTTTCAAATTTTTTGAAAGCAAATGCACAGATTTAGCTTTTGAATCTGTTGTATTATTTAGGGGACATCTGGATTTTATTTTTTTTTCATTCTGATAGTTAGTGAAGGAACATATTTCATTTGTCTCTTGCATACTGTGCACTAACACACACTACTAGTGATACTTTCTGGTTTTGATATATTGACACACTTCACTGTGCTTTTTAAGATAAGTAGACTGGAGTAAACTGATACAACCTAAATAAACAGGGATATGAAAAAGTAACAATATCTCTAATAAAAAAATAAAGTTGTATGGTATCCCTTTTATTGAGAGTCCGAAGTAACTACCGTCAGAAGTTGATTTTTTTGGGAAAAAAAAAAAAAAGGTTTTTCTGGCCTCCACTTGGAGGAAAACACTGAAAATGTTTCATCTGGCAAGGACAAATGAACACTGCCAAGAAGAGATCACTTTTCTCCCCTTTGGCCCTGAAACACCGGACAGCTTCTGAAATCTGTTGCGAGAAATGACACTGAGGGGACGCACTGGACATCTGTCATGAGACAGTAGCTATTTTGCCTCCCTGAGCTGAGGTATGGATTGCTCTGCACACCATATGTGCTTTTCTCCATACTGCCTGTATCTGCTTTCTCTTGATTGCTCTTGGTCATATGCTAAAGACATACACAACACTCAGCATGGCAAAAGCAGTGAAATCCTTGGTATTCCTTTTGCCTCAGATTTGGTACCTTGGTGCAAAGGGTTTGACTTGCACCCCACCTCTGCTCATCTGTCTTCCAAGAGTGCTCTCGGTAGTTTAAAATTCAATCTATCTTGAATTATTCATGCTTAGTGCATCAGTGACTACTATATAATTCACCAGTCTAGTCAAACAATGTTGTCTTAGAGCAGTAGGGAAAGGAGGTCAGCCTTGCATACAACTCCATGAGCTCAGTACTCTCTAGAGCACAGGCAGAGCACACACCTTAGGACAGGACAACATGGAGTGCTGTTTTCACAAAGAGAGTATGATGAGGTATTGCCCATCTCCTTACCCCTTTCCTGAAAGAAGAAATCTTCTTTCAGGGAAGTCTGATACAGGTCAGTCTGGTACAAAAGGTATCAGACTGACAGGCTATCATAACAAACTCCTTTTCAACAAAAAAGGAACAAATATATTCACTTAAAAGGCAGAATACATGCAGCAGGATTGTAAATGTCCTCCTAATGACTTGTCCATTTGTCACTACTCTAGACTGCAGAAATTGTCTCCAAAATTTAAAGAATAGCTTCAAAGAATTAATCCTCTGTTGAAATTAGAGTAACTGTTAAAGCTTACTGTGTAATCATCTAATTAAGCAGGCACCTTTAAAGAAAAATGCCCTTTCAGTCAGCTCAAATACAAAAGTCTAATGAATACAATCACTATCTGGTATCCCAGGTGGGGTTTTTTTCCTCAGATGAGGATACTATTGTAGCAGATTTGCAAGTCCTTCCAAAATTAGGTTTATGGTAGAAATGTGGACGTAAGTTTGTCGGCTGCTATAAAAACTCTAGTCTTACAAAAAATTCAGTATTTACATCTTCAAGTTTTATTTATTAAAAAGGAACTTGTTGAAATATTGCTTTCAGTAAAGGAAGCAAGATGTAAAATTCCTCCAGAAGGATTCAGTCTGGCACAATACACAAAATAAATAGCAAAGATATGGCCTGTGAGTGGAAAAGATCCATATTTTACTAATGACGTCTTTTTGTCTGGTTACCATTTTATTATAAGTAACTAGAAGGCTCAAGAGGACAGCAAAACAACTAAGCATCTTGTTAGAATAATGCAGCAATCCTGTCTTCACCTTCTTAAGACTATAGCAGACACACTACAGCTAATGTTGTATCTGACTACATTCCTACCATATTCTTCATTTAAATCAATACTATGAAGTTGATTTATGCTCTGGTTTAAGACTTGAATTATCTAAGCCTTCATATTAGTTTGCCTCAAAAACAGACGTAGCTGACCCTTGCCTCCCAGGGAACAAAGCTGTTATTTTGTCAATGCCAACAGTAGACACTGAATTAGAAAACAAAAGGCATTGTTAGGTAGGTTATAGGTCTCAGAAACAAGAACTTCTGCCAAGAAGGACAGCGTCTGATAAGAAAGCTCATAAGGGAGCAGTAGAGTTGGATAAGATGGAACATTTATTTATTTACATGGGCTTGAAGGACCTGTTAATTAGATGAAAATTCCATTTTACCCACTCTTGTATGTGATTTAGATCATTTAGAGGTACATTTGTTCCACATCAGATGAACTTCTCCAGCTTAACACTTTGATATCTCTGACACTTCCATTCTGCAATTCCATATTCACAGAATAGATGTTAGCAATTCTTTGGATAAAACCTCTAGGTAACACAATGCAAAGTGACGTGACTGTATAGGTAATAGTACAGGCAGAGAAATCATACTAATGCAACCTGAAATAAAGTACTATGTGGATGAAGACAGCAAATAAACTCATGAATTTCAGCTGTAAAATGAAAAAGCATACTTGACTGAAGTCCCATGTTTGTCTTTTTAAGCAATTGTGCATGACACCTTTAACAGATTTTAAATCTGTTGATTTTACCTGTAAGTTGACTATAGAAATCAGGAGTGATCCAACTCCTCAAGCTGGTTAGCTCAACATTAATTAATTTAAACAAAATCTCTTGACCTGACTAAACAGAAAATTATTTTCCCACTCTTTTCTGTGATATTGAAGTCTCTAACTTCGGACTAGAGGTGTAAAAGAGAAAATTATTTGTTATAAAGCTACAATTTGCGATGACGTTTTGCATTTTAAAGGAAGTAAGATAGAGACATAGTCTCTTCACTTAAGAAAAGAGATATTTAAACTCACTTTGCAGAAAGGTATTGCAAGGGGATGTCAGACCTGTATCCTCCAAGTCTCATTTCTGTGTTTTCTCTATACGTTCTCTTAATAATGTTGTTTTCTCTCTGAAGATATGTTTTGGCACTAAAAAAAAACCCTTGTTTTTGTAGCAGCATTAGGAGCATATCCTGGATTTATCAAGTGAAGTCATAAGGAAGGACTAGGGAAAAATGAATCAACACTGTTTTAAAGAGAAACTTAGCTCCATATTAAAATATTTCAGTAATTTATTCAGGTTTCATCATATATTTCATACTAAAAATTAATTTTTTCAAAGTAAATCAGGTTAGCTTAACATTTTCAAGACTTTTTTTTTTTATAACTATGCTGTATTATAGGTGAACTACATAATATTTTAATAAATGGACACAAGAAATGTCAAATAGCTTTAAATTTCGTGCAATAAAATATTGAAAACTCATTGATATGGCTTATAAATATTAAGGTCCATAACCTTCTTTATTTCTGAGGATTTTTTCCCCCAGCACAATGTATTTTCTGTCTGTGTTGTATATATGTCTTTATTAATGCAACTTCTGCACGTCTCATTTTTCCTACAGCAGTTCCACTTATCCATGTTTTCTTCTCATGTTTCGCTCCACACCTCAGACAGTTACACTATTAGTATCTTCTAATACTTTGAAAGCAGTGACTTGGCATTTGTTCAGCTAAATGAACAGCAAACGTCAATGAAAATCTTTGACGTCAGGCCCAGACATGTAAGCTACTTGGATCCAAAAAACCATCATATTGCCCCAGAGGACTGACAGCACAAATCTTTACGTGACATATATTTTAGAAGCAGCAAGAAAAGGTCATATTATCTTCATTAAAGAAAAGTAAAATTTAACTCACTTACTTTCATTAAGTTGTTGCAGTGCACCAGAAGGTGAAGCTGTATTCTCCAAGTCCCAGATCAGTGCTTTCTCTGTTTATTGCCTTAATTGCACTTTTTCTTCCTGAAAGAATCTGTTGCCACTAAAAACCTGCAACAAGTAAAGCCCTCTGTGTCATAAAAAATGCATAGTGCCTCTTTTTTTGTTTTCACCAAAAAATATACAATTGTAAGAAAGTTCATAAATACTGGAGATGGATCTAATCTTTATTTAATTAAAGTGCCATCAACTACATTAGAAACTTTCACTGCAAACCTCAAGCCTGAACTATTATACCATAAAAGAGGATTTCACATGAGCTTTGGGCTCAGTTCAGGTTTGTGACTTTTTCGTGTTTCAAGAAAAGTATTAAACATTCCATTTTTTTAATGATCACTCTTTCATCTCCTGTGGTATTTTGTCATGGCAATTAAGCCATGTTTCCTGGAACAACTGATATCAAGTTCCAAGATACAAAGGTTACTTTTACCTGAAGCTTACCACTATGGAGAGATGGGCACTGACAGAGTAAAATTCAGAAAGCCACTCAAATAAGAAGTAAAATTTGTTTTGGAGTAAATTATAGTTGTTCGTCTGATCAAATATCCAAAATTCCCCAACCATAACACTGGTTTAGGCTTCATTATTTACATTACTGTAACTTTAAACCAAAGCAGGAGGTCAGGAACATAGTAATTCCCAACTGACATGATTTTTTTTAATCCCTACTCTAAGATAGTAAGAAATGTTTTATGATGATGGTGGTGAGACTGGAACAGGTTGCCCAGAGATGTGGTGGATGCCCTATGCCTGGAGACATTCAAGGTCAGGTTGGACAGGGCTCTGAGCAGCCTGATATAGTTGAAGATTGTCCTTGCTAACCACAGTGAGGTTTGACTAGATTACCTTAAAGGTCCCTTCCAACCCAAACTACTCTATTGATTCTATTATTATATTTAGTGATGACATAATTTTGATAATATGTCAGTTAGGACTGCCTACTATGCATACAAGCTTTCTGTATAGGTCTACATGGATGGATAGACATCAATTTTACTTTTATTAATTTTGACGGAGACTGAGTTCATATTCATCCCATTGAATGGAATATGGGATATTAAGGAAGAAGACAAATAGCTAACTACATTCCCAGTTTCATGAAGTTTTAGAGACCTCAAAGTTTTTTGCTTAAATCTTCTGACAGAAATTCTTATATCTCCAACACAAACCTAATTTGACATACTTTCCATGGTTAAATTTATTTTTAGATTATGATCTCAAAAGCCTTTTCTCCTGTGATACCTTCATGAGAAGGCATAAACTATGTGTAATTCTTCAGCAGTGTAGGGTTCATGATGGCTGAAGGAGTAAAATAAGGGTACTTTACCACGGACAAAAACAGCACAAAAATTCAGTCAACATTAGAGACTTAGCTAGTTAACCAGTTTTCTCACAGGTACAGGGAGGAATGAAGGCTCAATGAAATGCTGATGTATTACTCTGTGCTGCAGGATAATGCAATGGTTGCATATCAGTGTTACCATATATTTTTAAGAGTTGGAATCTGCCAAAATTAACACTTAAGCAACTGATAGGAAAAATTTAAGACCAAAAAAAAAAATCTCTGTGTATGAACTTTATATATAAAAATACCAAATATACATAACATGTATATACATTTGTTTGACAAAATGTATAATGCAGCAAGTAAGAAGTGTTTGCAAAACAAGAAATGTTGCAACTACATTGTAAGAGCTGTCAAAGACTCACATCTTGAGGAACTGTGGAATTCTGATTCTAGACACTGATGTTTTTATTCTTTCTTATAGTTTACAGAGAATATGCATCTCTTCAGTCCTTTAAGACCGATTCTATTATATCTCTGGTAAAGGGACAAATATTATAAAAATTTTGCTGAACATGTATTTCTACTGTACCTTTAAATAAATGAAAAGATGATCAAGAAGTCACTTTTTTGTATATCTCATAAAAGCAATGATAAATGCAAAATTTTAATAATACATGCTTAAAGAATTTGAGTGCCCCTGAGTTCATTTCACTTTTTTTTGCTTTTACTGTGTGTTCCTGTCATGATGGAAAAGTGTAAGTTATACAAACAGGAGTTCACCTAACATGCATTAGTATTTCTGTAAGTTAACTTTAGCACTAAAGAAAGACGCTACTAAGTGCTTTCACCACATTTCTTGTTCAGTGAAATCATAATAATAAAAATACACAATTATTCTCATATTCTTGTATTATTTATAATAGAAGTACATTGCAATCACAGATAATGGAACAGTTTATATTAGAGGGTTTAATATAATAATTTTTTAGAAAAGAGAGATCACAAACATTGACAAAATTTATTGCAGTTTTAGAAATTTGAGAATACGCAGAGTATTAAGGGGAAAAAAAGTGACCTGACAGTTTACAAATTGAAAAATTGATGAAAGTAATACATGTGTGAACAATCATGGAGTTTTTTTATTCAGTTTGGCCAGATTTACTAACAATAAAGGAAAAAGTAGATTCTCAAAGAGATTTTTATGCCACCATTCAAAAATTCCTATTTATGGTTATGACTGAATAATATTGAAAGGACAGTCATGATTTCCAACTGGATTGAACTCTTTTTCATGTAGTTAAAGAGTAGAAGACTATATCACATTTTCAGAGATACATAAAAAATGCAAGCTATTTTTTAATATACTGTTCTGCAGATGATGTCCCAGTTAAAAGCACGTAGACACAATCTCTCCTGTAATTTCAGAATTAAAAGGGGAAAGAGAAATTTTTTCTTAATTTAGTAGAGTTCTTCAGTGCAGCATCTCCTGATATCTCTTTGGAAGACAAATCTAAAAGTTCTTCTATTCACAAGAGACAGAGTACTCCCATATTAGACATCCAAAATCATAATTTTCATTTAGTTAACTATGCTTCTTCTGCTTCAACACATTCACAGCCTTACTAGGTGGGACAACTGTGATTACCTGCACCATTTTATGCTAGTTGCCTTACTAACCTTGTCACAGAGAGGATCAGGTTAAGTACTAAGAGTTAGCAGATGCTTATTACACAAAATCTTTTGGGCCATCAGAAGATTGGTTAGGGGTATGTAGTGGATGCCAGGTACCCACTAAAGCCACTTTTCACTCCCATCTGAAACTGTACAGAAACCAATGAAAGATTCATGAGTTGAGATAACAGCTGGGAGAGGTCACTTACTGATGACCATCACTGGCAAAACAGACTTGAAGTGGGGATATTAACTGAATTTATTACTAACAGGATCAGAAAAAAAGAGTGAGAAACAAAATAATCTTAAAAACACCTTCCCCCCACCCCTCCTTCCTTCCAAACTCTACTCCTCCCACCCAGGAGTGCAGCAGGACAGGGAATGGGGGTTATGGTCAGTTGTTGCTTCTGCTGCTGCTCAGGAAGAGGAGTCCTTCCCCTGCTTTCATGAGGTCCCTCCCACAGTAGATAGTCCTTCACAGACCTTTCTGCTGTGAGTCCATCCCCCGGGAAACAAACTACTGTCTCGTGGGTCACTCCTCAATGGAGTGCAGTCCTTCACCAATGAGCTGTACCGGCATGAATCCCCCACAGAGTTTACAGGTCCTACTTGGGAAAAACCTGCTCCAGCTTGGGCTTCCCTCTCCATGGGCTGCAGGTCCCTGGCAGGACCCTACTCCTACTTGGGCCTCCCATGGGGTCACAGCCTCCTTCAGATATCCACCCACTCCAGCATGGGCTCCTCCATGGGCTGCAGGGGGGTCTCTGCACCCCGATGTTCCTCCAGGGGCTGCAGGGGCACAGCTGCCCCATCACGGTCTGCACCACGGGCTGCAGGGCCTCAGGTCCAGTGCCCGGAGCACCTCCTGCCCCTCCTTCTGCACTGACCTTGGTGTCTGCATTGTTGTTCCCATGCTCTCATTCCGCTCTTCCCTGGCTGGAATTCTTTCTGTGCCACAAACTTCTGTTCTTAAATATGTTATCACAGAGATGTTAGTATTACTCCTAAATGGCTCAGCCTTGGCCAGCGGCTGGAAGTTCGTCCTGGAGCCTGCTGGCATTGGCTCCACTGGATAGGAGAAGCTTCTTGCAGCTTCTAACAGAAGCCACCCCTGTAGCATCCCTTGTTACCAAAACCCAGCCACAGAAACCCACTATGGGGTATATGGGTTCCTAATATATTTTCATCATTGAGCCTGTGTATTTGTTATTTTTAGTAGAACAACATGGCTATTCTCAGCACAAGCACAATTATTGCATTAGGATAATTGCATAGCCAGGCAGTACCACTGATCACTGCTCACTGATCAATACCAAAACTTAAGTATGGGATGGAGGCCAGATTACCCAAAGATGCCGGCAATTGGCTCTCATAGTGCAAACCCTCCTGCCTCTGCTGACTGTTGAATCCTTGCATTTCAGCAAAATGTACACATCCATCTTACTTTTTGACTCGTGCTTTGTGATTCAAGAACTGGCCACTGCAAAAATCAATACCAGTCTATTGGAAGCTGAATCTAAAATTACTTAAGAACTGTCACAGAAAAAAAATAATTATCTTAGGCAACTACTAGCCATTGAAAACCATCATGGGCACAACATTCTTCCTTTCATTTAAGCACTGCAGATATATTATGGGATATCTTTTGATTCTCAAAATGTCAGCAATTCATTTGGACCCATATTCACTTTCAGTCAGTAGAAATAAAAGATGAGAATTTGCTTCAGCAATACTTTTTTTGCTGATCTTGGAAATACTCACAATCAATGAATGTGGTTTCAGCTGCCCTGATACAGTTTTGCCAAGAAAAAAATCAAAGTCTTTGAACAGCTAATGTAAATCATGAAAAATTCAGATGCAAAAAAAATCTGTGGACCGACCTAATATATTTGTTTTCTCAGTAGTCTCCTCCCAAGAAGCACATCATATACAGAAGAATATCTCAGTGTAGATATTGTGTAGGAAACTTCAATACCCTTCCAAATTAGGCAAAACGCTAATGTAATGATAGGATATTAAAAAGACATGTATTTGCGTGGCATAGATTATGTGAAATATATAACTTAATGTAGAATACCCATTGACATTTATTTGTGTGCAGTGACTCTTATTGTATAAGCAATGAAGAAGACATCAACATAGTTGTCTGAATCACTATTTCTGAAATTGAGAATTATGAAGGAGATGAAAATCAATTTCCCAATTAGTAGAGATAAGATAAACAGGCAGAATTTCAAAGGTGCATCTCTGAACACTCTGAATGCCAAGAGAGAGGTGTAAACATTGCAATATCACAAGGTTAATAGAAAAGGCAGGTTAGTACAGAGTACGACTGAGAATAAAATCGTAATTTACTTACATGACACTTATTGATGGAGTAGTTTACATTTTGTCACTTGTTATGAGGATGGTCTAATGTTCAGGTTTATCAGTAATCCTGTGATGGATTTTACAAGGACAGATTTTCATGCTCACCGAATGTAATACAGTTTTCAGAGGCATTTTATGCTCATTTAGACTAATTATTTCCAATTTTTTTTTAATGTGATGATGGTTCAAGGCCACTGCAGTCAGAAGTCACTTCCCACAGATGCCAAAAACCATTAAAGAATCCCCCAAACCACAGCACTTTGTTATCCTGGGATTCAGAGTACCCACCTGTCTTCATAGGGGTTTGATTTTGTGTCTAAGAAGTCATAGAGATGTCTATATTTTGAGAATGATGGGATGTGTCATAATTCATGCAGAAAATGCATGCGTGGTTTGTGCCCACAGTTATACATAGTATGATTGAAGTCTACTAAATCACATACTGCAACTATTTCAAAGACTCTTGTGACCATGTATAAAGTGGTATTATGGTGAAGTTTAGTCTAGACTAAACTTCTGCTAGACTGCCACTACCTGATCTTTGAAGTCCTTCCAACCCAACCCATTCTATGATTCTACAGCCACCCACGAGGTTGAATATGCTCATTGATTCCACCCAAGACTAAATTTTGTTTTACTGATTAAGAGTTACTGTTCAACCCTATTACACACAATCACTTGAACCAGTGCAGAGAGAGCAGCCACAGCATGCAGCTAAGATGGCCCTCTAAGTAAGGATTACAATGTTAGATCTGATTAACCTTATTGTGAAAACTCAGGCTAAGCCATATAAAAACATTTGGAAATCTGAGACAGCCTTCTTAGTCTTATGAAAAATGAATAGGTTGGCTCTACAGCTGCTGGAAATTGGTGATACTGCATTAAAATCATGCAATTCTTCTTTTTTTTTTTTTTTTTTGCCTTTTTAGTAGCCTGTCTCATAGCCCTTTAGCAGTCAAGCCTGTAAATATCTCTTATTCTAAAATAAACAGCACTCAGCATGGCACAAATGACATTTTGTGAGGCTCCAGGAGGGAATAAAGTAGCACTGCCACACAGTTTCTTCTGCCTCTCTAAATGTCATCACTCTGTTTGATATAGTAACAGAAATCACTTATCCAGTTGGACAGCACAGCAGGTCACTCTAGAAGGGATTTAAATACTTTTAGAAAATACGTTTCACACACACAAACAAAAATAATAATAATAATAAAAAACAAACAAACAAACAAAAAACCACACCAAACTAAAACAAAGCAATGCTAAATGGTTCCTAACACTTTACTTACTCAGCACTTCATTTCGCAGTTTATTGTATATGTATGTGATAAACTCGATTGTGTGCTGCAATAAGCTTGTTTATTGGTTCAACCACATGAACTCATTCCATATTCATTTTGGTGTTCATAGTTTTTTTTGTTCACATGTTGTATAGAACCCAAACAGTTGAAACAATATTGTGTATATACTTGGTAGAGTGCGTGTGAAGAATATGCTGAAGTTATTTTTTTTTTTTCCTGATATCTGATTTGGAGCAGAACAACAAGATCTCAAAGAATACTAAACTCGCAGCGTTGTAGTTCTCTGAAATTTATGAGTTCTGTTCAATCCTTTGTCAGGTAAATTAGAAGTACAAAACATTTATGGATACACCTATGGATCAACCAGTCAATACCATTCAGATACAGATAGATTGTATCAAACTCTTTAGCCATGCAAACATTCACAATCCAGAAATGTCAGATAATAAAGCAAAACAATTTACACCATTAATAATTCAACAGAGACATTAATAAAAACAAAACAAAACGCACAAAACAAAAAGAAAACCCAAACAAACAAAAAAACCTCACCCAAACCTTGACCCCCAAAAAACTTCAACAGAAAAAGCATATGATGTGATATTCACTGGTTTGTGTGGCTGTTCCCATTTTATCTACTTTGCTTTAAAAAAACTAATTTTTAGTTGCTAGGAGGTGTAAAGAAAAAGAAGACAGTGTAGTGAAACATTTTCAAGAAGTTTTAGAGGAAAAGGAGACTATCAGAGAGTCAACTGAATAAATAACAAAACTAGATATTTCATCCCCTCTTGCCTGAGCAAAACAAACTACGGTAGATTTTCCAGTCTCTTGTTCCAGTCTGCTAGCTTTTGTTTTAAATTATCAAATCAAAGGATTTCTTCCTTCCTTCATGGGCAAAGTGTTCCAAAACATCTGCTAAAGAATGACCTTGACATCCTACTTAGTCACCTCAAAACTACATATGACAGATACCAAATAGTATGACATTATTCTTTAAGACATCATCTCTGTCTCCTACTTTCTTTTTTTTTTCTAAGCTTGCACAGGGAGCATGAATGCTTTTAGGACACAATTTTTTACTAAATGCATTAAGTTATATTTTGGAGACCAGACCCTGACTTGTTTTTATCTGCTATCAGAATTACATTCCATGAATACTGCCACCTGGTATTTAATAATGACACTGCCCCTTTTATTTTCTGCTAGAAAAACAAACAAACAAACAAAAAACAACCAAATATGCAAAGCATTTGGCATTCTTTTTTGTTCTTTGAAGTTACTTAAAGCTAGGGAAAATTTAAAGCAATATCATATATCTATTTGAAGGTGCTGCCAGATGAAGAAAAGTAATGGGAAGACTAGAACCACTAGTGATATATATCTGTTGAAAAACGTATCTTGCTAAGAAGAGTTACGTTTCTATCAACTGTTTGGACAAAAAAGTTATGACTTTTTGTAATTTCTTTCCTCATCTTTCTTTCTTAATCACATTGTACTTGTTTCCTATGGATTGTGTTTCTTGCAGCAATCTTCCTCACAAGCACTGTACACAAAACCTTCCAGAAATCCTTGGCATTGCTCTCCTTTTCATAATGACAGCAGAGTGTTAAATTACTTGGCTGTAATTTCTTCCAACTCCTAAATGTCAACTTTTGTTTTAATAATAAAGGGAATGTTTACATTTCCTTTGCTACACCAGCATTGACTCTTTTTTGTAAATGACCCTCCCAGTTCTTTTGCTACTGAGGCAAAATGTTAGGAAATTGCTATAAGCTTTTTCTTTTTATGCTATGAGATGGGAAAGACCTAAAACCCTCCTATGGGCTTCCCACACACAATTTTGTCTCTTGCTCATCCTTTTTCAATTTCTAAGTGATAAAATGGGAACAAATTTTTAATGTAAAAAGATATAAATGGAGATTTAAACAAAGATGACAAAGTCAAGAATGTGAAAACAAGGTCAGGTCAGCATGTGGAGACAGACTTGGCAGTAAACAAGTGTTGATAGATATATAATTTCTTGGCAATACATGGCTACTACACACATAGTTTCTCCTGAATTCTCAGTCAAGTGTCTGCTTGCTAAATGCCATCTCCAGCTTGCACCAGAGAAGGCATCACAATTCAAAGTGAGGAAGTCGCTCATCAAGCTTTAAAAGTAAGAAGGCATATTTAATAGAGAAAATTAAATTTCTGTTTGTCGCAGCATGACAGCATCTGTTGTGGAGATTTTAAGAGTACAGATTGATACTGTGATGAGGAGTTGGCAGCAAAATGTTTAGTGTGTCTTGTAAAAATGATTAGATGACTAAGACTAACCTGATGGATATCACACTCTAACTACTGCAATAACAGTGAACCTGCTCAATTCAGAGGATCATTGTTGACTCACATCTTCATTTCAGATCTTCAGACTTCCTTTTGGTGGCCTGGAAACCCAGAACCAGAACTGTAGTGGTTTCAAATTTACACTGCATAAACAGAACACAGAATGCTCAAAACCCCATCTTCAGATACGGCTCTACAGTGTCAGTGACTGTGGTGAGTGTGAAGCTCTGGCACAGTTACACTTTTTTATGCAATTTGAATCCCATAATTAGAAGTGCAATGACTCTCTTATCTGAAATTCACAAGAGGATGCAAATCTACATGAAAACTGAACCTACAAAGATCGGTGTTTCATAAGAAACTGCATTAATTTATGATAATCTCTATCTGAATAAAACTTTTAGTATCCTTACTTTACAGTGTCTTTATTTTCTCTTGCTGCTAATTCAGAGTAAATCTAGCCAGAAATTAATAGCTGGATTGTTTTTTTTTATCACCAGTAATATTAAGATCTTGCTTTCTCTGTAGTTCATCAATTGCCAAGATGAAAACAGTCTTTATTTAGCTTGCAGAAGACAATTGCTTTTGAGAACCACAAGACAACTAGAACGTCTTCACGACACTCCCTTTCACTTTGAAGGAATCATTTTATAAACTGTTTATAAGAAGTTTTGGCCTCAAGCCCAAAGTTTATTAGATTTGAATGTCATCTTTTTGGAATACATCTGTGGAAGTAATGTTTAAAATGTTAGGTGTCTTATGTTTTAGCTGCCAAAGATGGGTCTCCACTGAAGTTATGACTGTCATGAAACCATTTTCAACCAAACACTCAACAGCAAAAATGTGTAAATGCACTTTAATTATAAGAACTATATACAAAGGTTCATTTCAACTCTAAGTTGAGCTTGAACTGGAATGATTCATGGACTTCATCAGAAATGGGAGCCAAATAACATATTTAAGTTCATTCATCTTATGGATCTTGAAGAAGCTCTGTATCAAGTCCTAAATGAGCAATCTTTTGTCAATTCGCCTCCTCGAAAAATGCCCTTTTTGTTTTCGTTTCAATCTTCTACCACACAGTCTTTACTAACTATGTCTAAGAGCTAAGCTGATAGATCTTAACTAGATCTAACAATATAAATGCAAGGATCTCTTCGCCTTTATTGAAGAAATTATAATTTATATATTTTTGCCCTTTCTATCTGCCTACTCATTATGAATCCACTTCTAACTACTACTTTTTTCTTTTTAAAGCAACACATTTTGGAGCTATGAAAATTTACAGCTGAGAACAATTGCACAAGTTTGTCAACAAAACAGAATTATTGAAATTCAATACAGCAGACTGTATGCCTCACGGAAAAGACAATGCAAAAGGAGCTCTATTGACTCCTGCTTTGGTAAATCCTTCAGGTATACATTTTATCATAATTCGGTTCTCAATTCCCACTTACTTCAAGGAGATGAACATGCACTTGGCTCTTTTGCTACGCAATGATAGGATTAGTCAAGTGCTTGAAATAAAGCATGTGTTTATGTGCCGTATACAACATGAGTTACAGTTCACCTTAGTATGTCAGACTGTGAATTACTGGAGTTCAGGAGAAAATCAGTGAGCTCTGCAGCTGATGACAAGGCAGAAAATGATAACTTGGCCAAGTGTTGCAATGTAAACTGTTCCAATTCATGAGTCCAAGCAATTAAAATACCTGTGTGCTTCTTTGCTTGGACTGAAATTCCCTAGGTAGCTGCAACTGCTCCTACACATGCCTCACAAACTGCCAATATCTAAACAGGTCGATAGCAATCTTTTGCTTAAGCCTCATTGAGTCCAGGAGATAGGGAAAACAGTGCTGAAATCTAGATGTCTCAGAAATCCTTCAAAGGCTTCCAATCATAGTTTATACAATTTCAAGGGGCTTCTTTCTGAGGCTAAAACTCTGTCCAGAGTGATGTAAAAGGTTCTTTATCTGCCTCTTTAAAGGAACTAGTGTCTAAACCACAATGCGAGAGGCTGCTCTGTAAATTTATGCAGCCTTTCAAGACCTCTTGAGGATGAGCCTTTGGCATCTGATGAGAGAGGCTCAGTTGGGTCAGAGGAACACCTGTGTACTCTCATGTCCAGAACTGTAGGTGCCTGGAAGCATTTGCAATATTCTTGGGAGCTACATGGCAGCTCAGGCTGGTTCCAAAACTCTTTTTTTTTTTTTTTTTTTTTTTTTAAATAGTCAAAATTACAAGGATAAATAGTGACATATAAATTCTGCAAATGTAAATGTGAGTGACAGTATTTCTTTATCTTTCATAGGTATTAGAAGATTTTTCTCTGCTACTTTGAAAAAAAAAATGGTTTCCATTCTTATCAAGTGAGTTTGTATGTAACAAGCAATATAACAAAAATTAGAAGTAGACAAGGACATAGATACAAGCATCTACTGGAAAACTTGTAGCTTTATAATTTACTACTGCTTCAAATAATAAGATCAGTAAAAGAAATTTGGACTTCATTCCAATATCCATGCACGTATTCATGCAGGAAAATACAACTTGTGAACAATTACACTGTCTTTCTACTAAATTTTTTAATACAAGTTTTATGTGTTTTAAGAACTGGAGACACTAAGAAAAGTAGTAGCAAATTAAAATTTCTTATAAAACCTCGAATCAAGTTAAGTTTATAAATGAACAATCAAGATCAGAACAATAACTGTATTTCTCATAACTTTACTAAAAATTTGTGTGTATATGTTACTGTGAATCTACTTTTTTTTATTTACTTCCTTCTTACTTCATCTGACAATCCATCCTCCAAAATTTTACAGTTGCCATGCTGCCTCATATTGATTTTTCATATGGCTAGCAAAACTTCAGAATCTATGATAATTAAAGCATAACTATATAGCCACTTGTACTTCCCTGAAATTACAATTTATTTTTGAGTTTTAGCCAATGCAGAGAATTGAATTAAACAGATATGCTAACACTTAGATCCATTTTTTAATTGATGGTCCATTAATATATGGATATAAGGTCAGCTGGTAAAGTATAATCAAAATATTTCAAGAATTCTCTAAGAAAAGTTACACTATCTTGTATACTATATTTCCAGAAACACTGAATACTCTACAATTAAGAGTTACACTGAGAAAATTTAACTGTTTAATCCACTAAATTCCTGCCAAGCTATCTTTCTCATTTATAATGGCCTTTGTTAATCTTTCACTCAATTAATCTTCCCCACACAATGTGTGCTTTCAATTTTTACTCCTCAATAGATATAATTACATCACCTGCAGGAAAAACAAGTTTTCAAGTTAAATGCATGCATAGAGTAAGAGCATAACTGACATCAAATATTCTCCTAGAGTTTAGAAATCCTAAAAAATCTAATAAAATTCAATTGTTCCTTGTTCTTGATCAGTCATGGATAGCTCCTGTAATCTACTCAGTCTGCTGGTTACCTTGCTCATTATACCCTACTTTCCACGTCCTTGGTCCCCAGTTCATAAAGTGGTATTTGCATTTTGGCACAGCTTCACAGAGGAACTTCGGAGCTGTGGTTAAGTGCATCTATGGGGGTTTTTTGCTCCTGGAAGCACATCATTTATCTTTCAGCTGATATCCTGAACAGCCTGAAGTAAAAGACACCTCAGAACAGGATGCAAACTAGTCACCCTGCTAAGGGAGTCAGCAGCAAAGTACTGCAGATGGTCTGACAGCTTCCTGACTGAATGAATCCTCAAGTCTTTTTATGTAGTCATCTGGCACACCCATTCAGCCTAGTAGGGAGTGATTAGTGAAAATCAGGAGAATTTACCTTTTGACATGGAAAGAAACAAACTTGCGGATTTTCAATTAGGTAACCAATATGTTCTTATTACTAAAAAATATGACCGTAAGCACTGTATGTATGTGCTCCAGTAAGTATACTATCAACATACCCCCAAATTATGCCTTCTCTCCTACTCCTAGCAAAATAAATGGATAAACATCTCATCTATGAATTCCAGAATTGCAGAGGTCAAGAGTTTCCTTATTCTTATAATTTTCCAGGCCAGTTCTAAGCTCATTATGTCTGTAGCTAATGTGTGATATTACAATAATGTCATTTTATCTCCTGCAGTAGCAGTCATCTAGCATTGAAATCTGAACTTGTTCCAGATTTCTAAGACTTCAGTGTTGCAAGACTGAAATCTGTGATAGCTCTGAGATATAAAAGAAACTGGTGGCAGAAGAGTTTTGCCAACTGGAATATTTACGCTATTCCAATTGATGCTTTCTGGGCTTTTAATGGAATTTTAATGAAAGTTTCTAGAAATATCCACACATGTCACACATTATTCTTGTTAGATAATTAAAAACAGCTGCACACTTAATATTTTTATTTAGACTGATGTGTAATCTTGAGCCAAATGCATCATTTGTGTAGTTCCACTTCCTTTAATTACAGCAAATGCAGATTCAAAATTATGGTATTGAGGTAAAAGCTAGAGGCCTCTGGTTGAGTAATCAAATCTCTTTGTTCCAAACATAATTGTTTGAGTCTGACTCACTTTGTTCTATTTAAAGACTAATTGAAGACTGGCAATATTGAGGGCTTTCTTCAATAAGCTGGTATCATGCTTTAGATTTAGGAAATGGAGAATGATATTACAATTAATTTGTGATTTGTAGAGCTAGAAAAGTATTTTGTTTGATGCTAGGAGTTATCTGTAATTTCACAACTTAAATCCTTGCACAGATTTTTCTTTTCATAAAATGTGCCTTTGTATTACTTTATTTCTCTGCACCTTTAAAGACAGAAGAACCAGCTATCAATCCTCCCCCAACTGCTATGAAAGACCAAATACAAGCACTGAAGCTTTTAAAGGCTCCTCTATGTTTCTGGTGTCCAACACTGTCATACAATTAGTTGAGCTTAAACCACAGTAAAAAGGATGGAAGAAATGGGTTAGGCTATCCAAACAATAAGAAAGCCATCAGGAAAGGTACTTAGCCCACCTGTTTCCTTTCTCAGAATGGCTCTATTATTAAAAATATTAAAAATAACATAGGAGCAGAGTGTTAAATGCAGTCTCTTGAGATCTTCCTTCTTTAAATCAGAACCCAAAGACCTGAACATTCATCCTTGTCTTCAATCAAGATCAGAACACAGCTTGTTTTCTAAAAAAAAAATCAGAAGTGTGCAAGGCTTCTCGTTTCAAAACTCTAGGCAATGTCAATCTTATTGGATATGATCTACTAGTGTAAATTAGAAGTTTTTGGTCTAAAACAGAAATTGAAATGTTAAATTACAACTATTCTGCATAAAGAAATTAGCAATACAGAAGGCTAGTGGTGTTGTATCCAAACCTCCACAGTAATACAGCTGCTTCAACCTCAGCTTAGGCAGCCAAATGATCAACAATGGACACAAAAGCACACCAAACCAAATGAATTATTAGAAAAGGAATAAATAATAAAATAAAACACTGTGCCACAGTACAAAATCTGTGCTATAAGAGTATCTTGGAAAATGCAGTTCTGGTCTCCATTTCAAAAAGGTTTGCAGAAGGCAATGACCATAATCAAAGGTATAAAATGGCATCAGAATGAGAAATATCCAAGTATATTAGAGCTCTTCTGCTTGGAAAACAAAAAAACCCTTATCTCTTTGTTTACATCCTCTTATTCCTAGGAAACACTTTTTGGCCACTGTTGTGATGGGCACTGAACTACCTGGAATTTTTTTTTTTTTTTTTGTATGCTTTGCTTGTTTTTACAGCACGGCTGATATAATTTTGTGCTCCTCCTGTCTTCCAAGTACCCACTCTGCTTCTCAAGCATGGTCTGCAGCTTGCATTAGCTACTCTGCTGAGGCCTCTGCAGCTCAAGCTAGCAAGTTTAAAGACAGATCTTGCCACACAGCTGATTCTCATAGAGGAATTGAACTGCTGCAGTGGAAATGAACCAGTTTTAGTGCTGAAAATTCCCAGCTTAGTTTGAAGAATAAACATATTTGACAATAATTTTCTTGTCAAGATTTCACACCGTGAGTGTTATGGCTTAGTGCAGCCAAGACAACCCACTGAAGCACTGCTGACCATTTCAACATTCTGTGATTTCTGAGACAAGAGTCTTTACTGCAATACTTCTTAGTAGCTGGCCCTCGTTAACATCCTGAAAACACACCAGAAAGCAGTTGTTGTGGTTTAACCCCAGTCAACAGCTGAGCCCCACATAGCTGCTCCTCGCCAGTGGGAAGAGGGAGAGAACTGGAAGGGCAAAACTTAGAAAACTCATGGGATGAGATAAAGACAGTTTAACACATAAAGCAAAAACCACGTACACAAGCAGAGCAAAAAAAAGGAATTTATTCATCACTTTCCATGGAGAGGGAAATGTTCAGCATCTCTAGGAATCCAAAGCACAGCCCCACACTAGCTGCTGTAAAGGAAATTAATTCCATTCCAGCCAAAATCATCAGAGCACTAATAGTGGCCACTCCAAGAGTAATGTGAAAATTGCCCATCTGTAGAGATTTAATTCACTCATCACATTCATCTCATGTGTCCAGCGTCACCAAGTGGCACCCATACCCAGTACCATCCATTGAGGTTCAAGCCTACACAAGGCCACAGCATTCTCAGAATGTGTTTAGAATTCATCCTGGACAAATTATGGCAAAAGCTCAATTAAATAAATTTATTTAATTACTCTTTTCTTATTAGACTTTGGAGAATTGGCTCTGCAATAAACTGCAAGCAAAGACTGTAAAGCAGGCTGAGCTGTAACAGCAGAATTCCCAATACTTTTTCCTGATATCCACCCCCTTGTCACATAGATTGGAACATTTTCAGGAAAGCTGTAGAAGAATTAAATTGCTTGGGCGGGCTTTGCATTCTAAATGTAGAATTAAAAATCTCAGTTTCACTAGTTAGGCACTCAAAAAGTGCTTTGAAATTTCAGCACAAGAAAGGGTTTAAAGGCACAGTAGTCATTTAATTCTATCTCAAATATCCTTCTCTCATTACAGAGGGCAACAGTGGAGGAGGGAGTATTTGTTTTTTTTATTAGTAGCTCGTACAGCTGTGACAGCTGGAGTGACATGAGGGCCAGCAGTGCTTCCCACCTGCATAATTGTGGACACCCTGAGGAGCATTTACCTACTTTCCAGATTTTTTTTTTTTTATAGGACAGAAAAAAAAAAACACTCTATCATTAGTCCCCATTATGCTTTATAACTAAATGAGCCAAATTGCATATGTGGTGATTTTACAAAAAAAAAAAAAAAAAAAAAGAGCAATGAGGTCAAGGAAGTCAGCGGGAAAGGTACAATGATATCAAAATGCAACACAAACCTTCAGGCAACTGGCCAGTTATCTAAGGTTCAATCCTGACATTGTTGAGTTTGGTAGCTCTTCCTTCTGGATAGATAAACACAGTCATCTGGGTTACCCTTGTTCAAAGTCATCAAGAATCAACCTAGTACTTTCAGAAAATGTCCTGTACCTAGAAGGCCACTGATCTCAGCATTTCAAAGGATGTGGACTTCTCTGTGGAAGAAAATAAAATGTTTGAAGTAGAATCTGTCCTACAGACCTCAGTCAGGACCAAGATTATGGCTGTAGGAGGGCACTACAAAGATGAAAAATCCATATACTAGTTTGAGAGAGGTTTCTCTGTGGAGGTTTCCCAAAGACACACAGCATGCAGGAAATAGGAAAAAGACTGTCATTTATGTATTTGTATTACATGAGTGCTGGCTGTACAGTTTGTAATATTCACCATCCACTGTTATAAGCCAGTGTGACATGAGGGCAACTGGATGGGAGGCAAAGAGCTTTGGGATTCTGCAGTCACAAGCCACCCCCCTCAAATCTCACACACGGAGGTGTGTGCCATGGAATCCTAACTCCTGTATCCCATGGCCCCATTAACATTCAGTTCTTTCTGTCTCCCAGTCTTGCACGTGCCATCCCCAGCTGGTCAGGCAGGCAGGCAGCTGTCTGGCATCCCATACTCCAGAGTGAGGGTTGCAACACTGATGCTGTGAGACATTTCAGCTGGTAGGACACAGTCCCATGTTACACCCTGGCACTTTGGCCTCTCCTCTGCGTGTGTTATACTTACCTTCAGTCACACACTTTAGGCGCATACTTCAAAGATCTGCAAATACTGTTACTAGTATTCTCCTCCAGAGATTATTCCCTGTCTCCTGACACTACTGTTCTGGCACTCCCTGTGAAACTTGACATGCTGCAGACAGCAGCCATGAACATTAGATAGTTCACACATACAGGGAAATTATACTGGAGTGGAGAACAGCTAAAAACTTTTGTATTGTTTTAACAATTCAATGCAGAATTTAAGCTCCTCTGGAGAGCTCACCATTGGAGTGTGACATGACCACAAACAATGACTGGTAAAACATAAACTTTTCCTGTAAGTCACCTAGCAGCAGGATGCAGCCCAGGGTTAAAAGTAAGCAATCACAAAGGTCTCTCTGCACATGGCCAGACAATTGCTTTGCTGAAATTTTCACCTTTTTCTGTATACATATAATCGTTTCTTTTGAATGGGAGGCTGAAACTGGTCTCTTGCTACAGCACAGTCAAATTAAGGTATTTTGAAGTTTGACAGTACAATCACAGAACTGCAAAAAGTTTATGTGGGATTTTTTTCAGTTTGTTTATGTATTTCTTTCTCAGACAAAAAGAAGGTGCATAATAAAAAACCCCAAACCAAACAGGAATTTTATATTTCAGTGTTTCACCTTACCTAAAGAAAAGCCCTGACATTCTTTCTAAACAGAGATCCTAAAATGTATTTTTGTGCAAATGGTGAGCATCTTATTGATGTATATTTACTATATCAGTGAAAATTTAAAAATAAGTTGTTTTTTTCCTCTCTATATTTACTAGGAATATTTTTTTCTTCTTTTAATTAAAGATACTCTCATTATTAATTGTTCCCATTGGCTGCCAATAACTTACACATGTAGTAGTTTGATTCAGCATAACTTATACGAATAATTAAACAGCTATGAAAATGAAACTAACCCAAAGAACATTTCAACAAAATGTGAAAAGATTCCTTAAGGGAACAGAAGTTCCAATCCTACACCTACTGTAAGTTGCAGGGTGGGGCCATATTAACTAGTGTCTCTATGATATTATAATTATTTGCCGTGGAGATTCATAGGATAGTTTGGGTTGGAAGGGACCTTGAATGGTCATCTAGTCCAACCTCCCAGCAGTGAATAGGGACATCTTCAACTACACCAGGTTGCTCAGAGCCCTGTCCAATCTGATCTTGAATGTTTCCAGGTATGGAGCATCCACCACCGCTTTAGGCAACCTGTTCCAGTGTCTCACCATCCACATCATAAAAAATTTCTTCCATCTAGTCTAAATCTGCCCTCTTTAGTTTAAAACCATCACCCTTGTCCTATCAGAACAGGCCCTGCTAAAATTGTGGCCCCATTTTTCTTATACGACCCATTTAAGTATGGAAAGGTTTCAATAAAGTCATCCCAAAGTCTTCTCTGCTACAGGCTGAACTATCCCAACTCTTTCAGCCTGTCTTCATAACAGCTGTGTTCCAGTCCTCTGATAACTATTGTAGGCCTCCTCTGGACCCACTGCAACAGGTCCATTTCTTTCCTGTGCTGGGAACCCCAGAGCTGGACACATTACTGCAGGTGGTGTCTCACCAGACCATAGTAGAGGGACAGAATCACTTCCCTCTTCCTGCTGTCCACACTTTTGATCCAGCCCAGTATATGTGTGATTTTTTGGGCCACGAGTGCACATTGCCAGATCGTGTCCAGCCTCTCATCCACCAGCACCTCCATGTCCTTCTCAGCAGAGCTGCTTTCAAACCCTTCATTCCCCAATCTGTATTTATACAGTGTGGGGGAGCCCAGCTGGCTCTGGGCTCTCTGTAAGCTAGGATACCAAAGATGGAACTTTACACCTGGCAGAGGGTTAACCACAGAGAGTAAGGACTGTGGCACAGGGTGGACTTCCTGTCAAGCATGTCTAACCTATGGTATTCGGACATGTGGCTGTGTGTCCTATCATGAGTTGTTTGTTTATGCTAAACCAATGGTGCGTGTACATGTGTCACCTAAAACGGTATAAAGTAAGAGCACTGTTGCAATAAAGGGCGGCTGGTATCCCTGAACACCGTGTCGCCTCCCGCTCCGACCGATGACAATACAGGGCATTGGTGAACCTCATGAGGTTTCCATGGGCCCACTTCTCAAGCTTGTTCACATCCCTCTGGATGGCATCCAGTCCCTCAGGCATGTCAATTTTTGACATATTTTGTGTTACTGGATGATAACAGAGAAGAGGAAAGAGCTGAATGGAGCAACAATAAGCAGTAAAATTTTTATATAAGAGGCTCTAACATCATGATAATAAACTATAGCATGCTATAAGAGATTTGCTCTCCATAAAAAATCCATATGCTATCAGCAACTCTTTAGATTCCTTATATACTTCATAGTGGATGCTCAAAGAGCTTTGTGGAATGCAAAATAGCAAATGGAATCTGTTTTTGGCCTCTTTTGAAAGTGCTAATATGCTGTTAAAGAAGATGCACAGTCTTCACAACTTCTGACAAAAGGAGAAGAAACATTTACCATTATGCTTGCAATTGCTTTTTTGAAAATGTGCTGATAAAATCCGTGATGTTCTATACTTGTGTCTGGAAAATATATTAGGCTGATATCAAAGTAATCCCTGCAATTATTAATGCTAAATACCATAGATATTGATGAATATCAAGGCCTTCTTTTTCACTCTGCTTCTTTCATGTACAGAGGAATAGAAGATCAATCAGAAATGTCAGTCAGTTTTTAATCACTCTAATAATTAAATAAAAGCATTGTCCCAGCTCTCTGATACACTATTCATAGGTGCACAGTGTACTTCTGTTAAGAAAGACGATATATCTGCTAGATCATTTACATTTGACTAGTGTTTCCCAAGGGATAAAGCTCTTGGCAGAGAAGAGAACAAAAATTTAGAACTTAAAGGAAAAAGTGGCAGTAGTAGCAGAACAAACAGAATTTTTTGAAACTACTGGTTGCAAGTACCATGGTAAAATGCCACTTAAGTTCTCTTTTAATGAAGAAAATGCAAAAGTCAGTGACAAGGACTAGACTGAAGCTATTTTGACTTCAAAGTTTTGCATTTGAGGACCATATGGCTCATTGCCCTTAATCTGACATGAACATGAATAGGAGTTCCGTGAATGGTTTTACATCACCATATGGCCCCATTCCTGCAACAAACCCTCACAAATAGATTCCGTACACAGACAACCTTAGATAAGTCACTGGCACTCTGTGTGGTCACTGGTTCATACAGAAGTCATTGCAGAACCAGGACCTCTATCCTTAAAACTCCCCCATTAGATAGCATGTATTGTTACCAATATATATTCCCTGTTCAAAAAACATGGCTGAAAAGGTGACATTATGAACGAGAGAATGTTGTGCGGGGACTTTTATATTACCTGAATACCTGATTTCCTGTGCCATCTGCACCTTCGATTCTGGGAATTCACGAGCACTGCTTATCAGAACTCAGATGGGAAAAATGGTGGGTCTTTGTCTTCCTGAAAACCAGGCATCTAGAGTCCATCAAGTAAAGGAGGTGGTATGGAGCATATCTAATTTTTGTAGGGATTACACTCACATAAATCTTTCTGTGACTCTTATGTACAGCAAACATCAACAAGGTATTTCTAGGATATAAAATAAAGAGACTACTTCAAAAGATACAGGGTAGTTCTGTAGATAAGAAATCTGGATTATGATCTCCATCAAGCAAAATGAGTGAAAATGATATTTGCAAGACATCTTGACTGAATACTTTTTAACAAGATTTGCTTAGTAATGGCTGTTTATTAAAATACATACATTTGAGAAAAGAGTTCATATTTATTACATGCAAGGGGAGTTTCAAATATTATATGCAGCTTAGCACCTATTTGGTAATTGCTGCAATTTTAAAATCACATTTCCCAAATTTTGGGTTCACCTCATTTCCAATGTGTCTAAATCCCAAAATATCAGAATAACCTAGAGCCAAGTCCTGAAGCTGATATATGGGTAGACTGATTTAGATGGATGAAATTCCATAAAGTTTTCATGTGTATGCAACTGTGGCATCTTCCATAGTTACATCACGGCTCACCTCTGAGCAAGTGTTTAGACCAAAGTGTTTACCCTCAGGCTAGATTTTTGCTTTGAATTCATGATCAGCTCCAAAACAGTCTCCTGAAATAGTTTTCTGAAATTGTTAACAAGCCTCCTACAAAAAAGGAAAATATTTGTCAGAGCTACAATGGACCATCTTTAAAATGAAAAAATATGGCAAGCACATCCTGAGATAGTACAAATTGGAGCCACTAAATCCACACCTAGTGAACTGTCAAGCTCATTAGCCTGGTACAAAATCTACTGAACCTTTATTCCCCGTTCCCAAATAAGACAAGCCATCTTCAGTCTCTTCAGAATGGCTACCCAACATCTCTGTTTTCAGGATTTCTAAAGATGTATCAAGCCTGTGTCTATTTCTCTATTTCTTTCCCCAGCATAGATATACCTGTGAAATAGCAACCGTGTCAGAACTTCAGTAGCTGAGAATCAAGAGGGCAAGGTGCTGTGCTGGTACATCAATTACAACCCGAATACTCTGTCTACAGAGAAATGTTGCACAAGTAAAGTATATGCACATTATTTAAAGATGGTTCAACTTTAACTGATATACATCCCAGAGGACACTAGTCTCTCTGTGATTTCAACACCATTCTTCTTGGATTGCCCCAACTGGCCTTATTTCCCTTCAGTGTGAAAAATGCAGTAGTTTCAGTGTTTTCACTTTAAACCTAGACCCACAGCTATTGCTAAGTAGTGCTTGAGTTAATCTTATAAGGGAAGTTCAAGGTTAGTCAGTACAAAAAATCATGTTCTTAGTTTAGAGACGGTCCTTAGAGACCAGATTTCAGGAATGTTATCTGGAAATGTAGAGTAGCCAATAAAGCTCCTCATGCCATGGACAAAAATGAAAATTTGATATTCTAGAAATACATTACCTCAGTGCAATTCTAATAATGCATTATTATGTTATCATTGTCATTATTTAACTTCAAAATTTGTACATAATCCCCATAAACCCATTTATGTGACACATCATGAGTCACAAAACAGACAGTATGCTCACAACTGGGCATGAGATATTGCTCCACTAAGGCAAGTATTCATTCTGTTATGATACAAATAGAGTTGTAAGGCTGTAAAACCTCTTCTGGGAGCACTTGACTTCTGACTTTTTCTTCATTTTCAACATGTTGTAGCATGTAAGGGGATGCAAATAGTGCCAGTGTGTCCTTCCCCAGTATGTGCACTTCAATCAGATAGCAGTCCCTCTGCATGCTTCTGTAGCTACTCTACGGGAAAGTGCTGTAGTGATGCCTGTTTCTTCTTATATAGCTTTCAAACAGTTACAATTCACAAAATAAGAGCAGAATGAGGACATCTCATGGACTGTCAAGGTCCCTATAAGACTCTGTAGGGAGCCTTATAGAAAGAAAGGAACTGGAGAGGAATTTGTGATATTTTCTCTATGGTTGTACACAATGCAATATTACCACAGTAAGAAGTTCACCATTTAAATCCAGAATGGGGTTTTGCTTTCATTCACCATTTGAATGAAAGAGACTTTCATTGAAATTACGGACTATAAACACTGCAGCCCTGAATTTCAGAGGCTCACGTGAGGAATATTCGTCATCTAAATTGCAACGATCAAATCTTATCACTGGATCCACAGACAGTGATATCTTTCATCTCCTCTATCTACTCTTATACTTTCTTTCTCTTCCTTTCTTTTCCTTGTGTTTTCTTAAGCAGCATATAATAACCAAACTGGCTAAATATCTCTTTTTCCTTGCAACCAGGTTGTTATAAAATAAACCTGTCACATATATATACACTAGTCTTTCAGTGTCATTTCACTCTAATCCACATCAAGGGATCTATTTAACAAGAAACTCAGTCACCCTGCCTCAGAGGTGGGTTGTAACAGCTGTCAAGGTGTGTCTTTTTTTTAGGGGAAGAAATGTGATGATAGTGTTCAGCTTTTAACTAAATCTTTCGCCATAAGAGGTAAGCCATAGGGCATCAAACCTCATCTGTGCAATTTCTAGTAAACATTAAAATTCTTATTTGGATCAGTACAAAATGTTCCTCATGAGTGCTTTGGCCCAATCACTGAATTAGAGCAGATGTTCATAAACTTACATACAGTCACAGGTACTCTTACACTTTCTGCACTCTTATCCTAAAATGGCAAAGTTGAAAATATTTACTAGAAAATGAAACCTGTCCTATTACAATAATGAGCCCATGATAGATATTTTCTTTGCCAGTATCAGGTCTGGCAACATTGATTCTCAGGCCCAAGGCTAAAAAGGGGTAGCAGAGAGTACAGAAAAAAATCACACTATCATATTAAGTCACGTGCTTTTACAGTAGTTCTCTGTTGTTAGACATAGGACAAGAAAAGAGTCCAGTCGTGTCCACTGACATATTTTTCAGTTCTAGTGATATTATCCTACAGAATCTGTCATTCTGTCACTGATGGGACAATCCAGTGAGTGAAAATTAATTAGTGATGATCTTGTTACAGAAAAAGCACATTGTTTCTGAAGACAATGTGGCATGATATGAGCGTGTAGGGGTTGGAACACGCCTTTGCAGTAATATCCTGACAGATATTTTACCTGTGGATTTTCACGGGAGTATAATTGACTGGGATGCAAATTACTATTTCTGAATTATGTTGCTTCCTTATCCTCTTTGTAGAATATCACCACATACTCTGTACTTAATTTCCAGCAATAATATGTGTCATACCTAATAAGATGCTCAGTGCCTTCTTATTGGTACATTCACAGGAACCACTTTTCAGACAGCACATTCAAAGATACTATTTACTTCAATGGATGGATGGCAGTCAAGACAAAAATTTTCTTTGGAAAGAAAACAATCCAATGATGGACATAATATTAGAACCACTGAGTGAGTCTGAGGAATTTTGTACAAGCAAGGGTGCCCAGATACTCTTCAGAGTTCAGTATCTGTCAAGAAAGTGCCTTTCAAAGAAAAAAAGTAATGAAACTCCCAAAAAGATCTCACTGGATTTTTGAGAGAGTGCATGGTGGAAAAAAATGCACAGAATCATTAAGCAGTGCCTATCACCATCATTAAGAGAAACAACTAACAGTTTTTTTCTGAGTACATGAGCCTCACCACATGTCAAGACATACCTCTCCATTCCCAAAAAGTTACTCACTCAGTGATTTAAAACCACATGATGGAATTCCTGATAAAAATGTTAAAAGATACATTCATTTGATAGGGCTAAAACTACTAGCATGAATAGCTTCATAAGTAAGATCACATGAGCTCTTTGTTTTCTTCAATTAAACAACATACATTTTCTTAAACATCTGGTGAAGAGCAACTATGAATACTAGGATAATCTTCTGAGATCAAATCCATTAATCTTGAACACATCCTTAGGGGGTTATTGATTATCTCTTAACCTCTCTTTCAAAAGCTGACCATTAAATTTGTTACTTGGGAAATGTATCCCACTTAACATGTTGGCCTCATTGAGGCTTTTGAGCACCCTAAAGTCATTCAATTAGAACTAGTTAACACAACAAACAGGCTTTTAAAGAAAAAGAATCATATAGGATTATGTGGTCCACATTCTAATCCTATTACTTTAGTTTCCTCGTAAGAAAGATTTATTCTTACAGTCTTAGTAAAACTCTATTGATAAAACATTTTCTTCTGAAAAACAGATATAAAAATAAATTGCTTTGCTGGTCCACCTAGGATTAAAGCCTGAGGAATCAATATTCCTTGTGTTTTACATGTGTGGTAGCTTGATAGCCATTTTTATTTAATGTTACTTAACTTTGAAAGGTTTTTTTGAACTATTAACCTCTACTAGAGAAACAGGCCTCTAACTTCCTATACTGCCCAAAGCTGATTTCCTTTAGATTTAATATCTTGATTTATAAGGCAACACAACATAGAGTTCAATTAAAAGAAAATTAATATAATAAAATTTGTCAATATTCTAGACCTACTCATAAAGAGAAAATATCTTTTAGAAATGATGCCCTAAATGGAGTTTTGTAATGGCTAAAGAGTCAGATCACTTCTGTATTGAATGTCAGCAGAACAGACAAAGGCATTCTGTGCCTCTTTGAACTGATTTGAAGAGGGGTTTGTTGTCCACGATATCTGTCTGTGAACAATTACTCAGTTTCACTTAAAATTAATTTTATGTGAGCTGATATACTCTGTGTGTTTTCAAGTGTCCAGGTAATTTCTTAACCCATAAACCTCTAACATATGCTAATCAAACTCCTAACCTTTCCTGCACAGGTTTCCATCCAGGAATATATTGTCAGCTGTCTGAAAGGCCTTTGAATTCAATAATGATGTGGATACAGAACCTTCATAATATTCAGAGAGTCACTTTTCATGCTGGGTCTGGCTAAAAATGGAAAAAGTGGGGGGAAAAGAGCAGAAGGGATAAAGAAATTGTTACCTGCCCTGTTAATGCTTATTAGTCACCCACCTTTACTGCTGATCATCTTAGACATATGAAAAGCTTCTAAACCACAGAACAGGCATATTTTTTTAAGAACACAACGCCTTGATCAAAAATTATTTTCTTTCTTTATTCAATAAGAGAGATTCTCATGAATCACACAACATGGTCTCCATTTAGTCAGCAAGGCTAATTCTCAGATGAGAAAGAGTTGAGTACTTTTCAGTTCCAGAGTTTCCAAAGAGCAGATTATCCCTGCATGAAATTGAAAAAGCACATATAATAAATATAAGAATAACAGCCTTTCAAAATCATTCATTTCCACTTTGGAAAAATAGCAACAACGCAATTCTAACCTCAGGTTCTGTTTATCCGAATACTATCTAAAGAATCACTGCACAGACATCACAAAAGCTACAGATCCAGGCTTTACTACGACTCTTACAGGGAATTTGTCCGAACTTGTTTCCACTGACACATTGAGCCTCATGAGATATTTTCATGTTTGCTAAAGGGGCTTTTCCTCGTCCTGCAATGCACTCCACTGGACAACATTGCTGTATGCCCTTTATCAAAAAATCCCAGAGAAGTACACACATACTGCTTCTTTATGCTGCTGATAAGATAATTTATTTAATTGCTAGCTTTTTACCATCTATTGCATAAATATGAAGCTATACTGGCAAAGTGTTTGCTTCTCAAATTATTGAATAAATACTACCATGTTGCTGAATATTTCTTTTAAGAACATCCATTGTTTTAAAATGATGCCCAGAAAATAGAAATATTAATGAGTATGTGACAAGAACAAAGAGAATCTATAAATCTGGCTGACAATTTTGTAATTGGTTTTGCTTAATATGCCATATGTTCTTTAAAGGATAACCACAGTGTCCTAGCTTAAATTACACAATGGGATTTGTAAACTATGTACTGTGGGACATTGCTGTATTCTTGTCCTCACAAATCATTGTGTTTTAATTCAATTGGAAAATTTTTAGACTTTGTACGCATAATATTTTCTGTGACAAATATACAGTACAAGAACCATAGCTTTATATTTGACTTCAAGCTTTGGTTTTATCATTGGATTAGTACTAGAGTAATTTTCCAGTTGTATTCTGTAGGACTTCAAGTAGCCTAGGTAGCTCATAGGCACTGAGGTGCCACTTATTCCTTAGTCTTGATAAAATAATATAAGACCTAAAATCTTCTGTCTTCTGTACTGTGTATGTTCCATTACTTCCATGTTTGACATTTACTTTTTAAAATGTCACAGTGCACTTCTTGCAGTTAGACTCTTTGGTCCAGTCATACATTAAAAGGTCAGTGTTTAATCTATCAGTGAAAGACACCATAGTTATAATTGTGGGACTTATGGTCTCTTTGCTGGATTAGCCTAAGTAGAAAAACCCCTCAGCAAGATGGCATGGCCACAGAGTCTGAGGAGAAATCCCCTGAGGGGAAAACTAGAGCTTGTAAAGAAACACTGGAGCAACCTATGTGAGGAAAGCACATAAGGGGGGAAAAGACACTTTTTCCTTTTTCTTGGGCATTTTGTAGTGCTTATGTGGCCCAGTGAAGTGTTGTGCAAAGATACCCAAATACTATTAAAATAAGCAATGCAATCAGTGCATCACTTCACCTAGCCTAATGTGACACACAGAGAAAGAGTTACCTCAAACTTTTCTGCATGACATGTTATGGTGCGAGATCATACCAGCTGATCAGACACAGTATCATGTCCACAGATAAAATATGAGGCTTTCTGTAAATGTATTGTTACTACATTTTCACTATAGAAAAAAACTGGTCTCTCTTAATACACCTACAACATTATATAAAACAAAAGGTCAGGGGGGCAAGTTGAATTGTCAGGGCCCCCTCAACAACAAGAGCTCCCTTAGTAGCCTGCTTTGCTGTATTGCCCTGGCCTGTCTCAACAAGCTTTCCCCCGACAAAGCCCAGGCACAGCTGAGACTGCACAGGCTAAAGACAGTTCCCAATAGTCAGTATAGAAAAAGAAAGACCAGCTGTGGGCTCTTTCTCTCTCTGTAATCCTTCAGCAGTATTCCAGTAGGGTTTAATACCTTAAACATCCCCATATGCCTGAATACCACATCCCACGGCATACAACACATATTCTGAGTTTCACAGAGTCTGCACATTGTTTCGTGCTATTGACAGATTGGAATGATCCCCTCCACCCAAATGCGCACACAATTGCACAGGGGATGCTTTATTAGAAGCACAGAAGTAGTAACAGATAGCAGTGTTCAGTAATTACTTGCTCTTTACCAGATGCCATTTATAAGTACAGCATGATAATATGTGTAGGTCAGCCAGACCACCCTTTATAATCACTTAGAAGAACAGTCACAGCTTTAGAAAAATGAAATTACTAAGTTGCCTTTGAAACAATTTTAAGAATTATTGGAAGATTTTTTTACGACTATATGAAGAATAGTCCTCCACCCTCTATCTGATCTTTTGCTGGCATACATATATCACTAGCAGAGAAAGAAAATTATCTCTAAATACTTTTGAAATCTTTTTGTCATGAAGCACAACGTGGAGAGTGTGCCACATAGGAATGCCATTGCTTAGAGGGGATAGCACAGATCTAGGACTCTGTACAGCTGCATGCTCTTTATGCTAAGGAACTTAAAATGGTTCAGCAAACTTTTGCCTCAGAATATGCACTGTGGCATGCAGCAGATCAGGGCCTCACAAGGGGTTGAGGAAACAGGGTAAATCTGAAGTATAGTGCTTAAATCAGTAAACATTCCAGAAACCTGAGTATATCAGAACATATGGATTTCACTCAACAGCATGACAGCAGTGACAGCACATCATTACACCCTCCATGGAAAGCTGCATTAAACAATAGTGAAAATGCCTGATATCAGGTACCATGATTTAAAGGATTATAACTCACCACTACTACTAGACAAAAGTCTCTGATGGTATGATATTTGATGGTAAGAATTTGATGCTAATTCTTATAGCTTGTTATTATTGCTTTTAACAATGAAAGCCACATAATGAGTGAAGGAGGGTACCAGCTGTGTATGCAAGCTGATAGAACATCCCATTTTGTGAGAGTGTTTTGGAAATCCTACAGGTTTTCACAGGAATGCTTATGTCATTTTGGTCAATTAGAAATTCCTGAGTAAATCCAGAGAAGTGAGACCGTAACTCTAAAATATTAGTTTGATTTCCACATAACTGATAGAGATGACAAACCTTAGATTCCAATATACTAGAAGAGTGCTTTATATTTTATACTCCTCCGTAACAGTGGCCTCTCTGTAACCCATATTTGTAGCCACTGTAGACATTTCCTTCAGTAGGTCAAATACTAGCAATTGAACTGTACACTCACTATTTCTGATTTCTCCTGTAAAAAAAAATCTAAAGCTAAGTACAGCACAGACCAAGAATATCTGACAGCTCACACACATTTGTGGAGTGGCAGCACTGTCACCCGTGCACTCCATTTCTCATTTTCAGAGCCTGGTGCTGAGCTTGTTGCTATCAGCAGGCTTCACTGAAGACCTTTGTCCTGCTGATGCTCAGGCCACGACTTCACAGTCTCTAGTTGGAACTAGATACTGCAAAAGAACTTGACACAAGTTTTACATCATGTCGTGGGTTTGCCCACCAGCCAGCCCTTGGGGCTGAAGATGGTTTTGTCCAGGTGGATTTCCAGACAAAAAGCCAACCAAAAGTTTAGTAACGCCTTTGCTAATTACATATTTAAGAAAACGGAAGAGAAGGCTGTTGCGCAGTTGAAATTAGTAGCAGTTGAAATTGGTAGCCATGTAGGACTGATGGCAGGCCCCAGGTGGGGGCTAGGACCCCTCCTCCCCTGGCCTTGGGCCAGGGACATGTGTGACACTGAAGGCCCCCTTCTCTTCTATAACGAAGTAGAGAAAAAAAAAACCTTAAAGGACTGACTGCTTGGACAGAAACTGCTGCACAAGAATTCTGGCAGAGAGATAACAAAGTGTTCAAGGCCGAAGCTGGCAGCAGGAGGAGAGAGGAGAGAAGTTTGAAGGGAGGGGAGCTGCTTCTTCCCTCTCTCGCTCTCTCTCTCTCCCTTCAGCAGGGAAAAGACTGAAAAATAAATACCTGCTACCTTTGGAAGATTGTTGGGGTGAGGACACTCCCATGCTGCTCATGGAAGAACCTACACTGGAGTAAGCTGGTGCATGAGGAAGCCGAGACTTTATGAGAGACCTGAAGTGAGGTAGAGTCCTGTTGAAGAGTTGTGATCCTTTAAAGAACCTACGCTGGAGCAAGAACGGCTCAGGTGGGATGTTGGAATCCGTGTGTGGGATCCATGTTGCTGCTGAAGATTTATGACCCTGAGAGGGACAAGGCTTATGCTGGAGTGAGAACAGCTCGGGTAAGCTTGGGATCCGAGTGAAAGATCCATGTTAGACCCATGCTGGAGAGGTCTATCAGGGACTGTTCTCCCATGGGGAGGGACCTCCACAGGAAACAGGGATGGACTCAAAAGCCATTATTCCCTGTGACCCTGTGGTGAAGATTCATGGTAGGCAAGTGTCCCCTTGCAAGCCCATGGAAGAAGAAACCTTCAGGGCCAGGGTAACCCCGAGCCTCTGGTCTTAGCCCAGGAAGGGGGTAGGCCCAGCCCTGGAGGCCAACACAGAGCAAGAGAGAAAGAGTTCCAGCTAAGACGAATCAGAGTTGTCGTCCTGAGATAAAAAAAGAAGAGCTTTAAAGTGCTGCAGTTATTGAAAAGACCTAGAGCTCCGAGAATGGTGAAAGAGACTGCTTCTCCTCCTTGGACTGATAAAAGGGGGGAGAGGTATTTCTGTACATACATAGTACTTTTACTTGAGTAGAATTATTGTAGATGTAGTTCTTTAGTTTTATTTTGCTACTAATAAATGTTCATATTATTTTCCCAATCAAGTCTCTTTTGTTTGTGTAAACCTTCTCTCAACTTAAAGTGATTGTGTGGGGGGTGAGAGCAAATTGACCCAGAGCAAAATCACACCACAGTAACACACAATTCATTTAGCATATAATAGAGAGACATTCAAGCGTTTGAATGGATAAAGAACTAAAATCGGCCATCCATCTTCTAATGAATAGTTTATAGACTCAACTTTTGAATATTTTGAATTCAGGATCACAAATTTCTGATAGTCTAAAGCCAAACCAAAACAAAACAGTTCCTTCAGAAAAACAAACTGTAAAATTAAAGTGCACTATAGAAAGAAAAAATCTATAAGCTAATACCAAATTTTCCATAAATTTGATGCACTTCATGACTACAAAATAAACAAATTTGTTTGATTATTTTTATAGAGGAAATTCAGATCCATTCCATGTCTTGAATGGCCCTCTACTTGCTACAAGCCCAGCCTATTAATATATAACGATATTACCTGACTCTATCACAAGGATGGCTGAACAGTCCATTTCATGAGTCAAGGTGACCTTGCCAGCAGCCTGTTTATAGAGACAGGTGGTAGTTACATGCTCCCAAGGCCTGCCTCTCCCTTCCACATTTTGTGGCTGGAAGCAATTTTGGACTTCACAACACTCTTCTCTCTCAGAAAGTCTGATATTAGCAAGGTTATATTAAAAATTCACCTCTACTTCTACACAGCCCACCTTTTTTAATGACCTCCCCAGCATTCAGCAAATGAGTGAAATTGGAATCTCCCAAGCACTTATCCAGAAGCTGACCAGAGTGAACATGCACACCTAGCCTATACTTTCTGAGACATAACTTATGGAATAACATTATCTGGCTTGTAGCCACATTAACCTTATCAAAAGAATAGCCACAGTGCTGTGACTAGGGGTCTGTACAAAGCAATTTGTCTTGTTTTGACCTGTCATAAGATCACTTAATAGGAAACTACATAGTATACTTTCAGACGATTCAGCTGTTTGTGGTCACAGCAATGTATCCTTTTGTCTGAGGCAATGTCTTCTAGGCACTCCATTTTCTCACCCTTTGCTATGCTTTGATCTTCATTTTGGTATGTTTTCACACACTCTTATTCCCCCAAGTCTTGAAGGAATGGGAACCTTATTTCTAAAATGAAAATGGAAAATATTTTGAAATTGCTTTAATGTATTTTGCCTAAGGTCTAACAGACAGATGCCCAAAACACATTTAAGACTTGAAGCTAACAAACCGAAGACCTTGGGAACAGAGTAAAGGACTCTGACAATTCATTTGTACAAGCTTCATAAAGAAACAGAGAAGGTATCAATCTAGATAATCAGAAATAACAATGTGAGAGGCAGAAATTGCATCATATCTTTCTATTTACAAGCAAAATACAACTGAACTCCATCATTAAATAAGGAAGAAAGTTTACTGACAATCAGTTATCGTGTTCTCACTCTGAAAGTGGATATGAACCTATCTGCAATGAAAGAATCTTCATTCCATCCTTGTTAACTAGAAGTATTGCTGCTGTACAGTGTCTGTCCAAGACTTCTGTAGACTGTCAATATCTATTTAACTCTAAGAAAATTGCAGAGCAGATACTGACCACCCTTTCTTTTCCAGTCTTCTAATCTCACTCATACTTCTTTTTCTTTAATGTCTGAAATTCTAACAAAGGAACAATTCTTTACCTGTGACATTGCTATTCTTTGTGTTACGGCTATCAGTAAGAAATCCAATATAACTTCCTACAGCAAACCCCTTGAGCAACCCAGTTACTTCATGCACCATTTTCCTATGCTATTTTTAAAAGCATTTTGTCAAGAAATCAGGAAAAGAGTAGCAGCTTTCTCCCAGGTAAAACTTGCATATTATTGCTGAAATCTGACCTCAGAAAAAAACGGAAAGACTAACACTTGGCAAGCAGAAGCTAGATCTGTAATGGTAAATTGAACAAAATCAGGGCATGTGCTCAAGATGCTAAAAGGTCGTTGCTCATGTGATAAAATTTTTGAAACAGCCTTCGGCATGCTTATGATTCTCAACTACACTTTTCCAAGCAATTCCCAGATGGTCTTTCTCAGTCTCTGGGCATTATGTCACCAGGGTCACAGTCTCATGCCAGCTACCCAGTGGTGTAGAAAACAGACACAGTGATACTTAAAAATGCCCCACTTCTGAGATTTCTCATTTTTCAAGACTGTGATGGTGCGTCTTCCTTCTCAGGCCTGTTCTATGACCTCAGGAACTCCTGACCATTGACTGAACCAGCTGAGCACTGATGTGTCCCTTTATTGTACCAGCTGGGTGGTGAAGCTGACCATGGTCCTTGACCATATCAGGAACTCTTGAATGATGCAGGGAGGAACAACACTGATCGTAACAGAAACATCAGTTATCTAACCAAGGTGGAAAACAAAGGATAATCAGTCATCCCCTGACAGCCTTGGAACATTCCCTACTGACTTGAAGCCGAAGTGGAACACTACCATTGTTGCTAGAGTTTTGGAAACTATTTCCAACCATTTTGGAAACTCCAGTAGTTACCAAGTTGGCATATGACCAGGATGAAAATTTTGCATATGTCTAAAGCCAGTCATCTTGCAACCTTGATTCTGGATGAGAATCAGAGGGAAGGCCAACAAGCCCGACATCCTATCGGGAATCTGTTATAGACCACCCAACCAGGATGATGAGGGTGATGAATTATTCTACAAGAAGCTGGCAGATGTCTCAAAATCACCAGCTCTTGTTCTTGTGGGTAACTTTAACCTGCCAGGTGTCCACTGGAAACTCAACACAGCAGAGAAGAGGGAGTCTAGGAGATTCCTAGAGTGTATAGAGGATAATTTCCTGCTTCACCTGGTAAATGAGCCTACCAAGGGTGGGGCCCCGTTAGACCTGCTGTTCACAAACAGAGAGGGGCTGGTGGGAGATGTGGTGGTCGGAGGCCATTTAGGGCACAGTGACCATGATATAAGAGAGTTTTCAATACTCAGGGATGCCATAAAATCAATAAAACTTCTACCCTGGACTTCTGGAGGGCAGATTTTGGCCCATTCAGAAGATTGGTTCAGAGGGTACCCTGAAAACAGCCCTTGAAAACACAGGGGTCCAGGAGGGATGGACATGCTTCAAGAAGGAAGTCTTGAACACAGAGTAGCAGGTTGTCACAGTGTGCCAAAAGGCAAGCCAGCAGGAAGACAACCAGCCTGGCTAAACAGGGAGATTCTGAAGGAAATTAGGGGAAAAAAGAGAGCTTACCGATTATGGAAAAAAGGGCTGGCTACTCACGAAGAGTTTAGGAATATAGTTAGGTCATGTAGAAATAAAATTAGAGAGACAAAGGCACAATTTGAACTCAATCTAGCCACTTCTGTTAGGGATAATAAGAAGTGCTTCTACAAATACATCAACAGCAAAAGGAGAGGCAAGGAAATCCTCCGTTCTTTGTTGGACCTGGGGGGGAACAGTCACCAAAGATGAGGAAAAGGCTGAGGTATTTAACACCTTCTTTGCCTCAGTTTTCAACAGTAAGACAGGTTGTCCTCAGGACAACTGGCCTCTGGAGCTGGTAGGCAAAGACAGGAAGCTGAACAGCCCCCTGTAATCCAGGAGGAAGCAGTTAGCGACCTGCTGAGCCACTTGGATCCTCACAAGTCTATGTGACCAGATGGGATCCACCCAAGGGTGATGAGGGAGCTGGTGGAAGAGCTTGCCAAGCCACTCCCCATCATTTACCAACAGTCCTGGCTCTCTGGGTCCAGATGACTGGAAGTTGGCAAATATCACACTGATCCACAAAGAGGCCTGCAAGGAGGACCCAGGAAACTACAGGCCTGTCAGCCTGACCTCAGTGCCTGGCAAGGTTATGGTGCAGATTATCCTAAGTGAAATCACACAGCACCTACAGAACAGACAGGGGATCAGACCCAGACAACATGGGTTTAGGAAGGGCAAGTCCTGTCTGACCAACCTGATCTCCTTTTATGATCAGGTGACCCTCCTGGTGGATGAGGAGAAGGCTGTGGATGTGTCTACCTGGACTTCAGCAAAGCCTTTGACACCATTTCCAACAGCACACTCCTGAAAAAGCTGGCAGCCCACGGCTTGGACAGGGGCACTCTGTGCTGGGTCAGGAACTGGCTGGAGGGCCGGGCCCAGAGA
>JAYRBT010000082.1:27284830-27301024 GCA_036023395.1 Myiotriccus ornatus | reverse complement strand
ATCACTCTCTACAACTACCTGAAAGGAGGTTGTAGCCAGGTGGGGGTCGGTCTCTTCTCCCAGGCAACCAGCAGTAGTTCAAGAGGGTACAGTCTTAAGCTGAGCCAGGGGAGGTTTAGGTCAGATATTAGGAAGGAATTTTTTACAGAGTGGGTAATCAGACATTGGAATGGGCTGCAAAACCGCGACAGCTGCCCAGGGAAGGGGTGGATTCTCCATCCCTGGAGGTTTTTAAGGTGAGACTGGATGTGGCACTAAGTGCCACGTGGTCTAGTAACCATAGTGGTGTTGGATCAAGGGTTGATCTTGATGATCTCAGAGGTCTTTTCCAACCCGGTTAGTTCCATGATTCTATGATTCTGCAGTCTGAAGGAAGAAAATGGAGAGATGTCATTAAAAGGCCTAATTTCCAGTTCTCCCCACCTGGGGGAAGGGGGTTGAGGGTGGAGTGTGTGTCAGAGTGAGCAGCTTCATGGTACTTAGTTGCTTGCTGGGGTTACACCATGACTTTGGTGTAAGGGACTTCCGACAGACTGGAGCCTGTTGTAGACTTGTTGACTTGTGACAGCAACCATCTTCTTCACAGTAATGGGGTTATACAATACGGTATTTTGGTGCTGTATGGTGGCCACTGCGTTGCATGGAAAGGGAAAGTGGACTCCATCCATAGGTTCAGTACATTGTGCATATTAGTGCACAATCACCCCTGTAACACAAATCTTGGCTTCAACCTCCTTTCCAGAAATGACAGCTGAGCCCTGCTTCCTGCCACTGAGTTGAGCTGGAATGTCTGCATGCCATTAAGACCTCCTTTCTCTACATAGTTCACTAACAGAACTAGGTACCTGACCTACGTAGTGTGAAGGCAATCAGCTCATCTAGCTGCAGTTTAAAGCAAAAGTTCCTCAGCATGGTCTTGAGAAGGTATCAAAAGATGACTTTTATAAGAAGCATGTTTTCCAGGTACCCAGACACCCTGCAATGGCTTGCAAACAACAAATAATGGCAATTTGTTATACAGAGACTGTAAATCTAAAGGCATAGTTCCTAGGACTTTTTCTTACATACCTGAAGGCATAATGAAGGGATATGAGTAAGACGAGATGTAGCAAGGCATGTATGATAGTCAAATATGTAGATGGGTAGGCATAAAAACCTATGAAACATTCTTTTCCATTACCTTTGCTACCTAACCTGCTGTTGGCAGGACAATCTCACAAGTTTAGTAGTGTACATGTGGGCTATACCCTACCATTTGCCATCTGTGACAGTGTGCACCCTCGCATGTTTGGTTTCCTAACACAGATACAGAAAAAGGGCCTGAGTGCCTTTCCTTCCTCTGCAGAAGGAACCCTAGGAAAAATAGAAATATTAGCATTTTTATATGAGTTTGCCTCTCAACTGATCTCTGAAGAGCTGGGGTGTTACAGGAAGAATAATAGACTTCAGATCAGGCACCATCCCAATACACACAACGGACTGAATCAAGGTACACTTCTTGCTGTGTTAGTCTTTTTAGTCCTTTTGAGAGTACCTAGTATCTAAAAAATGTGAACAAAATTACAATCCTGCACTCTTTGGAGTGAAGCATTCTCATAGTTTGAGGAAGAATATGGTCACAGCCCTCTGATACTCTTCACAGAAAGACACACAGAAATATAGAAGGAAAGGAAGAGAGAGGCAGTGTAAGTTACATGACTTTTGGGAGAAAGCAACCAGGGTACCATAGGCCTCAAGGAAGAATTGAGTGCAACAGAATAACAGTGGAAGAGAGCTGGTGGCACTCCCTTAAGGCGTTGCCTCGCTACATCCACAACATGTGGTTACACATAATGCATCTGAATCAGCACATAAACAAGTACAGTGAACATTTTATAAGACGCAACACACAGAGAGAACCTAGCTAAATAAAAACATGTTTATTTGCCATTTTTCCATTCTATAGTTATCTTTTCTTGGTCTCACTTTTGATTATCCTTTCACCACATTTTCTCTTCAGTGATGATTTCAGCAAATCAATCCAATTTTCTTACAATCATAGTTCCAAGTGGATCTCAGGGGGATCAAATTCTTTTAGTCCTGTGTGTTGTTGAGTGCAACAGTCATCTTTATTTGTGTCTGCCACTGGGCAGATGGTCTTTTCCCAAATCATCTCGTATGTATTTGACAAATCATGAGGACGTTCCTCTCATGCCATGAAAAGTAAGGACTTAGCATATCAAATACAACTTTGCATCTTATTTTACAGAGTAAAGGATTTACCCTTCACTCTTGAAGGTTCTCATCTGTTTTCTATTAATAGAATTTATGCTGCTACTAAGGACACTTGGGTTTTAATCTAGGACAAAAACTATTACAGGAATGCTATCTTATCAGTAACTCTATTTAAACAGTGACCTGGACTTCTTCAGTGAAAAAAAATAGACAACAAACAAAGAAGAAAAAGCAGTCTAGAAAAATATTCATCAATAGAAAATTATATATGGCCTTATAGAGGATAATGATGTGACAGCATGTCACTGAATTGATAATTTATATCCCTGAAAGTTAAAAACCATCGAGATTACAAAAACATGAAGCTTCTGTAAACCATATCTAATGTGTGTCAAATGCTTTTTCTCATATGAAAACAAATAGTTCTCTCACTGTCTGCAATAGTATGTAGTCTAGCTATTTCCAGTAACAGGAATCATGCTACCAAAGGCAAATGTTGAATGAGACATGAAAATCTGGCCATGGTTCTTGGCTCATATAGAAACTGAATGCCAGCATACTTGGCTGTGATTTCTGCAGACTGTGCCACATTTTAGACTATAATATTGTTATGCACTCCCTAGAACAAATTTAGAATGGATTTGAAAGGAAAAGAATTGTACAGATGCACAACCCCTCGATGTCATATGGCAACTTATGGAATTCCAGGTTAATGATCTTTATAATTACTCTACATTGGCCTTCACTTTCTGAACTGCATTTCATAGAACCAGCAAGAGCACATTAATGGCGGACAAATTGTTTATCCAAATCAAAAATTGAAGTCAAAGGCCAACCAAAAGAGTTGAAAAGAAACTTCTCGGATTCGCTGACATGTTAGCTAAACAATTTCTAAATAAATCTTCTTAAAACGTTTGTCCTGAAACATATTTCAACTTACATTTAAAGCAATTTTAAGAAAATAATCAAATCTACAATAAACTAAAAGAAAAATTCATTTTCCAGTCTAAGTAAAAGAAAATGTTTCCTAGCCCTGTTTTCTCCAGTTCATCTATCCTCTCTTAGACATAATCTTTATGATCAAAATTGTACCCTGTCATGCCTATTTCTTTCTGCTGACTAAATAAGAAGTTCAGATATTTTACCTCTATTCTGTGAAACGAATTTCCCCCTCTGACTTACAAATAGAGCTCAATTACACACACACACACACAAAATATAACCATACTAGCAAATGTAGTCTTTTCTTGATACTCAAATTATTAGCAAGATTTAAAGATTTTTCTGCTTTAAGAGTCCAAGAAAAATTCCCATTAGAGCTCTGAACTCCTATTTAGCAAATATAAACCTACTGATAAAATATTCCTTAGCAAGTTTTTATAGACTGTTGTCTGGACGTATCTACATACCACAGAGAGAAAAATGTTATGTTAGGAAAAAAGGAAAAGTTATATCAAAACTATATCACAATGAAATACATAATCCAGTTTAAAAAGCACAACTTAGAATGCGATAAGCTCAAAGTGTGCAGGTACAACTGGAAAAAGCTTTCAAAGCCTGATTGCACTGTGAACTTGTTGCTATATGTGCATAAGAGACAGCTGAATAATTGAATTGTGGAGTCAATGTGCTACAAAAATTGTGGTTTAGATTTAAAGTTTAGTCAATAGTATTTGAAACACAAACATGGGACTGGAAAATCGACCCTGTTCAATAAACCAGCCATAAAAACTACTACTGCTTCTCTGGTGCTACATCAGTTCTACAGTCTCATGTGAAGTGTAAATAAAATTAATGAAAAACAAAAAACAGTGAAGAGTTAATCCTTCACATGGCATTTAAAGACTGTCCTGGTTTGTATCCATTGTCTGCAGAAAATACAGAGATATGTTCTGATAGCCTCCCACATGTTGAATGTACCTGTAGAGCTCCCAGATTACCCTTATGCATTACTGCATTACTCTGTCTGAAGGAACAGCATAATCTCATTCCCTGGACTCAGAGGGAAGGCAATGAGATTCTTTGATAAGATATTAATAGGAGTATTGTATCTGTTTATTTCCGAAAACACACTTCCAAATCATCAAATTTCTATATGGGCTGATAGATTCTCATAAAATCTGAGCTTGTTGCAAATGACCAGAGAATGCTATGAAGGATCCAAGAGTGATCACTGCTCAAAAGCTTCATGTGAACTCAAAGAACATGGAAAAAGTCTTATGGAGAATACCTATATTATCAACCTTTTCCCTTCATGTCCTGCAGGACATCTCAAACCCTCCACAAATTTTAAATTCCTCTGTGAGACAAGCAAACTAGAGGCCTAAGCTAAACAGCAGGGATTCTATTCCTCCTCACCTGTTATAAATAACACTGATTTAGTTTTTCCTCACCAAAATTATCTAACATTTAACAAGTGGTAAAAACTGTAACAAAAACATAACACATATTTTTATGTACTATACATATTAAATATCATAACTTGCAACATTTAAGCACCTTGTAGCAGAAATAAGTCTGACTTGGGCCTCATCTCCATGACACCATGGTTGAGTTCAGGGCAGAAGTGTCCATTCTGTCAAATGTCAGCTCCTTGTATACAATTGTATTAACCTGTCACCAACATAAACTAATATGTACTGCCTTTCTTTTGGACTGTATTAGCTTAGGAGGAGCTCCAGAGTAACACTACCAGCAGATCAAAGCTTGACTTTGTCCAGCCCAGTTTCAAGTGTAGGTAAAGCAAAGCAAGATTGTTCACAGTTGTCCATGTGCACATCTTCTGTGGGGCTTATCATAAGATATATTTTACTTTAAAAAAAAAAGTTGATTTCTTATCACTGACATTTCTTATATGTATAAAATCTGACTTAAGATGGATAACTCCGGTATTGTTTTGTATTGACCTCTCCAAGGAAATAGTATTTTTAATAGTTTTCCTATCTATATTTTTGTCCACAAACATTGCCAGTTTTAATTAATAATAATGAAAAAAAAAAAAAAAAAGAAATATAATAAAATCCTTGCCTGAAGGAGAAAGCTATTTTAAGTTAGTGGTCTTTTAAAAAGTTATTGTTGCTTTTCTTACCAAACTTAGAGGAAAAAGTATTTCAATAATGTTTGTGGCTCAGTTAGCTGGGTTTGAATTTGTGGGGGTTTTTTGTCAGCATATTATTTATATTTCTTCAGTTCATCAAAATAATTTACAGCTGTTTGTGTATCTCTGCATTTGTGTGTGCCCATATGCTCTGATTTAATGTATGTAATTTTGTATGCTTGTATGTAGTCAACTTTCTTACAATTTTAAAAAATTGTAGTAGATTTTCTTACAGCTACAAGCAAAAATATCATGGCATATTTTGTGCATATTTGCTCAACATTAGAAGTTAACTTGCCTTCAGGGCATCTTATGAATTGCTGCTGGGTGTAGAGAGAATTATGTACAACTCACAGCAGCACCCAAAAAAAAAAGAAAAAAACTTTAAGAATGTTCAAGCACTTGGAAAGAAAGAAATAGCAGGATTAAGGTCGACTGAATCTTTCTCCTTAGTGCCTGGATATGAGGTGGGAAATGGCTAGGACAGGTGAAAGGTGTTTGATGCTGTACTTTGCAACAGACATCCAGAAATGTTGTTCCAATGGAAATTCTTGCTCAGTTCCACCTGCATGTGTTAGTACGTATTTATTTTTATATACTGTGATTTGCACACTGGATATAGCTTTCTGATTCAGAAGACAGGCTATGGCTGCAAATTAATTGTTACTGATCATACTTAGTCTTTCAAGACAAGGACAGCAAAAATGAAATCTTTTGACTCTGGCAAACTTTGAGTAGGATATTAAAAGTCCTTACCATAAAGCATGGATTTTCCCTGATTTCTCAGTGAAATTACTGTGGTTTTTTCGTATTTTTTAATAGGGAAAAACAAATGTATTCCCTCATCCCCTTTGCTCTTTATCATGTCAAAGAAGAATCACAGAAAATGAGGCATTTCAAGGTAAAATTTACATGTAGCAAATGACACCTATGGGAAATTTTAATTCAGATGGTTACTTTTGGTAACATTAGAAGCAGCAGAAACCAACATATTTTAACAGAAAAATAGCAAGTAAATAAAGAATAGGCAAACTGACATCTCAACTTGTATCTGCAGTCATCCAAAGAAAAAAGGAAAGGACTCCCACACAATTGTGTATCATTGAGTTTTCCAGTAGAAGATTATTTACTGAACAACATATCAAATTAAGCTTGAATGTGGGACTCCAGAATAATTACAATACTAATAGTGTATATAAATGATGGCTCACAAGGTCAGAAAAATCAGTGGAAAGCTCTGCTAAGTATGAATCACCTTCCTTTGGGTGGAAGTCAATTTGCAGTACAGGAGTTTCAGCTATGTATTTCTGAGTTTAATGGAATAAGCATGTCCCTTGCTAGCAAATAAGAAAAGCTAACTGTCTTTTCCAGATGATAAAGGTTAGAGAAGGAATGATTAAACCTCATCATGAAGATCTTACCTGAGGGAAATAACTTGTCACCCATCTCCACATGAACAACCAGCAACTGACCACCACCCTCTGGATGCCAATTACTCATCCACTACACAGTCTACTTGGCAAAACCATGACTCCCCAGTCTAGAGAGAAGGATGTTGTGGGGGACCATATCAAAGGTTTTACAGAAGTTCAAATAAATTATATATGTAGCCCTTCCCTTGTTCACTAATGTCACTCCGTCATGGAAGGCCACTAGGTTTGCCAGGCAGGACCACCCCAGGTGAAGCTGTGCTGGCTATCTCAGATCACCTTGCTGTCCTCCATGTGCCTTAACAGAGCTTCTAGGAGGATCTATCCCCAGGAACAGATATGAGGCTGACAGGTACTTCCAGGTATTCCCAGAGTACTCCTTTCTACCATTTTTAACAATGGGTGCAATATTTCCCAGTTTGTAGGCACTGGGACCTGACTGCCATGACTTTTCAAATACCCTCTAGTGGCTCGGCAACTAAGCTCCAAAGCAAATTCTGGCTGTGCAGGTAGGTAAAGTAGGCACTATTTGCAAGCATGATATGGATCTGAAAGCCAAGAAAAGTCTAGACAGAAATATAATCCTGAAGCACTTAGTTACAGTGCCCAATGTGAGGCTGCTACACATTGTTGATTTCTACAAGGTTTTGAAACCATTTCAGAGAGCAAGCAAGTCCTTCAATAGAGTTTCCAGCCTTTGTCTTTCTTGCTATACTCCTTCCACAGTGCATCGAGACAGACATTCTTCTTATTATTTTCCTTCTTTTGAAGAATCTTCAATTTTTATGAAATGCACACACTTCTCAAGTTTTTACACTTGTTTTTGATTATTATGATGGCAGAGAAGCAATTTCCACTTCAAATCTTAAGAGAATAATTAACGAAAAGGACCAACATCACAGTCCAAGACGAGGCAGTTAGTGACTTCATCCCTTCAGGAAATGAGACATCATGATTTTTTTACTGAATCTCTATAATGTTCCTGTGGCACATAAAATCAAAAGATAAAGGCAGTAGGGAACCTTTACCAATATGTGTGTTTGTACATATATATATAGTCACACTAAAAATACATAAGGCAAAAGTGAAGGCTTGTACTTTTAATGTCTCAGAGCACTGATTACTGTAGCATACTGAACAGTTTGAGTAAATTTGCTTTTTATTCTACTGTGGGATTTGGAGGAAAGTGAGATATTAATATCTAATATAGTTCAAGTCTAATATTGATTAAGTAGGACAACTCACCTCTCTCCCCCCATCAATTCTCCTCTGTACTTGAAAATTACCAAGTCTCTGCTGCTGCCTCACAGGCTGTAAACAGTGCCAACCCTTTAAGGGACACTAACACTTTATATAGTTCATCCTCTGGTATTGAGAGTAAGAAATTTCTTAACTCTGTGGTTTCAAAGAGAAGAAATTGACTGAACTGCAAAACTTGCACATTTCTGCTAACCTCTGTCCTTAAAAGAATTTTTATTATAGCACATTTGACAAAGGTGTCAGAGGCTTCTAATAAATTCATACTTGGGCTATAAATCTAAGCATACAGCCAAGGACAACTTTTCCTATTCATTGGTGATAGACATGGAATAAATTTACAAAAGACACTTAGAAGAAGCAGAATGCTGTCATAATATAGTAACCTCAGTACTTAATATAAATATTACATAACATAACAAGTCAGTAGATCCTTTTAATTAGAGCAACATTTTTTAAAATAACTTCAGTTCTTTGATATCACAAACAACTCCAAAGCAATGGAGATGTGCAAAGTGGTGGAAAACACTACACAATTACCTCATACATTGATGAAGTTCTGAGTTTATAATAAATTGTAGATTTGCCCAAGCTGCTTTTTGAAAATCCTCAAAATGAAGTTTTTCACTAGATGTCTGCTGTGAAATGTATTTAAAACTGCCAGTTGAGTTTAAAAAACCCAGTTGAGCCAAGGGGCAACCATCTTTTGCAAGGATGATGCTGCTGGACAAGATTACGGAACACGAGCGTGCTTAGAGTTTGCCTTTTCTGGATAGGTAAAACTTTTGGATATTATAATACACTTTTTGGGGTTTTTTTCCCTTGTGCAGGGGCAAAACCAACCTAAATTCAGGAAAGATCATCATAATTAGAAAGGTACATTTCAGACTGCAACTAGTGCAAAGCAAGAGTTCTGTATCATCATCTTGCTACACATATAAAATGTGAGGGAGGAAAAACGGATTTCATTGAAAGGAGGAGTTTAAATGTGAGGGCTTTTTTCCCCATCTTTGCCATGTAGCCCAATTTCTGACACTTTCAGAAGTGGAAATATAAGGAAGTGTGTGAGAGCCTTGTAAATATTTTACAACACTTCCCTGAATATTATACTCAGTCTCCTGAAGCCACATGCAGCCTTTCCTTAAGTAGCAACTCCCCACAAATTTCTTTCTTGTAATGCCACCCAACACCTCTTTGAACCAGTGTAACTACTACGTAATCAAATTGTGTGAATAATCAGTTTCTTGGATCAACACACAGTCTAAATGGACTATAAATATGTCACACAATAATTATGGAAAATATCCTCTAAATTCTAAAAATCTGATCTTTCAATTTTCCATTTCTTTGTAGCTCTTAAAGTGTGTTCAGAGTTAATTTTCATTTCTTAATTATGGGGTCTCTGAAAAAGGAAGCAATCGTTTTCTCCCTAATTAGTTGAAGATAAGGAAAAAGAACTCCATGAATTTGTCCCTACATTTTAAATCTGTCAAATAAACTTTTAAAATAATTGAGATATAAAATATAGAATAATATTTATTTAATTACACACTAAAACACATTAAGACTTGAATTAATTCTATAAGCCTGTGTATAGGGCATCTTTCTTTTGAATTTGCCCATAAGAATGAAAACTAAATCCCCAACTTTCCATACTTATACTTGAGTAATTTGCTTTGCCTGTGATTCACAGCAGCATGGAAAGCCATTTCTGAGATCTGGTCTTCTTTCAGACTCTGGAAGGAAAATGAATGCTTACTCTTTTCCTCCTAGAAATAAAAATGTTGCATACTATGCCTTATTTGTTTCCAGGTAGTCATTTCTAGCTATCAGGACAGAATGCTAAAATATGCTTGTATTAAAACGAAAGTTTATAGATGTACTTATTAACTTATTAATTTTTTATTTATGAGGTCATAATTATTACTAAATTATATTTGAATGCATATCACTGTGAGCTAATTAATTTTCATTAAAAATGTAGCTTAATTATAAAAATTACAGAAAAGGAGGAAATTATTTGAGAACTCCTTACGTGCTGTTCTAGACAAATCTGAGACTGCTGAACTTCTCAGACAGAAACTAGGAAAATCCCAATCTAAAATAAGTGACTACATTAACTTTAAAAAAGATAAGTGAAGCTTCTTCTTCCACATAGTTTTATTCAGGCCAGGAGTTCAATACCAGCTCCTAACATCAACTCTTTTCCTCATTGCTTCTGTGCTGTTCTCATGCAAATTTTTCTCTGCACTTGACCAGAAACTGTATTTTCAATGTGAGACAACTTTTCTGGTGATTGCTGAAAGCATCACAGTTAAATTAAAATCCAAAATGGAATTGATTTTTGGCAAAAATATTCCCAATGCAATGTGATGGGCATAGGACCAGATGCAAGGAACACAACATGTCTGCTGTTTCACAGAAGCTACCAATTCTTTCTTTTTTTCATGCTCTTTCTGTAGCACAGCACTTCTGCCATCTGCTTTAGTCAATAGGGCAAAGACAGCACCAGCACATTCAGTTACTGTGTTCTTTTTAACCTTCTGAAATAAACTGTAATCACCTACAAAATGTGAAAATCTGAAAAGTTCTCACCCTGTCTTCTCTTACAGGCATCTGATTAGGACACTAAATAGGACACAATTCAGGCATTATCAGAAGTGCACTTCTCCCTGGATCCCTCTCTCAGGCATAACTTGCATGTTTCACATCAGATTCCCCAGCCAGCGTCTAGTAGCTAAGGCTCACTGCAACACTCATACTATCCTCCTCCTGCCCCAAATGCTTCCCCTTGCCTCACTTCCCCCGCCACTTCATCTATCCACAGCTCTGACTGGCAGCTTTGTTACACTACATCGTGTTATCAGGCTTCTCCTACCCTTTGCTTATGCCAAGCAGACAGGAACCTGACTGCTTTTGCATCTCTGACAAATCTTCCTCTTATGTCTGGCTTTTGTACAACATGATGTCCCTCTGCCTTCTTCCTCAGCACATTTATCTTATCTATATTTTTGAGTCATGGGAGAGATGGAACTGCATGAGAAGATGGATATCTGGCCAAGTCCTAAATACTAATGCTCTCAAATAATTTTATTCAACAATGCAGGTAGTTTCCATGGTTCTTGAGAGTTCAGAATTGTTTCTACATATTAGATGTTGTTACAGCCAAAGTTAAAAGGATCTTGGAAGTTCCTGGTCATTTTTGCAGTGCCACATACTCTAAACATAGAAAAGCCAGACAGCACGCTTGAATTCAAGTGATTGATAAGAAGGTATTAATCAAATAATGTACAGAAAAATCTATGAATGTGTTTGCCATAAAAGCTTTGACATTCATAAATGTCTAAGGAAAATTATTTACTTCACAGAGACCCCTACACAAGAACTGCACCTTTTCCCTTTTTTGCTTTGCAGAAGAAAACCACATTACAGTGAAAAAGCTATTGAGACATACAGACAAGAAAAAACATTTATTAGAGCCTGCCTGGTAAAAAAGAATTAATTTTCTCCAATAATCTCATTTTGGGCTAACTAAGGATTAAAGAGGAAGTTAATAATTTAATTTGGAATTTTTTTTCTTTATCAAATCTATTGAAGTGTGAAGATGAATGCAATTTTGTTTTTAAGGCATAAGTGCTACAATTCTTATGCAAGTATTATAATAGTATTACAGTATGATAGCATATTTCCTTTCTCTCTTAGATCTTTCAGGTTTTGTCATAGAGTCCTTTAAAATTTATCTCCAAAATCTTCTAATTAGCTTAATGCAAATTATTTCCTCATTGGCTCTCCTTCCTTATTTGTCTTGATGTTATCCCTCCTCAACTATACCAGGAACATGATTTTAAAACTCCAGTGTTTTCATTTTGTCTGTCAGTGATGACAGTTTCAACTACTTATTTGTTTGCTTCCTCCAGAATTTCTTGAGTCTTGCATGCAATCTCTACGTGCAAAAACACCAAACAAAGAAAAACACACACCATATAATCCAAATTAATGAAGTCTCAAACTCTGCTAAAACTATTCTTTCCTAGGATGTTAGAAATAATTGTAAGATATTGAAGAATGTTTGATAATGACTAAATAGCAAAGAACTTACATGTTGCCTTGAATGCTAATTTAGCCACTCTTTTCATTTGATGTGTTGCTGAAACTTCAGATTCTGCAACAGATACTGCCTTATGATACCATTCCTGTTTTCCAGCACACCTGAAGCCTTTGCTATTAAAATGGAACATCACTACGTTTTATACCTACACTGCTGTCTTTCTTTCGTTCTCCTCATTGATGATGAGAATAAGATCAGCATGACAAAACTAATAAACCAAAAAATTCCTCATTCCTTTCCAAATTACAAGTGAGATTTTAAAATCCATAGATCAAAAATAAAGCTGACAGAGAAGTCAGCTTTTCAGATTCTGCAAGAACAGGAGGCATGCTGTGATATATTGTTTAACGGCAGCATCACAATAACTCAGTTGTTTTTTTTCCTGTGTGCTGTTCAAACCCTTCTGTCCTCCCTGTTCTCAGTGAGAAGCTAACAGCACTGATAGAATAGGGGTGTCATCCAGAGACCTGGCTCCATCCATTTGGGAATATAAAATGTATTACATAAATTGAGGAAACGTAAAAGTGATGTATTCTTGTTTGAATTTCTCTTTGGATATTATTTCTTCTCAACCCCAGAACTACTTGATATCTTCAAAAGCACATTTCTGACAAGAAAATTGGGATTTTCAGCACATATACCAGGTTAAACCAGAGCTCTGTACATTGATAGCTAAAGTATCACGTTAGAGACTAGTTAGGAAAGGAGAAAGGCACAGTGTGATCAAAAGTAAATAAAACCACAAGAAAATAAAATCCACTGACTGCAATAAACTGTTTTCATTTCTAAGGAAGACTGTTATGGGAAATACTGGTGTAAAACTTCTTGTGGTTTTTTTTTGTGTGTCTTAATCAGAAAAATAAGATGCAATTTGTACAAATGAAATTAGTTAAGATGTTAGATGTATTTCTACCATGAGCAATTTCTCACCAGTTTAACAGTTTGCATCCAACATGGAGCTAAGTCATGATGTTTCAAAGATGCAGAAATTGCTGCAATAGTTATTTGGGGCATTATTCATTTGGGCACTCCAAAATATTATGTAATCCTAGATGAAATTCCCTGCCTGAGGAAATAGAAAATTCTTTGCTGATTTCCCGAAGTCAAATAAACATTTCTGAGGAATAACTTGTGTTATATTAGAAAGCAACAGATTCATGACGATTTCTCCTGAGCTGAGCAAACATTCTAATAATTGTCTTCCCTATGTTTACATCCAAAGTAGACTTACATTTTAACTAGATTTACATTGTTCTCATGTTGTGATGAGATTCCAGATTCAATTTAGAATGTGAATGGAGTCAAAATGTGTTTGGATTTCTATTTCTCTGACTGATTAAACTCTCCCTAGACTAGCCAAAATTTTGTCCAGGTATATTTTTAGGATTTGGATCATTTAGTAGCAATCTCAGCATATCTTCATAGCTCCAAAAGGGAAATCAGATATTCAGAAATTTTTTGCACATTTAATAAGAATGCAAAAATTAGCTTCACAGCTCATGCACTTAGCCCTGGAGCAGACCTCAAAGCAAAGCAGCTGACTTGCAGTGGTGAACAGTATGGTATTATCATGAATCATTCCACATTATATGAAAGTTTAAATAGGTACCTGACCCAGAGAAGGGGTAAAAGAGGTTTCTATTAAGGGAGTTAAGTATAAGAATCAAAACCATCCAAAAAAGAGACACCCTCTCCATGCATCAGTAGAAGTTTTGAGATGATAGCGATTACTGAATTGTGGTTACCATTGCCAAATCCCAGGACAAGTGTCTCCTTAATAAATTGTCAATTTCCCCTGAGAAGTAGAAGCCATTCACAGGGCCTGAAGACAGAGAGGCCAATCTACAATTTAATGTGTTCTGGGCACACTGAATTTACTGGGCACATTGAAGTTCTAGCCTTTCCTAGATGCAATGGCTGATCCACTGCTTAGCAGACCAGCAGGAGATAGTTCTCCATTCACATCTTTTCAGAAGACATCTGCCCCTGTTGAACATACAGCCCCAGTGGTACAGCAAAGGAAAGCAAAACTAAGGCAGAGTTTAAACACTCATGATTTAGGCAACATACAGTTTAGCGACACCTCACTGCCAAGATCTTTTAGGTTCCTTCCAACCCAAACTATTCTATGATTCTACAATTTTACCTGCTTTTCTTCATTAAACATTTCATTACTGTACTGTTAAGAACATTATCCCTAAAAGGAAGATCTTTATTATCTTTTTCTATAACTGCAATTTAGTATTCTTCACTTCCCAAGAAGCAAACAAATCCATGTGAATTTCTCAGGATCATAAGCATGATATTGTTGTCCTGAGTCAGATACAGATTAGGCAGACTGTATTATTGGATAATATAATATAATCTTGGATATTCACTTTCTGAATTGTGGCGTGAGCATTTCTGTGCAGTTCCATGATGCATTTATGTCACATAAGTAACAGTGTTAGGTGTTGATTATGTTCAGTTGAGTAGTCCAAACACCAGCAGTAGAGAGAAGTACATTAGCCAGGCCTGCTGGGCCTGCTGACGCTTGTGGGTCATTGTCACAAGGTGTTGCACACACTGCCCATTTGTGATGCATCTGGGATGTCCTGACAACAGTGGCAATGTCCTTGAGTAGCCATGGCTATCGCTGTCCATTACTGTTAGAGTAGCTGGGTTTCACTTTTGGAACACGTCAGTGTGTGGCCCTCAGAACAAGAAAAGCTGGCTTGATCTGAGTAACATATGTATATGTATATATATGATAATCTAATGGGCTCTGATTAAAATGGTGTTAGATTTTATACTCAGAAAACTCTTAACAGTTTGTACAAAACATGCATACCCCATATCCCTGATACTATTACTACAATCATAATTATTTCAGTGTTTTCCCCTCACCAGTATGATTTATGATAAAACTACAACAGGAATAGCAAACTATGATGTATAATCAGTCACTAAAGGTCATATTCTGTCTCCTATATTTGAGTACTACTATAATACTGAAGAAAACCAATCCCTGGTCCCAACAGGAAGCATTACCACCTTCCCACATCCAAACTGCAAAAGTATGTCTTTTCCAGGGTATGGTAGCAACTTCTAAACTGATTATTGAGAGTCATGCTGGGCATGTCATTTCCCTCCAGATTTGGATGCTGGCTGAGAGAGCATCAGTAGGCACAGACAAAAACCACACACAATTTACCATAGGTAAAAAATATAGTATTGTTTTCAAGTCCATTAAGCAAGCACTTCAGTTTAACAGCAGATGCAGTCTGTAAATGTTAAATTAGGTGCTGCAGTGTTTTACATTACCTAGTCCATGCACATTTTTAGACAGTTAATGGAGCTCAAATTAATTATTTAATATTTACTGTTTTTCCCTAAACCTATAAATGTGCAAAAAGCTAAATATTAGACTATTTTACAATGAGATTTTGCAGAAAAGCTCATGAATAATGCAACAGAATCTTCCTAAGACAAAGAGCTTTCACTCAGAAGAAAACACCTGTCTTGAATAATATTAATATAGTATTAAATAAAAATTAGTAATAATAAGCCTTTTTATCAGTAGAACTCAAATTGTGTTTCAAAGGAGATAAAGATCACTAATGGCCATATTGACTAATGTCAAGAAGCTTGCCTTAACTCACCCAGTAGGCCAGTGTGCAAGCCAACAATAGAGTTCAACTCTCTTGGTACGCAATCCAATAATCCAATCATTAGTAATGCTGTTTTGGTTTAGTGTTAGCAAATAATTATTACTTTTTTTTCAACCTCACTCAGAGCAAAGTTTCCCCCAGAATGATTTAATTATAACCACATTTACAGCAGGATTTTAAGCTGGTATATGTACAAATCTAGCTGCAACCTAATCTGAACGTACTTTTAAAAATAACTTACAAGGCCCCCTATTAATTATACGATTTCTAAGGAAACTATTTGGGAAGTAATTAGTATATGTAATTTTTATTCCTAAAGGTTTGTCATGGTTTAGTTAGTTCTGGGAAACCTCTGTGGGAATTTTTTCCCTTCCCCCTGCCCTGTGTGCAAGAGCCATCAAGAGCTATCAGGTGAACAAAAGACCTAGCTCCCTGGCT
>JAYRBT010000082.1:27262200-27284730 GCA_036023395.1 Myiotriccus ornatus | reverse complement strand
TTTTTTCCCTTCCCCCTGCCCTGTGTGCAAGAGCCATCAAGAGCTATCAGGTGAACAAAAGACCTAGCTCCCTGGCTAATGGCTGAGAAAATAGTCTCCTAGGAAACCGGGGAGATGAGAGGGCTACTGTTTACCTTTTCTCTCGTCTCCTGGGCAACGTGGGGAGGAGCTGGGGGCTGGTGTGGCTGAGGAAGGGAGGAGGAGAGGCTGAGTGCTGTCTCTCTCTCTTCCCTCAGCCACTTGCCAGATGGGAGCCCTGCCTGAAATCTTCATCAGATAGGAGCTGTTGGTTTTTTTTCTTCTCCCCTGGAGGTTTTTTTGTTTTCCTTTTGGCTTTTCCCTTTCACGTTTCCTCGAGCAAGGATCTCCCCTGGGGAAGAGAGAGAGAGGACTGGGCGGAGCGATTTCGACCAGCCAGAGTGGTGAGACTTGTCTGGTCCCTTTCCCTCTCTCCCTCTCCCCTTTCCCGGTGTGTGGGAAGGGAGATCTAGTTTATTTGGTTTTCTCAGACACACCCCGGGGGGCATTAGTCTTTCCCCCACACACACGTGGAGGCAACCAGGGATCCCACAGCGCCACCTGGTGGCAGGCACAGGACATTACAAGTTCTGCATCTCCAGTTGTCCAACAGCGCCATCTGGTGACTGCTATAGGACATTAAAAGCTCTGCGTCTCCAGTGACCCAAAGGCTCCCCTATTGACTGTGGTTGGAATTGCACCAAAGGACCCAAATTTGAACTGTTTACTTTTCCCTTTGCCTGCTTATTGGTTTATTCTTTTGAAGGGGATTATTTGTGGGTATAGAAGTATTTTTGGTTGTTTTACTTGTTTTTTTCCGTGTTTCTGTTAATACACACATGCCTTTTAATAAAGGGCTGTTATTTTTCCTTTTTCATAATTTGTTTTTCCTTCAATTGGAGCCTCTTAATTTCAGATTTATAATTGTTTAGAGGGAGGAGTTTAGGTCTTTTCTCGTAACTCATCCTCAGCAAAAGACCCTTATCTCATTCAAACTGGGACAAGCTTTTAGAATAATTTCTATTTTTCAATCCATTTAAGAAAAAACCTTGTAATCAACCCGGACTGTCAAGAAGACAGGTTATATCACATGAAACCATTTACTTACACAAAACCCTTCCCAATCTTCTGTGGATTTGCCTGTCTGAAGATGTTAGAGATAGGAAGTGTCAACTTAAACATATTTTTCTGCCTTAAATCTGCCAGATGCCAGAATGTGCTTAAATAAAATGAAAGATCTGAAAAGAAGGTAACATTAATTTTAAATTCCCAAACCAAACTTACTTTTCTTGAGGATCAGGGAAAGACACACAGTTGTACATAAATGCACTGACTGATGTTCAGAGATAACAAAAATGGTCTCATCATATCTGATTTTTAAAAATGAAAGCTTTTTCTTAAAAATAATTCATGTTCATCTGAGGTCATACTGCACTAATAATATTCCACATAGTGAGATGACTGGTTTCTGATCTCCTCAGCTTTTCAATGACAAGACATAAGCTCTAGAATATATTGCAATTATGGAAAAGCAATCTGTTCTCTTCAAAGAATGTGAAAACCATTTAGAAGCACAAAGAAGATAGTTCCATATGACAGGGACAGCATTTCCACCAGGTAGAAAATTTGCTTAAATCACTGAAGTTAGTATGCCAGACACTTTTACATGACCTTAGCAAAGCTTCCTAAAGCTGGCTCTGCAACAGGGCATGGATCTATGTGTTCACCAATACTTCTATGACTTCTTTATTAAAATTTGCCTCTATGTGTATTTTAAAGAAATGTTAGGTATGATGCTAGTTGTGCAAGTGAAGGACAACAAAACTATCACAGAATGAATCCCTTTGTAAATACAAGACCTATGAAATGTAAAAACAATTTCTGTGGCCTCCCCAGGAACTATGATGAACATTTGAGCTAGGGTCTTACACTATCAAAGGCCCTGCAATATTCAAGGGTACTGTACAGTCTGCTTCTGCTCTAGGCTTTTAAAAATGTTTGCCCAGCTCGTATCTGATCAATACCTCTTCTTTGCAGAGCCATGCTAACAGGTCACTTTTCCCTTGTAGACCATTTCAAAATACCTCCAGCACTGGTAACTTAAACAGCCACTCTTTTTCTTTTGTCCTGAGTTTCTCTCTTACTTCCTAAGGTTTTCATCTGTTCTTAAAAATTCTTAGACCTTGTACTTGAAAATGATTTGCTTTGGAACAGCAATCAGAGCCATTTCCTCATAACCATCCTTCCCTTAACATTGCCAGATATTACAAAAACGTTCCATTCAGTAGCAGTCAGTAAATTAATTAGCTTAATAAGGTCTGAGTCTCAGGTCCTAAGATGTTGTTTCATCTGGTTGCTAAATTTCAGCCTTGATCCTTTCAAACAATACCATTTGAAAGATAATACTTTTCCTTTTTAATATTCATCATACTCACCACTTCTCTTTCTCACATTTTTGCTTGATTTGCTTATGTTTGTTCATCATTTCTTTCTTACAAGCAAGAACTTATAGTCTCCTACACAATCTGAAAGGGAAAAGAAAAAGTTCCATAAAGAAGAAATACATAAGGAAAAAGAAGTTTCTTTTTTTTTAAAACACAGCTAAAACTACTCATTTTTCCAGCTAAATTATTTTTCTATTGGTCCAGATTTTCAGGCTGAAAAAACCAACAATTACAGATCAAACTTTGCTTTCAATTAGAAATTTTACAAATATTAACTTTTGCTGGCATTGGAACTGAAAAAGAACAAAGTCCAAGTGTTAACAGTTTTCCAGCCATTTTTCTCATTGGATGCATTTTAGAGCCATTAAAACTTTACTTGATTTGTTAAGGAAGATGAAAGTGTTTGCTTTGCTACCACTTAGGCAGGAGAAATCACTTTGTTTATTTAAATCTCTGTTCTTATTAACAGAATTTATTTGGATCTGCCTGGACATGAGCAGTTTCCCCATTCAGAGGTAAATGCATTTAAGGTTCTGAACTTAGAAAGAAGTTAAAGGTGAATTTTAATTCCTTTCATTTGATTGGTTAAACATAAATTATGAAGTCTGTCTAATATTTCCTGAAAACTTTTAAAACTGAAGCCATCTGGGTGAGGGAAGGAACAGCAACGGGGCAGAGGTACAATTCTTGCAAATGGTAGAAATGATAAAGCTGATTTGCAAACCTCAAGATTAAAGTAAACAAAATATTCTATGGAGGGCAAAGAACTAAAAAAGCTTCTCACGTAGTTCCTATAATTTGTAGAATACTGTTTTCTTTACCTCCAGCTTGGCCCACAATCACATGCATTTGACTGTTAAGTCAACTTCATCAAGGAATACTAATTTGAAGACACTGGATGCTACTGTCCAGGCCTGAAAGGCATCCTCAGAGGCAGCTCAGGAAACATAGCTAGGATACTAATGTAAAGAGCAACATGCCAGGCATTTAAAAAATAAATAAAGCAGTGGAAATAAAACATCTCTTGAAAGACAACACAAGTGTATCAGATTTAGGGAACAACTGTACCAGTCAGACAACAATTCCAGGAAAGCATGGCGCAAACTGTATTTCCTATTATGCAAGAACAGGTGCAATTTTAAATAAACAGGACTTTTTCCCATAATGATTAATACATTTGTTTTTCTTTCATAAAACCAAAGAAAGTAAATAGACCCATTTTTAATGCACTGCATAGGTATGACTTTACAGTGCCAATAAACTCGCAGTTTCCTTCTAAAATCACAAGCGTAAGACAAAACAGATGCAAATTTCACTGATTTTTCAAAAATAGTTTGAGCTACAAGTGTTGAGGAAAATCAAGTACTTTTTTCACAGCTTTTTAATGACAGTGATGTCCTGTGTATGCAGCTGGCTGAATAATGAACTATATTTATGAATAATTACACCATCATTGATTTGGTTTTGGGGTTTTTTGCAGTAGCAGCCCAAATTCTCTTCTAATGAATTTCTCATTCAGCTTGAAATAGAAAAAGCAATGTGAATTATTTTCCAGATGGAATGCGAGGATATTTTTGTGCATTGGTGATGAAAGAAACCAAAATGTCTTAACATATGTTTGCAGGAGAGATGCTTTTACCCGCTGAGAATACTGAACAAGAGCTTGAGAAAATAGGGAGTTTATGTCCAGATGGAAACACTCATGTAATTTTTAAATTGCCCTATTCTTCCATGCAAATCAATTCAAGGCAATTTACTAGTGGACAAAACCAATGCATTTATGCCTGAAATGTACCACTAAGCAGTTGATGTGCAATTAGTTTATGCAGCAGCGTAACTCTACTAACTTGTGTGCTGTTTAGGTCTTTATCCTATAGGCAACACAGGCAAGAAGAAAATCTCATTGACTTTTCTGGTCTGTAAGTTGTTGCAGTTGATTACCTATCTTATGATTCTCCCCTTGAAGTATTCATACTTGCTGTTTTCCTGCTCAGCCTAATGGCCACTATCATTCACATTCTGATGGTCTCACTATGGATTCCAGGAGGTGGGAGGACACATAAGTTGTGAAGTTGAGGACTCTTCTAAGTATTTGCATTTGGCAGATGGAGGTTCACTTTTCTGAGTCCTTGTGCACACATTTGTGAAGTCTACATAACAAGTTGTATTGATCTTTATAAGAATCAGGCTGTCTATGGTATGATCCTATTGTGTTCACTTCCGTATTCCTATATTATTATTGATCTACATAACTACTGAGCTACCAATGGTATTGGTTAGAAATTGACTGCAGAGACAGTACAGTGAAAAGGTAAGCAGAAATATGATGATCTTTACCTCTCTACACACTCATCCTGGTACTGATTATTAGCAGATTCCATTTGTGTAAGGCCTGATTATGCTTATCTGTCTACTAGCCTCTGATAAACTAAGCAGACATAAGATAAAAATCTGGAAAAAATTCTGCAACAAACCCAGGATATAGCAATCATTACTGAGTATTAATGCACTGGTGAGCTTACACAGCATACAGTCATAATCAATATTATGCAACTATTCAAAGTCTTGCTTACTTTTCCCTTCTTAGTTAAAACATTTTAACTCTGATGTGGTTTCAGTACTTCTGACAGTAAATTAGTAGATGTATATGATTTATCATTTTTTAAAATGTCATTAACTAGATTTTTTTTCCACAAAATAACCTAGAAAACACAATCCTAAGCACTTTTTCACACTATGGGATCTCAGTTTTTGGCTAAGGTGAGGGATGTACCCCTAACTAACCCATTACACAGAAGTGAATAAACAGAGGGGAAACTTGCTTTTATTTGGACTTTACTCATGTGATGTTTTCCCGTTAGAAAATCCTTCCTTACTACCCTTTAGCTCCTCACTTAGCTGTTAAAGGAAGGATGTCAGGGGCAAACAGAGTTAAGAGTTACTGGTTACCAGAGGCATAAGTGGGTGGTTCTGCACAAGGCATATATCACTAGGCTGTAGTGAAGGTTAGGGTTCATATACTAAGAACAGTTAAGCAATGCTTGTTGCTGAATTCTGAAGGCTCTGCAAGTTTATGATGAGGGATGCTATCAAATGGCTTTTTGCAAATTTTCTTACCAATTTACATTAACAGATGTTTAGGATCTAGATTATATTTCAGCAGAACAGGACCTAAAAAGCTACATATACTTCTGGACCCATTTCTTGACCCATGTCAGGAAATAGCTATTGTATCTAAGAGATATAGTATATATTTGTGCCTTGTATTTTGTCTTAGTCTACGTTGAGCAGCAAGAAAAAAAAATCCAGGTTTCACTTCTCATAATCAGTACCATGTCTACTTTTCAGAAAATTCTTTAAAAGAAAACATCAGCGCATCCATTCAACTGTGATTAAATGTTAGATAAACTCTGCAGAAAACAGGTCTTCATAGATACAATACAGAGATATCTGAGAAGATATCTAATTGGAAGTGGCAGGGAGGGTGTTTGGTTGGTTGCTTGCTTGCTTTTTAGCTGTTAGAAGGACAACTTTCTAAGACGACAGGATACTATATTCACGTAAGCTTTTATTTAAATGACTGCACCAACTTATTAGTTCCTGCCAGTGTAATTCCACTGATGTCATCACGTCCAGGTGTGCTAATGGCTCCTGTTAGATTCATATGGATGTCTTTGTCTCCTGTTTCTCTGTCTTGCTCTGAGATGGGCTTCTTAGCTCAGGTGCAGCCCCAAACTTCTGGGCCCAGTTTCGAATATCCAAAGTAATATACTCTCCTAGTTCCTAGAGTATTAAAAGGTACTGTAGTTATAACAACAGCATGTGGATAAGTCCATGATAAATCCAACCAGTTTTCACACTGAGTGACACAGGGGTGTCCCCACACCCTCCACAGCATTTCTAACCCTGGTAGCATGGTTCAGAAATGCTCAAGCTGCTAACTTAGACCTAATAGGACTTGCTAAGCTTCAGCTTTATGCTGTGCGATACCACATAATGTGCTTTTGAATTTTTTGGTCCCAGAAAAAACATAGTCTCTTCTATGAAGGGCTATGCCTAAATTAATAAGCCTACCTGAACTGTTTTGGAGTCAGCTTGGCTTTTTCTTCACTTACAAACAATCTATAGCTCATTTAAGCAGCTCATAGATAGTGGAGATTATATGTTACATACTGTCATTTATTATAAGAGGGTTTCTAGACGCTAAAACAATGTGCACTATGTGAGATTTTATATAACCTAAGACATTTTGTTCAAATGTCATTTAACAGGACTGGGATTCAAGTGGATGATCAGTCCATTTCTGTCTTAGTCTTACAACTGAAAAAGTGAAGCACTTAGTTAAACCGATGACATTTAGCTGTTATTTTCAGAGATGACATAAAATTCCTTTACTTTACAATTTACAGCTCTTTACATAGAAATCCTTTGGTTTATCTGTCTCTCTTTGGGACACAGTCTCTCACTATCCATATGCAAAAACTTTTATCTTGGAGGATGTTTACACCGTACAGAAGACCCATTTCTTCACTCAGATATATTAGTACACTCAGAATCCTAAGAAACATTGAAAGTAAAATGTTTCTTATTTATTATAGACTTTACATTGCTGTTCCTTTCAACAAAATTACATTTCTAATACTAAATGGTAAATGTTTAGTTTTAAATGGTTCCTGATCTCAAGGTATCAGTTGGGTAAACAGTCACAAAGCCACCTGAAGTACCCGAGCTGTGAACACCTCTTGTTTCTTCTGAATTCAAGTAATTTGTTTCTTTTCCATTTCTGCCTTGTGCTGAAAGCCAAGTTTGAAAATTTATACCAAACAACAGAAATTGACCTTGCCCCTGCTTTCTGTGACCTATCTTTTCAATATGAAAACAAACATCAAAGAAATATTTCAGACTCTATTTTCTCTCCAAGAGATCATTTCGCTCACCTGGACAAATTGGTTTATATAACAAGCCCTTGTGTAGATGACAGTGACTTATTTCTTTGGAATGAAGATATGAAAAAGCATTTTTAAAAAGAGTCGGGGTTTAGATTTTATTTAAGTAAATATTGAAGACATTCCTAAGAATAGCCCTTCAGATCTGGAACAGGTTCAAGAACAGTTACTTAACAGTCTAAAGAACAAATAACTATAAGTTTTGATTTTGTAACAAAAAATGTCAAGAGGCAGATTGGTCCTTAATCATATGATAGCAAAAGCTTTGGGGTTTTCTGGCTTTAGGGTTTTCTGGTGAAGGTAGAAAGATATGTAGTGAAGAAGAATACTTAGCATAAGTCAAATAAAGCCATAAGTGGTATCAGTTGCACAGATGCTCTCATTTGGTTGTTTCTATAAATAAAAACAAAAGTAATCAAAGAGGAGGCCAAACAAAAAATCTTGTTTAATGTCATGCAGAGACAAGGGAACACCAACCCTGAGAGTCCAAGTGGAATTCAGAGACCACACTTCTAATGAGTGCAGGTGGGGTTATGTGTCAGAATTCTTTTGTTCCTTACTTTCAGAAAATGTAACTCTGGATCTAAACTTCATTGCTGCCTGAAAGATCTGGGCAGTCTATTGAACAATGGGCAGATTATTAGACTGAGATTCCAGGTTTGCAGTCCAATTCTGAGAGAATTGAGGTTGTGCACCCTGGAGAAGAGAAGCCTCCAGGGAGACCTTGTTGTGGCCTTTCAGTATTTAAAGGGGACTTACAAGGAAGGAGAGTGACTTTATACACAGGCATATAGTGATAGGATGAGGAGAAAAGGTTTTAAATTAAAAGAGAAGACATTAATAAGAAATCATTTACTCAGAGTGTAGTGGGGCATTGAAACACATTGCCCAGAGAAGCTGAGGATGACCTGTCCCTGGAAGTGTTCAAGGCCAGGTTGGACGGTGGGCTGAGCAATTTGGTCTAGTGGAAGGTGTCCCTGCAATGGCAGAGGGATTTGAACTAGATGATCTTTAAGGTCCCTCCCAATCCAAACGATTCTATGATTCTACAACTTGCACATTTGCACATTCTTAGCCTTTCCATTCAGCTCAGTGGACTTCAGATCAGACCACAGAGAGGATGACTAATACACTTCATGTGGATGCTTGTTAAAGGGTCAAGGCACCACAAAAGACAAGATGTTCTAATATTGTATATGCTTGAAGAACCTCGTTTTATATCGTATAAATTAGATTAAAACATTTAGAATACTCTGCAGTGAAACAAAACCACTTACTTTCTCATGATGCTACACCTTACTTGAGCATACTGTTCTTTGCTCAATAAGTTAGATTCAGCTGTATTTCTTTCTATCCATTCAGAAGGGCTGGATCCTCAGCTGGGCTAATTACTATACTGATGCAGATGTCGATAGAGTTAGGTGAGCTGAAGGTCTGGCCTCACAACTACTTATTTCCTGCAGAAGTTGAAGACAGAATGCCAGAAGATTCTTCTTATTTCCAAATTCAGAAACACAAGCTTTTGATAGCATGTGTTTTCTTAAAGAGCAGTACATTATGACCCCACTCAGACATAATAATATAAATAATATAATATTCTAACATAACTACTACCACTTTTGTTTTTAAACTCACAACACAACAAAACCACTAGTATTTAGGATAATTCAGGATTCCCACTGTAACATATCTGTAGCTTGATGTTTCAGACAATACAACATATTTTTAACCTGGATAATGAAAATTCTGACAAACTAAGCACACTGAAATTCACATCCCTGCTTCAAAGCAAAGTAGCATAATTTCTCAGTAAATCAGTATTTAAAAAGAAAATTGACCAAAAGCCTGTTAGCAAACCAGGTAATCACAATTAATTTTTTTTTCTGAAATATAAAAGCAGCAAAGCACATTTAAAACCTCAGTCTGTCTATGCTTTAATTGAATAAAAGAGCTTCTTGCAGTAGAAAATGCCAAAAATTCTTTGCATGTGGGAACTGTACTGCTCTAAATATGGGCATCTGCTCTGTTTATAATGATGAAAAATATCCAGGTATTCTTTGGATTAAGCATTACAGCAGTTAGGAGTGCATTTATGATAATACACTGAGAAAGTATGGGTCTCCCACCGCCATAAGAAATAAATGCAAACCACAGTCTTTTACTTGAGGAACAAAGCATTAGTTTGTATTATATTTAGGTTAAAAATATCCCCAGAAATGACTGTAGTCACATGAAGCAAGTCAGTTGAAAGAAATGGTAGCAGGCTTTAAAGACTTGTATCTTTTCTCCAGCCAAAGGCATATGAAGTAATATTTCTGAAGCAGAAAGAAACCTGGCAAGACCCGAGTCCCTTGTGGGAGTAAATGATGCTCTAGCTTTGTAGCAGAATACTTCAGTGAGCACTGTTTCCTACAGCTGTTTATACCGTGAGTTAATGTATTAACACTAACATTTGAACTATTTCTTTTCAAAGCTGAGCTGGGTTTTCCCACATTGTTTCATTCCAAGTTATAAGGGCTTGCTCCGATAAAGAGGTAACTTCACTTTTTGGTTTTTAACTGCTTTCAAATCATAATAACAGTAAAACAAATCAGATGAATGAAGAAGAACTGAATAAAGTCGGTGAATTTGATATTCTCTGATTTGAAAACACAATGAGGGAGCCAGGGTGCTAATTTGACAATAAAGTCACTAATTAGGGATGCAAAAATTCCACAAAGATTTCTCCACTACTGCAATTTAGACTTCAAATTTGTGTGTTTTGTTATAAAAATAATTCATGACAAAACTGTTTTTAAAATTCCAATCTAAACTTCTGTTTGGTTTGGCGCTTTGGTTTTTTTTTTATTAAAGAAGGAGTTACACTTTTTTTCTCCTCTGAAAGTTCTGAAAATTTTCTGTGCAGACAAGACTTTTGATATTCCATATTTTTGCAGGGAAATGAAAAACATACTGCAGCTTTCCAGATTTTGCAATATTGTTTTTGACAAATTATAGTACTGTTTTTCAAATAATTTTGTGCAATATCATAATTTCTACATTCCTGTAGAAGTTTATTTTCACATTGCAAACATGAGGTGGTGTATGAGACCCCTGAACTCTCATTCAGACATTTTAGGAAGATATGTCTATTTTATAGTGTCCTATCCCAGGAATTTAAGGAAACTATCCACAAAAATACTCTTCATTACATAGAATCTCCTTAAGTGAAATTAGCAATTTGCAAGATATTTTTGCTTTGATTCTTTAAAGCAGAGACAGATAGCCGGTGACAGCTGTTTATAAACTCACACACTACAATCATGCTGTGCTGAATTTCAAGCATCTCACCTATCATTTGAGAAAATTATAAGGAGTGCTGCCTCTAACACCCCCTCTATAAATTGTATCAATTTCATGCATGCAGGAATGATGAAATTAAGAAAATTAACTTCAGGGGGATGTTAATTCAAACACAAAAAGAGTTGCTTTTATATTCAGGCTTCATAGTTTTAACAGTCATGTCTGTCTGGAAGTTTGTGTCTAAATAAAAAATGTTCAGTATTGTCTAGGTAGATCTTGTTTGAGCATTAAACCACATAACTCAGAGTATGATCTTCCAAGGAAAAACAATAGTTATTTACTAGACTGCATTATTTACGTGGAATATCTAGCAAAAAAAACAGGCATTATTGGTTGATTCAGACTATACACCCACTCTTTTAATGTTTCTCAAACCTTTTTTGACTTCAAATTGCTCTAACACGTGACAGGTGTGTATCAGGATCTGCTCAGAGAGTGCCTGGCCCTTTCAAAGCCCCCATGACTATTGTGTGTGTCTGGTGTGCAGAACCAACGGATTCCATTCAGCAGAGTCCTGCAAAGGAAGCAACAATATTGCGGTTGAATCCCCAGAGTCTAACTGTGAAGCAGTGATTGGTCATTGTTTACTGTTCCTGGTTTGGCAACAAACAGTATTACTTTTTAAGATTCTGGAACATGGTAATAGCATATTTGCAAAAGACATAGCAAAATCACATTTTCCTCCCTAAGAAAAAGAGAAACAGGAAAAAAAAAAGGTTTGGTGGACAAAAAATTCAAACAACAACAAAAGCCATTGCCATCAAGAGTTAGCTAAAGGGAGTAAGAGACTGCCTCTAAGTGATTAAAAAGAGCAAGGAGATTTTTTTCTTCCCCTAAAAACAATGCAAAGAAAGAATCACCAAGAAAGAGAGAGGAGATTGCAGGCCTTTAAGTCTTCTTAACTTCAAATATTGATTCTCTAAAGAATCATCTAAAGAATTGCTGGGTCTCAATGTGGCTTTTGCATAAACACAGCATAGCTCTGTTTCAGGATTCAGGGATTATGTTTCTACTCAGAGATAAATCTCAGATCCATCTTTACATAAATAAGAATACAGAATCTTATGAAGAAAGGAAATATAAGTTTACACAAAACATTTGTCTTTTGCTTTCTCTGCAGAGTAACAGAAATTAACGGGAAGCTTTGATCCCTTGTAGGGATCTGAGTGTTGTAAACCACTGGAGCATAGCTCGAGACCATCAGCAAAATGCAGAAAATGAATTCCACTGTGTATTCTTCATCACAGAATTAAACTCTAACTAGGTACATCAGCAGGAAAAGTGTGTCTTATTGTTCTTATTGGTACAGGGTGAAAAAGAGTTTGTGTCATTAGGGATCTGGGCAACAATTAGATGTTAATCAGAACAGAGCCAGCTACTCATATAGATCATAAATTTTATACTTCTGGTTATTCACTATTTTTATCACTATTGTTTTTCTATGGAATGACTTGCTGTAATTGTCACACTGTTCCCACGTGAATGTAAGGGACGTTATCCTTGAAATGGCACAGGTGGAGGGAAGGTACAAATCGATCTTTTGGTTAGATCAGTCTGAACCAGAGAAAAAACTCAGACTGTAGAAAACAAAATATATATGTTTCACTTGTAAGAGAACATGCAAAATAAGAGCAAGATTTCCAGAAATATGAAAGGATTTGGAGTGATTTATCTCAGTACTATTAGGATGGCACTAAAATGTGTACCTTCAAAAAAATCAGCCAGATGTGATTTACTTGGGGGACAAATTTATGGAAATTTTATGCAATTTCTAGGTCCTATAAATATAAACGTATGAAATATTAACGTAGCAGACTATTTATGATACCTGAGTATTAAAAACAGTGGTGTAACATGCTATATTTCTATTTTCCACAAATATTTTCAGAATGGAGCCCTTGCCCTGAAGCAGAAGTCTTCTGGACAGACATTTTAATGCATAATGCATAATGCATTTTAATGCATAATATTTCATAAATAGATAATCCATAACAAGAACAAAGGTTGTCATCATCCTTTTGAAATCCCTTGTATTGTTTGTCTTGCTCTTTTACTGGACTTTCAAAATAATTGTACTTGAAAATTTAAGTCCTCCCTGTTACTATTTCATACCTGCTCCCGATTTTCACTTTTAAGGAGCTAGTTATGCTCCTAGGATCTGATTATTGAGGATGTTTCCCTTCTGCTAAGAAAAAACCCATAACTCATAGAGATATGGTTGTCAAAACTCATAGAGATATTGTTGCCAACCCTAATATCCATGTTTAAGGGTTCCTATTAATTTCTGGTTTATTCTTTCTATGTCAAAGCTTTGCTTTTGCCATCTGGACACAGACTGTTATGACTTGATGATCCTTATGGGTCCTAAAACAAATAAACCTGTAGGCTCACAGACCTTCAGTGTAGGGCACCTGGACAACAGAACGCAGAACATTTCAGGAAATTGTCATGCGTAGCATTGAAATAAAAAAGAAATCTAACATGATAAAGCATGAAAAGGGTGCCAGTTATGATGTAAACTAGGAAGAAATGTAGGAAGCAGTAAACAGACAGCACTAAAATTTTGTAAACTGTGGAGAGAGAAAGTTAAAAAGAGACCTATTCTCTTTTGTTGGCGAGGAAAATGGTAGAATAGTTATTCTTCAGAATCCAGGAGATAAAAGTTAAATCCATTGATGAAATATACAGAATTTTTCTGTATAGTCTAGATGGAATTTTAAAACTGAAATAATTATTCTCAAATCCATGACATGAAAGAAAGGGGCTGGCAGACAGAACAAACAGAAAAATCAGGTCAGGAAAAGGTGTGATCTATTATTTCTACAATTCCAGTTTATAAGCCATGGCTTGGGAGGACTTTCATAGCTGTTTTTTCTGAAGGAGGGAAAGGGTCGATTGAGAAGTGGGAGGGTTTTGGAACATTTTTAATCAACCCACCACATACCTAAATATTTAAAAGCTAAGTACACAAGAGATAAAAATCATAACATTCACATTACATAATCTAAAGAAACAAGTACCATAAGCAAGTGGATGAGGTGATTACAGAATGTATCAGACCGCTGAATCAGAAACTAAGCTTTCAAGTTTCAGGATCCTGAAGGTGGAATTGACTATAATGAGTTCTGAATCAACTTTGTTTGTAATGAGATCTAAATGCAGGCCTCAGATCTTCAAACAGGAAGGCAGAAAGACTAAAATGTACATCATAACTTCAGATTCCAATCACAACACAAAGGAAAAGATGCCAAGCAATTGCTATTTGGAATGACATTCTTCTTACAAAGCTTTAAAGATTCAAAAATCAGGCATCTAGTCTAAATCACAGTAGTACAGACAAGGGAGAATGACAATATATAAGGCGCATGAGTGAATGATCTGTGCCCCGACCCTTTATCAGGATAAGGTCTGTATCTGTATTCTGCTCTATTTCCACAGAAAGCATGCCTAGGTGGGGGAAGAAAAGGAAGAGACAGCACGCTCTGACCAGATCACCTATTCAGAGAAACAGGAATTAAGGAACCCAGACCACTTCAGAACAACAGTGATCTCTGTTTAGACAGCGCTACAACTGGCTCCAAATGGCAATTTAGACCCATCTTTAGGTGGATAACTCTCTGCAGGTTTCTCCAACAACAACAGAGGAAGCCTACGTGACTAACTTTGGTCAAATCTCTATCATTTAGGTGTGTAAAACTTGATTTTCTTTATCTAGTTTTATTAGGGGACTGTCAGAAGTAGTGCTTGTGGTTCAGTTTGTAGGTGTTTGAGCTATAAGTGTGTATATTACATGGATGGGAAACATCCCCAAAAAACCCTATAGACGGAAATAAGTTCCTGACTCAGCTATATCTATTTGAACCAGCACTGGTGCTCCATTTCCTTCTAACCTTCATGTACAATATCACACAAGCAACCTGGAGCAGCCACTGAGGGCACAAAATTTCTGTCACAATAAGACATGACAAGCTATTCTTAACACAGGCAATGCCTGCTTACCATTGTGCCTAGTTTTACAGACGCACCCATGGAAGATCATGCTTTATATTTTCTGATAGAGGGACATTGAAAAATAAAAGCTAGACTTGGAGTTTACACAAATACTACTTAGAAATGAAGCATAACATAAACAATCCTGGATTTGAAAAAAAAATTATGGTTTTGCTTTTAGTAGCCTTTTGCAAGTGGTGAATTCTTTTCACGAAGAGCCTATGACTGGAAGTCTTTATGTTCTTCTTTACTATAACATTAACAATTCTTAATGTAAGGTATCATAAATAATCAGTTGCATTCTGTGCTGAATACCTGCTTTAAAGACTATTGTGGATTGTCCGGACTAGGTGGGTGGTCCACTACTGAACTGAGTGACAACATTTTGCTTTTCCTTTCCTGCAAAAACACAAAGCGTACCAAAGGATAACCATGAGGTTATTTAAAGTGCTAGAGAACGGCTATGCTGCAGTATTTTTTTTCACACAGAAGTTAAAGCAAACAAAATTCTTCATTTTCTCAGCAGAGTGTCTCTGCTAGTCTAACTCGCTTTACAATTAACAAGATGCAAATATGTAAAAGACTGGAAAACTTCAAAGGAAATGTAACTTAAGAGAACAAAACAGTTTGTTATAATATCCTCTGCATCATTTTCTCAGGCCCATTTACAAAACAGATATTAAAGAATGTTTAAACATCTTCAAGGAAATAGAAAAATACAAACCTAACACTAACAGTTGCCTCTCTTCTGCTAACACAGAGATCAAAAGGAACACAGTCTGAAACTGAACAGTAATTTTACATAAGTCTTCTCATTGCAATGTTCAACTCTGTGTGACAGCAGTAATAGCTCTTTAATATTTTGTTATTCACTTCAAGTCATGACTAACAATTCCTCTGTAAAACAAAGGCATTAGAATAACTGTCATGGAATGCTGAAAGAACTTCCAGTGTTGGGTTCAAGTCCTGCTACTGATTTTAGTAGTCCTAGATTAGTTTTTGATGGATAAGTAAATGTAATGGTGCATACGTACTACATCTAAATGTGCCTGTTGCTAGTCTACCATTAATTGTTAGGGGGGAAAAAAAGGTATTTCAATAAAATAAATTGTCACTATTTATGGTCCCATCAAAGCATCTTTAGGAAAGCTAGGGGATCTGCCAAATGATTTTGAACTGTCAGGAATCTTAGTCTTATTCCAAAGAGCAATACTTCAAAGAACTTTATTTCACCACCTTTCACTATTACATTCCTGTCTCCATCAAGCACTCCTAGTTTGTCCCAAAGTATGTTTATGAAACTAGGAATGTTTACGAAATTAGGAAATGTAGCAGAATGCTACACAGCAGTGATTTAAGGTACTTATCTGTGATCTGTGAGGTTCTATGATGCAGCATCAAAGACATCAAAATGAACGAGGAAGGTAAACAGCCTTATCACTCAGAGATCCACAGTACAGCTAAATCAGTCACCCAGTGGGACTGTTTATCCATAAAATAGGAGACAAGCAGCACATCTTCTGGCAAAGTATTTGAACTCATTTCACACTCTGCCAACCTTCCATTATTCACACCCTCTTTCAGCACAGTGTATTTATGAAGGAAAGGCTTTTAAAGTAAATTCAAATTGAAATAAACCAATGACATCACAATTTTAAGGCGTAGCAGAAACTTTTGGAAAGACCAAATTTTCTTAAGGAAGATCAAAAGCTTTCCTATTTTTCCCCCTAAAACTAAAAAAGATTCCTATAGTTATACTTTAATGTGACTAGTATCCTTAAATTGAATCGAATGCTAAAGCAGTGATGGTATCTTGGCCTATGACAATTAACATTTAAGGACAAGATAGGAAAGTTTCATTGCATTGGCTCAAATTAATACCACAGCAATGTTTGAATCAGTCTGAGAAGTATCTTCTTTCCTCTTTGGCTCTGGGGTTTTGTGTTTTTACTCCAGTTCTGCTTATTATAAGATAGTTGTTTATTTATCATTAGTTCTTATGTTGGTGACAAAACTTCTCTATCAAAAGGCATCTTCTGCTGGGATTTCTATGAATTTTAACCTTGCAATTTACTATCATTACAAAATTTAGGTAAACATTTTCACAAGTTGTAGGCATGTATATACTATTTAAAAAAAAATCCGAAAAGAGAAAAAATGTTATGATTCCAGTCAAATATTACTAAATTTTTACTGTCACTCTGTAAGATTCACAATAGCTTATTTGTACTGCCTTTAGCAACCATACTCATGCTCAAGTCTAAGTCTGCAAAGCCAGTTGCATCCATACTACCTGGGGAGACAGAACTTGAAAAGGAGTTATCCTTCCTCCCTTTGCCCTTGGCCTCCTTTCTGTGAATGAAGTTCTTTGCTAGGAGTGCCAATACACTTCAGACTGCACCCACCACATAGGAAAAATGACGAATAAAGTCATGATATAGCATGACTCTATAGATGTTGCTGAAAACAATCACACAGATCAAATGTACCTGAAGAAAACCTGTGGATATATCAGAATGTAATTGGAATACATAGGTACTTGTTATTCTACTGCAGTATTACCTGCATTTCTGAGGTATATCTAGTGCACCCTCTCAGGGAGACTAAAATACATGCCTCACAAAGATGTCATTATTAGAAGAATACAACATTCTAAACATTGGCATGCCGAGCTGCATACTTTGTTCTCTGTCATGAGGGTATACCTGCTGAATCAATACAGACGTTTCAGTTGCAGCTGCTTCCCTTTTCTAATCTCTTTTGCCGAGATTAAATGCTTTTAAACAAAACATTCCCACTCCTGTTGAATTTAAAGGTAACATATCCATTTTGTTTGCTTTACTGTGAAAGCTTTGAGGTCCAGAGGTCATAACTGGACAGTACCATGAGGATTTCTACAATACCAGCTACCTTTCATTTCTATAGGAATTTTAGAAGAACAAGAAAGGATGGAAATAATGAATGTTCATGAACAAGATACAAAGTTCTTTACATCAATTTTATATAGCAGAACCATAGAATTGCTTGAATTAAATGTCTAAAAGTTGTCAATACTTTACTGTAGATTAACTGAAGTCAGTGGTCATGCTTTGATTTTCACTGAAACCCTGCTTCAAATTGCAAGAGTGTGGGGGGAGTTAGATCTGTAATAGGATAAGTGGGTTATCACAAAAATAGCTTAGGTAGCTGTACCTTCTGTTTCTCCAGAAGATCATTTGGCGTATTAGTAAGAAGAGCTTTAGGCCAATTCCATCATAGTAATTTATTTTATCAAAAGTCTTTGAGTCAGCATGTGCAAACAGTAATTAGGTTAGGTGCCTTGCCCAAGACTAACAGTTCAAATGATATGAGATGAACATAAAGAAAAATTTCTTAACCATAATAAATAAACAGGGAATACAGTAGCAGAGTAACTTAAGCTCCTCCAAAAACCTCCCAAGTTATTGTTAGGAGTCTTGAGCCAACCTTGCAGTCCTCAGTTAATCCAGCAGAAAAGCAGCACCCATTGCTCAGCCAATGATTGATCATAATTTTGCATGTAAGATGTGGCATTCCATATGATAGAACTTTCAACCAAATTGAAATAGGGGTTTTTTTTCAGCTGCTTGCATGTCCTGCATCAGAATTCAACTTACAAAATTCATTAAAAATTCAACAGTACAGAGTGAGTTTATACAAAAAAGAGATCTGGTGGGTAACACTTTGGAAGCTAGGCAAAAATTGTGGTTCAAGAGAATTCTAGGCTTCCTTGAACATTTCTAGCTTCTATGAGCTCTTATTTGCAGTTAAGACTTGTCCTGTTATTTTCAAGTCAGAAGTGATAATGGACATTTTCTTGTCAGCAAATAACTATTATTATCAGAACCAAATGCTGCTAAACACAGGTGGTTTAGTATTCTATCCCTTGTGAATGATGGTAGCTTAGAAGATCAAAACTCTGCAAGGTTACATGGATTTATGCTGTATGAGGCTATGCTGCAGTGCAAAATAAGACAACGAAATTCACTGTTAAAAACAGCCTCATGATGACAACCTTTGGCATTCACTTCATACAGGTGCAAAGGCTTTCCAAGACACAGTATAATAAAAAGTCAGAACTCATGGAATTTAATAGCTAAACGATATTCTAGGATCCTACTTGAACTTCTGTCAACTTCTCAGGCTTAAAGTTTTTTAATAGTGTCCTTTTCCATAACATCAACACTCAGATTCCACATATAACACAGGACTTCCTAATTATATTAGTTTAATGAGACCAGTATTAAGATTTGATATAGCTGATAGCAGAGGTATTTCATATTTGATTAGAAACAATATTTAATAGAGAACCTCACAGAGGGCAATAGAAATTACACCTTCAGCCCTTAAATGAAACCAGAATAAAATAAAGGACTGGTAAAAAAAAATAAAATCAAAAATTAAATAGAGTGAACAATACTGCAAACATTATCAGATCAGATGAGAAATAGATATGAGAACTCAAATTACTTCAGGGCTGGATTTTGTGTTGCTCCAGCAAAATAAAAGGGGGCAAAGAGGGGAAGAAAGAAAGATCTTAATGCAAGCTTATTTTTGAGCTATCTACTCTTTCTGTTCAAATAATGAATTTTGTTAACTTTGTAAGCAGCTCCTTCTCACAGTGGAAATTAAGAAAATAGAACAATAAAAAGAAAAAAATCTCACTGTCAGTCCCCTTCTGTCCATGTTTGTACTTGTATTAGGTAGACCTAATAGTTAACCTTCAGAACTTACTGTGAGATTGCTAGATGTTTGAAGCAAGAGAGATGAATTGTGAAAGATCTCTTTGATCTTACTGCCAGGAGTTCAGAATCATTCTGCTGAGCAAAATGTATGTATGGAGAAAAAAACAGCCATTATTTTCCAGTGGCGACTCTGAGCTGAAGTGAATATCTTGGAAAACAGGCAAGCCACATTACAAAACATGGCTAGGGAATGAGGCATGGGGATAAGCTCTTGAACATAGACTGAAATAAAATACTAAATAAAGTGCTATGTTTTGCAAACCAGCAGGAATTGCACTTGCACACATACATGAGGCACCAAAATATTTGTTCTGAATAAGTTAAGCTCTTTTTTGAAATATAAGATTGATTTTTTTCTCTCTCTGTCTAAACAGGCAGAAATTAGTCTGATTTTGAAGACAACACTGATTTTTTTTTCTCCTTTCTCTCTTGCATGCTTTGCAATTATACAAAGAAAATGCTGCTGTAAAGAAAAAAGCGTGGTGAGCAGGGCAAGAAACATGTTTTCTGACAATGCATTTCTAGCAGACCTGTACTTCACCTAAGATATGTTTTTAAACACTAAAATGTTCTATCGGCCTTTGTATAATGAAAGAAAAGTGGATTTAGAGGTACTTGAAAGTGTCCATTAATCTTTTTTTTATTTAAGGCAGAACTGGACCTTACTGTTTTTCAGCTTGGTAAGTCAACACAAAACATAATATACATTTGTTCTATTGTTTAGCAATATATTTAAAAATAAGACCACATTTCATATGTTCGATGTACATACAAGGCCAAGGAAATTCCCACAGAACAGAACTAATGTTGCTGTTTTTGATGTGCTAAAGAGAGTTTATTGCTAAAATTCTGGCAGCAAACTGCAGTGAGAAATCCAGTTTTCCTCCTCTTTATATAATTCAACCTTCTGGCTGTTGTTGAAACAGCTCTGACTTCATTGACTCATCCCTGGGCAGGTAGGGAACATGATCTTACCATTCCCAAAGTAATCTTTTGCTTTCTGAAACAGCATAGGCATCTCATATCTCTGAAGTATTTTACTAAGAAAGATATTGTCAGAGATTCTATGCAGTTTCTCATACAATACTCTCCTAAGCACTATTTTGTCCTTGAATTTTTCTCATGATGCTTTTCAGAAAACTAGTATATTTCTGGCAAAGGATCTTTGCATTTTTGACTGCCCTGAGGGGAAGGTCCTTCCCTTGGATACAGTTGTGAGTGGGGTTTGTATATGCAGAAACCTACTCCCTCAATTTCTTTTTCTCAGGCTAAAAGTGTGATTTAGTATATTCTTAATTTAATACCTTGGCAAAAAAAAAAAAAAAAAAAATCCAAACTTAAAATAAAACATTCAAATAAAGCAAAAGCCAAATCTACCTTTTCTCTTCCCTTGCACTCTACTAAGACAAGTGTTTAAGTAGCTTATGAACTACTCTTTATTGTTCGGTTTTCATTTCTAAGAATTGTGAATGTAGCATTTCACTTAAGGCAATTGACTCACCTAATTTCACCTGTCCAAACTGTATGTATGAAGTGCAAACCAGGCACTGAGCCTCCCTCCATACATAATAGTAAGAAAAATGCTATCTTTGTGGTTTGTACGAGTATCTCCAGCTCCCCAGGCGAACCTATATAGAGTCATATATCTTCTCTCTGCCTAAATACAGTGCAGAGGGTTAACACAATTGTGATAGCTCTTCCATGCAAGACTCAGATACAAATTAGATCACTTCTCACACTGACTTGCTTTGTATCTTTCCCTTAAGGCTTCTTTCTGACATTTTTAATTACAGGTTTCTCTTGTTTCTTTGGAGCCCTTTCCCCGCTGTCAGCAACAGCTTCCTTTCAGGTGTCTACCTAGACTGTCTCTGTGCACATAATGCAGTTGCTGTGGTTTCTGACTTATCTGAACACTTAACAGATTTATAAGAATGGAGTCTCATGACTAGGATCTTAACCCATCAGCAGTCTCAGAATTTATCCTCACTTTGTAATATAGAAACTCAGGAAAATTACATAGGATCCACTCTAAGGAAGGGCGTTCCAATTTACTGTGTCAGACAGCAAATTTCATCATCTTTTTCATCAGAAAGATGATTTGGGCATGGTGACACCATGCGTGGCTTCTTCCTCTAGTCTTTTGTTTAGTTTTTCTGAGTTTCCTGCTTACTTCAAAATTACGGAAGCATACTGAATAAAATATACTTTCAGATAAATAGGACTATCATGTCTTGCAAATCATTCCTGCTCAGTTTATACAAGATCATCCCACAGTTTTATTCAACTTGTTTGTAGGAAGTATGCTGTAAAATCATCACAAAGCAATCTTCATTTTGAATTCTACCCTAGATTCTGAATTTTGGGTGTAATCAGATTTTCATGTTGAAGTACATGTATTTTTTCTGGAGATCAAAATGACATGTGAAAATCCACTCCAGAACAATAAGGAAAGGCTGACAAGAGAAAAGAAGCAAAGCTTAAAAAAAAAAAAAAATCATTATTTCACTTTTAAGATCAGTTTAACACTGGGGTTTGTTTGTTTCTAATAGTCATGCCTAGTTAATTTTCTTCAATTAATAATTGTAGAAAATTTAGTTTGAGATTTTAAAAAATCATATTACAAAACAATTTAACAATGGTTATTGCCACTTACGTCTTTCAAATGTGCAAATATGCAAATTCACCAAGCACAGTTCTGACTATATTTTCTTTTTTTGGTTGAAATCACTTTTAGAAGAACGAATTTACACGTTGACATCTGTTGTTCCTATTATAATATGTATTTTTAAAATCAAATGTGCAAAGATAACTAGTAAAAGAGTTTCACTGGTCCTGATTTCATGTAGGTTGCCACCAACACTAAATTGGTAGGAGCTGTCAACTCTCTTGAGGGAAGACAGGCCCTGCAGAGGGACCACAACAAGTAAGAGAGATGGACAATCACCAACCATATGAAGTTCAACAAGGGCAGGTTCCGGATTCTGCACCTGCGATGACGCAATTCTGGTTGTGTGTACAGACTAGGGA